>CM038793.1:78867687-79467687 GCA_021764765.1 Vicia sativa | reverse complement strand
TCGTCGACGTAGACCTCTATCTCGTGATGAATCATGTCATAAAATAATGCCACCATGGCACGCTGATAAGTGGCGCCTGCGTTCTTGATCCGAACGGCATAACCTTGTGAAAAGTACCCCAGTGTAACAAAAGTAGTCTTCTCCATGTCTTGGGAGCCATTTTGATCGATTATGGAAACCATCTATGAAGGAGAAAACTTTGTCTTTGGTGTTGTCAACCGAACATCTATATGAGGAAGTGGAAATCATCTTTCGGACTTGCTTTGTTCGGATCTCGTAATCCACACACATTCGTACCTTGCCATCCTTCTTAGGATGCAGGAACCACATTTGCAACCCATGCGGATAAATATGACTAGAAAACCGGCATTGAGCGCTTCATAACTTGCTTTGATTTTCTCGACATCTCGGGACGATCTGACGAACCTACATTTCCCGGAGAAAACCTTCTTCGTTGGCAACGGTGTACCACAATATCAATGTCTAGACACATGTCTTCGTATGACCAAGCAAAAACCTCAATATAGTCTCGTAGCATCGAATCAACCTTTCTTTAACACTTTCTCAAGACCCGCTCTATCTTGATCTCTTTTACATCTTCGTCGATACCCAAATTCACAACCTCAACTTGCTCTTCGTGTGGTGTATAACTCGATCTTCTTCTTGTAATCGACCGTTCTCCGGCACTTCACAATCTTCCTCACTTTCGTCTTGACTTGGTAGATCGGATTATCGAAGTCATATTTAGCACTAGCATAGCTGTTATTAACGAGATTCAGAGTGATTCTGCAGTGTATCACGTGGGTGTGTGTAAGAACACATAGCCTTTTGAAGGGGTGATAAAGTAAAAGAAAGAAAAACACGATTGAATGCAAAAGTCCAACGAATTTATTGAATGAAAATACGTAAACGACAGATAATAACCCTCGCAAACGAGCCATAATGCCCCGGGCAAGGCACCAGGCTTTAGAGTTTATTGTTCAAAACATAGAAAATACGAAAAGCAAAACAAGACAAAAATAATTACTCCTGACTAAAGGAGATTGGTATGACGTCTTCGGTCTTCCAATTGCTGAGCCCATGATCTGGAGTTGGAAAGATCCACTTGCTGATGTCGAAGTCGGTATCGTTGTCCTCTATAGCATGGATTCCACTCTGACTGATGCGGAAAGGAAGTTGGCCGGCCCGTTCGCGGCGTATCATCTTCTGACCCTTGATAGTGAAACCTAAACCAGTTTTGTCAAACTTGAAAGGAAGATCAAGGAGCTGACCCCAAATAGCACTACCACCTTCTTCAAGCGGCTTGAGCATCTTTCGGTGAGGCCATCCTAGGAGGAGCTTGTGTAACCGGGTGTGGGAGAATCAGCAGGCATGACTCGGGGATTTGAAAGCTTGGTCTCAAAAATTCACCCTCCATCTCGAGATATCGGAATGACTATAGATGGTGACCATATACTCTTCTTCACCACACAACAACCTTCCCTTCACGGGTACTTGACACGATGCAAGGTAGAGGTATGGCCGCCCATGTATCCAAGGGCGTCCAAGTAGGCAAGAATAAGTGGACGGATGTCCATGACAAAGAAAGTGGAGTCAAAAGTCCGGGAACCGATTTTAAGGAGTGAGCTCTCCAAGCGTTAAGCTTAGAACCATCAAAAGCTCTCACAATGATGTCACTGGGTCTCAGAACCAACCCTTCAACATCGAGCCGATCAAAAGCAGTCTTTGGTAGGATGTTCAGAGCAGAACCGGTATCCACCAAAACATGAGATAATGTCACGCCCTTGCATTCGACAGAGACGTGCAAGGCTTTGTTGTGTTTCCTTCCGGCATGAGTCAAATTAGCATCAGAGAAGCCTAGGCCGTTGTTGGCAGCCAGGCTAGCAATACAAACTTCAAATTGATCAGTAGTAGTGTCTTGTGGTACATGAGCGTTCTTCAGAAATTTCACCAAGGCGTTAGCATGAGCCTCGGAGCATAAGAGCAGAGCAAGCATGGAGATCTTGGATCATCCCATTCCACAACATTGTAGTCACTCTTCTTGATGATCTTGAATTTCCTCCATCTCTTATTTGGGTGGCTTGATAACTTCCTTTGGTACTTACGGTTGGCGGGATGAGTCTTGGTTCTTTCCCTCATTGGGGATATTGGTTGAGTGGGTGGAATGCGAGTCATGGTGTCTTTGGAGGAGAGATCTGGAGAGAACACTCTTCCAGTTCTGGTCACCTTACTGGATCCGGTGATGTTGTCAATGTCAGGGATGGTAGCTTCAACTGTAAGATCTTCAACGGTCAGAGGGTCTTGCTTGACGCCATGGTAGTAAACATCAGCTCCATAATTCCAAGGAATAGCCTTGTCGGAGGAATATGGAACTGGTCTTGGAGAAGTGATAATGAGGGGTGCCACTCTAGGCACAGGATCAGCAGAGGAAATCTTTATAGTGTTAACATCAGCATAGTCTTCTGGGAAATCGTCACCCCATCCGGTCGCTTTAACGTCTTCAATAGGAATCTTGTAGCTCTCAGGGACAGTGTATTTCACCATGTAATCATACTTTCCACTTGGCTGCCCCAAGGTATCCCACACATCTGGCACAGTTTCATTCACATCTTCGATCTTCAGCTTAGACATGCCTTCACACAACTTCTGCACAGGTGGTTTCAAGAACAGTATCTCACGGTTGTCCATCATGCACTGAACACGTCTTCTCAACCAAGCACAACCATCAGGTGTAGATAGGCACCAACGGCAATTCTCTGGGCATCTTGGATTGACACCGGCTTGCAGCAACTCTTTCTTAATAGTCATCAGAGGAATGGTCAGGTCATCTATGTTGAAAACATAAGTATCATCACCAATAGCATTGGAGCTCTTGTCATGGTTAGGCATAGGAGCGTTGATCACATTCGGGGTCTCAACAGGAGGATCAAACTCAATCTGCTTCGCTTCAATCATATCTCGAATCTTGTTCTTCAGAGCCCAACAATCATCGATTATATCACGGCTATTGGAATGGTAAGCACACTTAGCATTAGGATTGTATCTCGGAGAGGAAGTGTTGACATTCGAGGAGGATCCTCAAAGTCAGCTCTGCTTTCAACATGTGTTGCAAGGCTTGCGACAATGGCATGTTGATCTTCGTAAATGTCTTCGTGGCGTTACGCTCGCGCGTTGTCTCGCGGTTGTCTTGACGTAGGATTGGAGATCACAACCCCCAGTTAGTAGCGGTCGTTCTTGGCTCGGCTTTTCGACCATACACGCATTAGTTTCTTTCTTACCACCAAAAGATCTCTTGGCGTTTGATGATGACTCTATCGAATCTTCCCTCGATACCGACTTCAATGCGCTTTGTCAATATCATTTCGGTGAATCCGGTGAAGAGTTTCAATCGGATGATTGAAGAATGGGCTGTCGGTGTTCCCATAAACATATCAACCAACTCCCTATTGGACAAGGGTGGTTGAACTCGCTGCTAGATCTCTCCACTTGAGCATACTCCTTGAACTTCTCGTCACGACCCATAGACATGCTTTGTAGTTGCATGCGGTGGGTGTCAATTCAACATTGTACTCATCGCAGAAAGCATCGGCTAAGTCACTCCAAGTGAATACGATCATTCTCTAGTGATAATACCACTCCAACGAGTTAGGACAAACTCTCTTGAAAATAATGCATCCTGACTTTACGTCGTCGGTGTGGGGATTGATCTTACGGACATAGGACTTGGATGCGACGGACAAGAAATGCCATCATATTTAGCAAAAGTAGGAACTTTGAACTTGGGAGGAATCACAACACCAGGGACAAGACTCAGATCATCAAAATTCAGCCCGGACATTTTCAGATTTTCCACAGCATTCAGACGGTCTTCAAGTTGTTTGTACTTATTATCTTCATCAGAGTACTGGCTATAGTCGGAACGCTCCTCTCTCTCTTTTTCAGGCTCACGCTGGTCATTTTCGTTACCCTTGACACTCCCCTCAGTTTTGACACTTCCTTTAGAGAGCTCGATCCGACTGACTCTTTTAGGACCACCTTTGTAGCGTCTGCCCATGTTGAGTAGACCCACAACCTTCTTCTTTCTGCTTATGAGCTTCTTCAGATCTTCTTGGCCTTGGACCAAGCTAGTGAACATCTGCTGAAACTGAGCATTCTGAGCCTGAAGATCTTTAACAGTCTGTTCGAGAGCCATTTCTGCTAAAATAAATAGCGAGAAAATGAGAAAACCAATCTCCAATGTACCTGTGATGCAATGTTATGCTATGATATGCAATGTTTATGTGAATGCCATGCAATGTTTTCAAGGACCTCTAGGATTTAAATTTGTTAAACAAGCAATGAGCAAACAAATATTAGTTCTCTTTTTATTCTTTTTCTTTTTAAGTACAAAAGATAGTTCAAAACAATAAAAGAAAAACATATAAATCATAAAGCTTCTAGGTCTCCCATGGGCGCTTCCTCTTGGTGCTGAGGTAGGCGTTAATGTTGCGCTCCTCGTGAAGTAGCTTGGTCAACTCTAGCACTTTCTTCTCACTTGCATAACACTGAGCTTCGAATGTATCCCTTTCTTCTCTTAGTTGAATCCAGGATCTCTTCAAGTCTTCAAAATCAGTAGGCATGTCAGGATGGAGAACAGTATAGGGTACGTCACCTATAGCAACAGGTTCCATAATCACTGGTAGAACAGGCGTGAATGGCATTATGAGGTTTTGAGCTCGAGCTCGCACCCATTTGAGGTAAGGTTCCCAAGGAGTGGGGTTTTGGTGCCCCAAAGTCTTGGTATCGGTCTTCTTTACCATGCCCCAAGCATGTATGAATCTTCGTCGGTAATTCTGGAGATCATGATTGTAGTCGAACACAATATCTTGGAGAAGCATATCATGAGGACCATCTCTTCGAGCGAAACCAAACTGACGTAGAGCTAGAGAAGGATTGTAAGTAATACCTCCCCCTTATACCAAGGAGTGGTACATTAGGGAATTCTCCACAACGCTCAATGAAGGTGAAGTCCTTTTGAGAGAAAAGACTCCAACGGATATCTGAATGAGAGAGTGACATTAGTCTTTGAGACCACTTCATCCTTTGCTCGTTCTTCAAAACTGATGGAGGAAGGTGCGAAATAAACCACCTGGAAAGTAACGGTATACAACACATGAGAGTTCCTTGTCTCTTAGTAGTACGAGTGTGGAGAGAATGTAGGATATCTCCAAGTAAAGTAGGCACTGGATTGCGGGTAAGGAATAACTTGATGGCGTTGACATCTATGAATTGATCCGAGTTAGGGAATAGAACCAAACCATAAATTAACAAGGCCACAATGTTTTCAAATGCATGGAAACTCATAACTTTGAGGAACTCTCGGGCTTTCTTAATTAGGAACTTAGAAAGTAAACCCTTAACTCCGCTTCTAGTTTCCCAATTGGCTTCAATATCTGAGCGCTTAAGATGTAAGGCGGATGCAATGTCTTCATACCTAGGAACCTTTTCTAAACCGGTGAATGGCATTTGGTCAAGAATAGGTATCCCAAGTAGCTTAGAGAACTCTTCCAAGGTAGGAACCAACTGATAGTCTGGAAATGTAAAGCAATGGTGTTTCGGATCAAAGAACTGGAATAGGACATGCATCATATCTTCTTCAAAACCGGAGATAACCACATCAAGTAGATAACCATGTCTTTTGATGAACTGAGCATGGTCGGGAATTTCTGAAACCAATTCTTTGAGTTGAGAAGGTATACCCATGAAGTTGATTCGGATAGTCTTTCTAGAAGCCATAATCCCTACAAAACAGAGCAAAGATAAATCCCTAGGTCCTTGAAATAGTTAGGAATGATATGCAATGCAAATGATGTCATGATGTCATGTTTGGCACACACAAACAATTCACACAATGAGCCTATGGTTTAAGGCTTGCATGAGGTCTAGGTGATTACCCCACCAAAAGTTTGAGTTGGTTCATCCTGTCCTATAATAGTAACCGGGTTCTAGGAATCTCACATCATCGATCTTTCTCGTAGGCGCTTATTTCAATACGACTACCAAGTGGTCGACCGAAAATGTCCCAAAAGTCTGATCTCAATGAGCGTAGCATCGAGTATCAACCAACCTCGGTCTACACCAAAGCCGGCCATCTCACTACCTTCTAATGGCTAAGATGGGTCAATTAAGGTTCTAAAAGTTTAGTTAGCGCTTGATGACACCACGCAGAAGCCAAATACTATCCTCAACTTGGGAATGAGGAGTATCGGGACAACCAAAGTGTCACGCTAACGTAGCCATCATGTTGACCGTTTAGTTATACGTCTAGCGGTCGCAATGATCTAATGCCACTTACCTAAAAGGAAACCCGGATCCGGGTGTAGGATCCCCCAATAGTATAATACCCAAGCAACCCTTAAAGATAAAGCAAGCAAGTCAAACAAAAAGCAATAAAGGTTATCTAGAAATCCCTAAGGCAATTCTCTCTTTCAGGGTATGTCCCAAGAGTCGCCGATTCATGTCTGACTTTTTAGGATTTTGTATCCAAATGTGCGGATAGCAAGAGTCGCCACCGACTTTTATTTTATCAATTAAGGGAAGGTAAAAGTACAGAAAAAGACCTTCGTTAGATTCTGAGTTCGGGAGAATGGTTATGAAAAGGGAAGGTATTAGCACCCCTTTCCATCCGTAGTTATCTACGAGCTCTTAGTTGCTTTCTAGATCACTTTTGAATTGCTTTCTGTGTGTTTGAAAAGAATGTTTTGAAAAGGCATTTCGCTTTGACTTTGTAATGACTCATGTAGGAGTGTATACAAAGTGTTCGGAAATGTTTCGTTTTGAAAAGAAATTTGAACTTTGAAAAAGAGTGTGTGGTGTGAAAAGCATTTGGTAGAGCGAGCAACTAGGAGACTTATTACCCACTCAGAATTTGGTCGTTTTCGTACTTCTACGTTCCTTTAGAATAGCGCTAGCCATACCATTAGTTAGTAGGTAGCTCCATTCGTTGGATGTAAGCGGGACATTCGAAGGGACATCGGATGGTCATCGAAGGCAACTTGTAGGAAGTATCCTAGCACATTCGAAGGGACTATCATCATTTTTCGTAGGCAGCAATCGAGGGTCAAGATCATGTATTCGGAGGCGACATCGTGGGTCTTATGATCTTTGTATCGAAGGGACTATGATGATTTGTTTTGAAGGCAACGGTGCTAGAATACCTCTACGTTCGAGGGACATGACCATTGTTTGAAATCGAAAGGCATCGAGAGAGAATTACCCTAAGGGGTGCGTGTGTGAAGAGAGTGTGTCAATTTCAGATATTTTATCTTGAAAAATTAGTGGACTAAGTTGATTTTATCTTGCCATACATGCCTAATTACTAGCAATTGATAAGGGTGCGGAAATTAAAATGCGGAATGTAAAAGTGCGAAAAGATAAATCCTACGCTATTACACGGCTTTGGGGCAGATACATAATTGAAATGCGGAAAATAAAAGCCTAATTTAAACTATTACAACCCATAGACAGTTACATTATTGGAAAAACAATAATACGATGAAACAATAAAGAGAAAACCATCTGAATCGGATCAACCTGTATAAAAAGAAGAAATCGGAAAATGCAATACGAATCGAACAAGGGAAAAAATGTTAGAAAAATGCAAATTTTAATATGAGAAAATTAATATATGCTGGAAATAAGATAAATATACTAAGATAATTTTTTGGGAATTTTTGGAAAAAGGTTTAATAATTAAAATGCAATTAAAAGTAAATTAAATGCAAAATTATGAATAAAAATAAATATGCATGCAAAAATTATGTTTTAATTTATTAAATTAAATAAGTATTTTATGAAAATAATGTAAAAAGAAAATATTTTTTTGGTAATTTTTTGATGCAGAAATAAAATATAGAAATTAATTAAAATTGAATGAAAAATATTGGAAATAAAAGAAAATATGAAAATATTGAAAAATATGCAAAGTTGCAAAAGAAAAACAAAACCGGTGCAAGCAGGATTCGAACTGGGGTCTTGGAGAAGCATCTTAGAACAGGAAGTGACTTAACCACTGCGCCATCTGTCGTTTGGTGTTATGGAACGAGAACGTGGGATGATGAGCAACACGCGTCGCCATCTGGAGGTCAAACACAATCGCATGGTGGGGTCCTTTGACTTATGAGCAGCGAATCGAACACGTCCTCACCACGCCCGCTTCCTCGGTCAACATTTTCAACGGGCCCTAGCTCCGGTCGTCTTCTCCGATGAGGAGATTTTGAAAACCTGCAAAACACGCGAAATAAAAGAGAAAGAAGGACCTTGTCCCCCTAAATCGGATCTCCCGAGTTCAATGGTGGTATCAGTTTTCCTTGAAAACACCTGTATAGGCCGGTTCGATGAAGACAGCTCGAAAAACCCTAAACATGGCAACCTGTGATTTTTACGTGCAAGCTATGAAACGATGGCCCAGATCAGTCTTATAGAACCTCATGAACACAACAAAAGCATTAGAAACAATGGAAACACGCAGAATAGTAAAATGCAATTTCAAGAAAAATTCAAAGATGTATGAATGTGTATGGCACGATTTGGCTTGCTTTGATCAATAACAATGATGCATTCTTACTCATACTTACCCCCTGAACACGTTTGGATGGCTGGAAGTGGCTGAGAATGGCTACAATTTGAAATTCGAATTTCCAAGAATCTTGAAAAATTTTGCAAGAGTTTGGGTTTGTTTTTAGGTTAGGGTTTTCGTTCCTGATGCTTGTGATGTTGCTGAGTATTTATAGAGGCAATTTAGAGAGAAAAAACAAGCAAAAAAGATTGATCCTTGATTGTGCAATATTTTCCATTTAAAACAAAATCAAATATTTGAAAAAATTTGATTTTCTTCCCATGTAAGAGGCTAGCACGAATTTGGTAATGATCATGGGCTATCTTGGACTTCAAGGAAGATATAAATCCATTCCTTTTGAAAAAATAATTAATTTTCATATTTTATATAATTTATTTTTGAATTAAATGTTATAAAATTCAAATATAAATCATAAAAATAGAAAATCACCAAGGCCAAGCATTTATGGGTCAAAAATAATGTTAAGGACAAGTTTGGATCAAAAGATTATAGGCCCATTTGGAAAATTTTGCAATTTGACCAATATGTCCTTTTGTGCAATTGTCCAAAATTCCCCAACTTCTGAATAGTGTATCTTGCTCATTTTCCCACATTTTTGAGAGTTCTTGGACTTTTTGGAAAGCTCTAAGAGTCCTCAAAACAATGTCTTTGGTTTCATCTCAATTGGAGTTACCATTCTCAATATATCTTCAAAACAAAAAGTTGACTTTTTGTTGACTTTGAAAAGGACCTGTAATATTTTGAGCTATACCTCTCAAATGAAGCATTTTTTGGAAATTCTTGTGAGACATGAAGTTGTAGAGAATTGAATTCCCTTCAAAACAAGAGGTTGTGGAAAAATTTCTGAGAAAGTATGAGAAAGTTATGATCAATCAAAGTTCAGTTGACTTTTCAATTAGAAACCCTAATTTGGAAAGTTTGACTTTTGTGCAAATCTTAAGTTTTCTTGATGAATCATGATCAACCCTTGATCAAATGATGAATGTAACTTCAAAATGAGGAAGTTGACCAAAAATCAGAAGTTTTGACTGTATGTTGACCACAGTTGACTTTTTGTCCCACACAACTGATTTTCAACCATCTGAGCAATTGTCTGAGGAAACTTGACTTGTAAGGCTTGAAACTTGACATGGAGAATCTTTGAAGCATATGAGGAGGTATGATGGCCATTGGAGATGTTGGAAGTCCATCTGGATCTGAGAAATACCAAACCCTAGTTTGGGTTGATTGTCTAGGAGAGTGTTCATCTGATCAACTCTTGAGGAATCCTTGAGTATGGATGTATGGAATATCTTGAGAAGATGGAGGGCAAATTTTGGGGTATGACAGATGTCCCATGTGACATTGGAACATCATTATTTGTGAGATGTTGAAGAAAGTCTGAGTTTTATTACTAAAAGGAAATTAGTGATTAAATTCAGACTATAAGTGCATGACTTGCCCTCAATTTAAAAAGTCATGGAAATGTGTGGACACTTAGAAATTTGAACAAACAGTGTCTTGCAAATTGTTGAAGTTTAGATATCATAAAGCTAAAATAATTCACTCCATACGAAGGAATATGGTCAAAATAAAAAGGTATGATATCTCAGAAAGAAGCAGCCCGGATTGGTGAAAGAAGAGGTGGCAATCACATGCTCCAGCATGGTGTACAAAAGTGAGGCGACTCATGCAATTTATTGGAACTAACTCCATCAAACGAATCTGGCAGAAACTATTAAAGATAGTCAGAGTTAGTTTGGATGGAACAAATTTGTTTCTAGTGCAGTTCTTCAACCAAAGCTTTACCAAGGACTAAAGACTGCAAATTCTTAAGCTTCAATTGTGCCTACTTATAGAGGACTCCTCTACCTCTATCTTCAAGTAAATAATTCTGTCTTCAACATCATGAAAGTTGTTCAAATATGGGCTTCCTGTGCCTAGATATGGTTTTGTGAAGGCTCCCATTGTCAAATTTTTACTAAAAAGGGGGAGAAAAGTTATGTTGTTGCTGTTGATATTGTTGGTCTCATTACTGTTTCTACGAATGAAAGAGTATGTTCATAAAAGATATCTAAACCAAACATCAAATCCCTGTTTTGAAATCTTTTGGGACGTGTGATCTGAGTTATGAACACAGTTGTGACCTGTGTTCTGAGTTACATGGAGAAAATCCAGAATTCCATCTGAATTGTTTCTCATGCTACTCAGGAGGTATTTCAACTCCAAATATAGCATCGAGTCTCTTCTTTCTCTTACCTTGCATGTCTGGTGTTGCTTCAATGGAGAAAAGAAGATGTCAAGAAGGATGTTCAAACATCCCATGCAACTTAAGATTTGAAGTTGTGAGCAAAAGACCACATTTTAATTGTAATTGTTGCGGCTGTTTTGATGAAATGTCATGTATTTTTATTTATTTTAGCCAAAATTTGTCAAAGGGGGAGATTGTAAGTTCCTTGATTTTAAAGATTGACTTAATTTTAATAAAACAAATAATAGCAACAACAATGTATTATACAATAGAATATATGCAGCAAAAGTCCTATTGGAATGCCTAAACATGTTGTGTTGAAGTTTTTCAACATCTAGAACATGTCAAATGAGATGTCGAGACATCATACATCACGCTAATGAACTGTCAAAGTTTGTTACAGTTCTATTTTAAATTGTGCAGAATATTCTGGGAATATTATGCAACATATGTAGCGTGTAATTAAAGGCATTTGTGGAGGTCCAAAAGCTAAGGAGAAAAATCAGAAAGGACCTTGATTGTAGCAGAAATTATCTGCTTGTTTGTTTGCTGCAGAAGTTTATTACTGCAGTTTGTTACAACTTCAAGCTGTTGTTTGAAGGCCCAAATCCAGTTGGGTAATAAGTTATAAATAAGGACATTGTAACCTAGTTTTAGAAAGCTAGCCGGTTTTAGAAAGATATAGTCTTTAGGGTTAGCCATGTAAGTGAACCACCTGGATTGTGGGATGATCACTAATTTGTACCTTGAAGCCTGTAGGCAAGAGGATTATTTTACTCACTCAGAAACTGTGAAGTAATGAGTGTAGTTGTTGTAACACCCCCTTCTATTTACCCGCGTTTTATAAATAACAATCAGAGTATTTAATCGTAATCCAAGAGGCGTCACAATTTAAATAGTGTAAATCATCAATACAGTTGTCATGCTTTCACTGAAGAAGATTTATTAAGTAAATAATACAAAAGATTATGTTTATCAGCGGAAATGAAACATAACCAAAATTCCGAATACATCATTCATAGTATTCCAGGATATTAACCAAAACATGATTCAAAACATTAAGGGATTCCATTAAAGAATTTCAAACAAACGTTCCCCAGTGTTACATCTACCAGAGCACGACACTGACACGCGGATTAACTAACTGACTCAATGCTAGAGCTATCCTCACCAACTCCAAGCAGCTAATCACTTCGGATCTGAAATTGTTAAAGTAAGGGTGAGATTCCAATTCAATATAACATGCATTATACGTTTTTAGAACACAACAGAATAAACGGATACATTAATCCATTAACCAAGCACAAATCATAGTCAATTCACAAGGCAGTTCACACAATGAACATGTATATAACAAACAATGGAAATTGCAACACTGGAATCCATCCTAACATGTTACAATCCCATATGCAATGCAGACTCTATGCATGTGGTACCAAAACGTGAACCGAGTTCACCCACCGCTCCGTTTACATGTGGAAAGACAGTGTAAATTCATGATTCGCCCATAGCTATTGGGTCAAGAATCCAGCCTCACTACCTCAACCTCCGGGTAAGTCTATTGGCTCAGCCAGTTCACTTCCGCACAATGGGAATGAACCAAATCAATAAATGCTTATGCATGCATCATAAAAGCATGCAACATTAATTCTCAGATCATGGTATCAATATAAATCACATAATGCCAATTCACCAATGTATCACATTCAATCATAATGAATATCAAGATACAACATAGTAAGCATTAATATTTCATCTGGTAACTCATACCAATTGTAATAGTTTCCCATTATCCTTAACTAATCACTTTTTCAAAAATTGGAAGCTAGACTCTTTTGAAATAATTTTTAGCAAAATAATATTTTTCCATTTTTGAAAGGTAGTATTTTAAATTTAAGAAATAATGCCGAAAACGGCACTCGAATCGGAGTTACGGTTTAGAAAATATGAATTTTTGAAGTTTAAGTATTTTTGGAAAATTGTACATGGAACCCGGTTCCTACCTATACAGGAACCGGTTCCTGAAAAGTTGAAAAATCTCGCTCCCTGGTTTTTGTATGGGAACCCGGTTCCGACATAGACAGGAACTGGTTCCTGAGTGCAAAAACTCCCAGTTTTGAAAAATAACACTGGGAACTCGGTTCCTCCCCACAGGGAACCGGTTCCCATGACAGCATTTTCTGCTACTTTTGACAGCATTATGCACCCTTTATCATTTCCAAACTTTCAAATACGAATTGGGACATTAGGAACACCATTTCATAATCATTTCACACCATTATAACATCAAACAACATGGTTTACTCATCCCTATCAATTATTTGACATACTAATGATCCTAATTCCATACACCGACACAAAATAGGGTTTCATTCTATAAACCTATAATCAACTTCCTAACATACCCAATTACCCGGTTGATTCCCAAAATCCATAAGGCATATTAATCGAAAGAAATCACCCCTTACCTCGCGATGTTCTTCGATTTCTCTCGGCGTCGGCTTTTCCTCTCTTCTCTTCTCTTCCCAATTCTACGTATAATAGTTTTTCTCCAAAAAGACCTATTTTTCTTTCTTTTCCTTTTTATATTCCTTTTAATGTTCCTTTATTTATTCCAATAAATAAAATAAGTGGTAATTAGTAAGAGTAGAGTAATTTACTCCTCACACCCCTAATTACACCTCACACCTCTAATCTTTTCCTTCTTCAATTGATCCAATTAATCCAATAATATACATAATCAAACCTTTAATTAATTAAATAATTAAATTCCTATTTATTTAATTTCTGAATTAAATCGGGGTGTCACAGTTGTGTCCTTGGAAGAAGCTGTGAAGTAATTCCAAGTTTGTGTGAGTCACCTGTTTGACTGTCTTTGTGTTTGGAGTGATGTTCTCTAAATTGGTTGTGTATGTTGCAGGGGTTTGCAATAGGTTTAGGTACCACTAGGGAGTGAGCAGAGGTTCTCTTGTCTTAGATGGGCTTCTAAGATAAAGGTTTCATTGGGTAGTGATTAGGTAACCAGAGGTTGTTACCTGTAAACCGGAGGTTGTTTACATAAAATAATACTATTGATAGTGGAGTCTCCTTCCTGGCTTGGTAGCCCCCAGATGTCGGTTGGTTGAATCGAACTGGGTTAACAATTCTTTTGTGTTTTTATTGCTTTCCCGCACTGTTATTTTATTCCTACCTTGTCTATTTTTAATGTCACATCAGATGTCAAGACATCTGAGTCTGCTGCTGCACCAGAATTTCAAAAACGATGATCCTGAACCGAGAACTATGGGTGAATGACAAAATAGACATGATTGGAAAAATTGGAAAGCTGCAGTAGATACTGAATTAAATTCTCTTAAAAAACGAAAAGTATTTGGCCCTATTATGGCTATACCAAAAGATGTGAAACCAGTTGGGTATAAATGGGTCTTTGTAAGAAACAAAATGAGAAAAATGAAATTGTCAAATACAAAGTTCGTCTTGTTGCCCAAGGTTTTTACCAAAGACCAGGAATTGATTATGAGGTAACATATTCTCCTGTTATAGATGCCATTAGTTTTCGTTATTTAATTGGTTTATCAGTATTTAACAATCTTGATATGTATCTTATGGATGTTGTTACTTCTTATTTATATGGTTCACTTGACATTGATATATACATGAAAATTCCAGAAGGATTTAAAATGCCTGATACATCAAAACCTAGCGAAATGTATGCAATTAAGTTGCAAAGGTCATTGTATGAGTTAAAACAATCTGGACGCATGTGGTATAATAGGTTAAGTGAATATTTACTTAAAGAAGGCTATGAGAATAATCCTATTTTCCCTTGTGTTTTTATAAGAAAAATAATGTCTGGTTTTGTAATAATTGTTGTCTATGTTGATGATTTAAATATCATTGGAACTAATCGAGAAATTAAGGAAGCAAGAGATTACTTCAAGAAAGAATTTGAAGTGAAAGATTTGAAAAAAACTAGGTTCTGTCTTGGTTTACAAATTGAGCATACTAAAAATGGTATACTGGTACATCAATCAAATTTTACATAAAGAGTATTGAAAAGGTTTAACATGGACAAAGCAAACCCTTTGAGTACTCCAATGATGGGTAGAACACTTAATGTTGACAATGATCCATTTAGACCTAAGGAAGGTAATGAAGAAGATCTTGGCTCTGACGTACCATATCTCAGTGCTATTGGGACACTCATGTACCTTGCTAACTATACAAGACCAAATATAGCTTTTGCAGTAAATTTACTAGCAAGATTCAGCTCATGTCCTACAAAAATACATTGGAAAAGAATAAAGCATATATTTCGATATCTTCGAGGTACATCTGATCTTGGTTTGTTTTATTCTAACAATACAAAACCAATTTTACTTTGTTATGCAGATGCAGGGTACTTGTCAGATCCACATAATGCTAAATCACAAACTAGATATATATTTACATATGATAACACTGCAACATCATGGAGATCGCAAAAACAAACACTTGTAGCAACTTCTTCAAATCATGTTGAAGTAATTTCCTTCATGAAGCAAGCAAATAGTGTAGCTGGTTACGATCGATAACTCGACATATTCAAGGAGCGTCTGATTTACCAGTTGATAATAATCCAACAATTTTGTATGAAGACAATGCTGCATGTGTTACCCAGATGAAAGAAGGCTACATGAAAAGTGACAAAACCAAGCATATCCCTCCCAAGTTTTTCTCATTCACACAAGAACTTGAAAGAAATAAAGAGGTTGATATTCAATATATTCGTTCACGTGATAATATGGCAGATTTATTTACAAAGGCACTTCCTACATTAGTTTTCAAGAAGCATGTGCAAAATATTGGAATGCGTCATCTTAGAGATCTTTGAAAAAGAACTAATTGTGTTTTGTTGACGGGGAGCATAATGTTGTACTCTTTTTCCCTTATTAAGGTTTTTATCCCAATGGGTTTTTCTTTATAAGGTTTTTAACGAGGCAACGTATGTTCCCATAAGATTCTCCTCAACAAGGTTTCAAAGGAGCACCATGATAGATATTTCTAAGGGGGAGTGTTATAATAATAAAGAATATTATTATAATTATTTAGAAATTTCTATCTAATAGTCAAACTTAGAATAATAATGACAAATTATTGGTGATGTATAATTTGTCAAAGATAGAATAGTAATACCAATTATAATAGTAATTTTTCTACTAGTATAAATCCAGCCCTTTGGTAAATATAAAAATATATCAAGTTTTACTTTGAAAGATAGAAAAATATCATTTCACTTCCTTAATCATTTTCTCATAGTTGGCATCATGAATATCATATATAGTTTTTCAACTTAAGTTAGATTCAAATATCTAGTTATTCTCAACCCAACTAAATTTTTTACGCGTAATTATTCTTGTCACTAAATATTTAAGGCAAAAATACTTTTTTTAGTCCCTTAACAATACCTTGGGAAAATACCTTTTTTAGTCCCTTAACTATACCTCCGGGTACATTTTGGTCTCTTATCTCTAAAAAGTGTCAAAGTAAGAAAAACAAATTTATCACTAGGCCATTTTACATTTGTTGATTATTATTGTATTTAAGTTTATATAAACAGAAATCGCTTGCAAATATTTTTGTCCAGAGATATATATGTTTTTAGTATTGGTACAATTGTTAGAAAGTATTACTAATATTGGTTTTTATTATGATAAAATAATAAATATTTTGTTTTTAAGTCATTTGTTGATTATTATTGTATTTAAGTTTATATAAACAGAAACTGTTTGCAAATTTTGTCCAGAGATATATATGTTTTTAGTATAGGTACAATTGTTAGAAAGTAGTACTAATATTTGTTTTTATTTTGATAAAATAATAAATATTATTTTTTGCATATAAATAATATTTTTACTATTTTTTTGCATAAATAAATTATTAAAAAAGAAATAAATAAATATAATATGTTTTTAAAAACTGAATATTATATTTATAAAACGAATAATATATTTTTAAAAATGGTATAATATATAAGGATATTATTATTATTTTTTAAAAATGAAATATCATTATACTTTATAGAAATAATTTTTTTTTAAATCCGAAATATTATTATTAATATTTGTAAAAATAGCACATTATTATTTTTAAATCATTGTATTATTATATTTTATAAAAACAGAATATTATTATTATATAAAAAAAATTATTTTTTAAATCAAAGTATTATTATGTTTTTATAAAATAGAATATTAGTTATTTTAAATGAAAAAATATTATTATTATTTTTTAAAATTGAATACTATAATTATTTTTAAAAACAGATTATATTTCTAAAAATTGAATAATTCATTCATAAAAATATAATATAATCTATTTAAAAACAGAATAACATTTATTATTATTATTATTATTTTAAAACCAAAATAGACTTTATTATTTTAAACAAACTTTAAACAATATTTTAAAAAAAGAAAGATTTAAGAAAAAGATGAAATATAATATATATCTTATTTGTTAATAAAATCAACTTGAAGCAAATTGATAGGGTGATAAATATGGTTTGCTGCAATATATTTTTGAAATTATGCTTACCTCCTTTGATGATAAGAGAGTAAAACATATATATCTCTGGACAAAAATATTTGCAAGCGATTTTAAATATTTAATATATCAACTATTAAATATTACAATTATTATATATTTATTATAAAAATAATTATTTCATAATATTTCAACTAATGAATTAGTATATTAACTTTAAAATATTTTATTTATTAATAATAAAATAAAATAATTAAACTATTTCAACTATATAATATATAAATTACTGCATTATGTAATTCAAATGTTTCAACTATATAATATAGTAAAATGTCTCGACTATAGAATAAAATAAAAATTAATACCAAAATTTAAAATAGATCAAAATATATTTTAAAATAAATTACTGCATTATACAATATATCATTGGGTACAGGTAATTATATATATATATATATATATATATATATATATATATATATATATATATATATATATATATTTAATATTATAATTTCTCAATAATTCCTTTCAAAATTTTGAGACCCCATATTTTTTAGGCCTATCTGGGTCTGGGCAGGGTCACAATCGACTTGTTTGTGGTGTAAAGTAAGTTTTATGAGATCTCACGATCAAAGTAAAGTTTAAAAAAAAATTGATTTGAATGATTTAGAGGTTATTGTTGGGTGAACTTGAGGGTACAAATAGATTGTTCTAAGTTTTTGCATGATGGGCCAAGATATAAACACAAAATAAAACATTTAAATAGGGTTACATAGGATTGAGTTTGAGTTCAACAGCCGCGTTACCTAAGATCTGACAGACACAAGGGTTGAGTTTCAACTCTAAGATCTGACGAAACAAAGGTTCAGTTTCAACAGTGCGTGATGAATCCCCCTCGAGGCAAGTCATGGAAATCCAACCGCAAACGAGCCAAGTCACGGAGATCCAACGGATCTGTCGAATTCCTCCCTGAAGAACTCATCGCACAAGTTCTATCATACCTTCCAGCCAAATCTTTGATGCAACTGAGATGTGTGAGCAAAGCATGGAATACTCTCATCTCTCATCCCAAATTCATCAAACAACACCTTCAACAATCCAAAAAGATAACTCAAATCCTTTGCATGTCTCATGATTTTTCTATCTTACCCTTCCCCCTCAATACTTTACTAAACAATCCCTCCATAATGAGATCCACCAAGTATCACTTCCCATCCAACCCCAACTACTACTACCGATTCATTGGTTCCTGCAATGGATTGTTCTGTTTCCTTCTTATTGGTTTAAGTTCTCCAACTACCTCCTTTCAGTTATGGAACCCAGCCACCAACACATTGTCTAACCAATTTGGTCATCGTTTTTCTAAATATGGGTATAGGGTGGCTAACTATTCATTTGTTTATGATAATTCAACTGATACTTATTATACTGTCTATTTCCGTCACCACCTGTTGGATATATTTAGTTCTAGTTCCGGCAGTAATGTTCCCAAAAAGATTGGACTTTTTGGCATATCTCCTTTATTTCATTTTGATCATATTATCTATAAACACAAGTTTTTCAGTGATGCTGTGTATTTGAATGGCACTATTAACTTGCTGGGCCGAGCCCGAGATTTCGCTAAAAAAACTGTGATTATCTCGCTCAATCTGGCTACCTGCACCTACAAACTGTTGCTTCCTCCTCAAGATTTTGTTGAAGATTTGGTTGAAGTTTCATATAAGTCGCCAACTATTCATGTGTTAAAAGACTCTCTATGTTTTAGTCACCATACCCTAAAAACCCATTTTATTATATGGAAGATGACGGAATTCGGAATTGAAAACTCTTGGACTCAATTTCTTAAAATAAGCTATCGGGATCTGAATATTCATATGGAATATTTTCTGGCTCCACTGTGTCTTTGTGAGAGTGGCATCGCACTAGTACTAGGGGCAGAGGATGTTCGATTGCAAGTGATTGTCTACAATTTGAGTGAAAATAGAGTAGAAAAAATTAGGAGAATCCACAAGGGAACCAAGTGGATATCTAACCAAAATCATGTTGAAAGCTTGGTTCCCACAAGTTGTGTAACTTCCTGTGAAAGCTTGGTTCCTGCGAGTCAATGTAAGTTCCTCTGAAAGCTTGGTTCCTACGAGACTTGATGTAAGTTCCTCTCAACTGTTTACTTGATTGAATTTATGATAGATTGTATCAGTATTGTTTTTATAATGGCCGTTATTGTCAATCATTATCTAATATGGCTCCTTTTTTAATCTTAGAGCCAAAACTCAATTTCAAGCATTATTGATGGTAGCTTGCAGATGATGGAAAGATGGAAAGAAAGAACTATATATATTCTTTATTTTTCTCACTCTTTTCTTTTGTTCTAGATATTTATAGCCTTTTGATTTTATTTTTATAGCCCTTTAGATTTTATTTTTATCTCTCCAAAAAGTGAACAAGATTAAGGTGAGTGTCACTTGGTTGGCCACTGCTTGGTGTTTTTGTGGAACAAGAGGAATAATATCATGTTTAATAATATCATGTCTAATAATATCATGATTCATGTCAAACATCAACTTCTGATTATGGTTATGTGCTGCAAAGAATAATGAAACCTGGTTCTGATGGTATTGTGAAATTTTATAGCAGAATTGGTATGTTTCATGGCAAGCCTTTTCTGGTGCTTGTTTGGCTCATGGAATTTGTGGAGATAATAGTACAGAAAGTGCTCTTGTATTCTAGGGTATAAAATGAAGAATAATAATGATCGGTCTTATGGTTGTGAACCTATGTTTGATTTCACTTGTAATAAAAGTGAGTCAACCTTTTTAGAGATGAGAATGTTGAGTTTCATGGTTATGATTTTCACTATATTGAAATTTGTAACTATATTACTTGTTAGGATTTATGCATATAAGATTGTAATTGTGTAGCATTTCAACATTCAATTTAGAAGAAAAAGGGTTTTTATAGGTGTTTTACAAAAACACGGCTACCACCTTGCCGAAATAGGGTTTAGAAAATTCAGTTACTTGAAACTCAAGAAAGAAAGAAAAGGATTTAGTCAAGAGATTGGAAGAGGCGGGGGAGCGTATTATCTGATCAACGACACGCTATGCTGCGAGAAAGAGACTACTAAGCTCAACAAGGAGAAGGTGAGTTTCTCATAGAAGTATGCATGAAGACTTAATCACATGAATTTGATTGAAATGTGGGGATATTGTGCCGGAAAAATATAGACTATTGGTTTATGAGTACATGGAAACTGGTTCTTTAGCCAAAAAATCTATCATCTAACAAACTTGATTGGAGTAAAAAGGACAAAATTGATTTAGCAATAGCTAGACGAAGAATGTTTCGAGTGGATTTTACATTGTGATAAAAAAAAACCACAAAACGTATTTCTCGATTCAAACTTCCAACCCAAGATAGCTGATTTTGGATTGTCTAATGTACAAAATAGAAACAATTTCAATAATTTAAGTGTATCTAGGATTTGAGGAACAAGAGGATATATAGCACCTGAATGGATTATCAACTTACCAATAACATAAAAAGTTGATGTTAATGGTTATGGAATTGTTGTGATGGAGATGATAACATGTAAGAGTCCAGAGTCCAACATCAGGTTTCAAAGTTTTGAATGGTGAAAAGGAAAGTGTTGGGAGGTTGGTTACTTAGGTGAGAGAAAAAAGAGGCAGTAGTATTTGTTAAAAAACACTTATCTGTTACCTGATTTTTACGCCACAAACACAAATATCACATCACAAATAAATTAGCGATGTGAGCAAAATACACCACGTTTATAGTTATGGAATTGTTGTGATGGAGATGATAACATGTAAGAGTCCAACATATGTGAGCAATGTAAGAGTCCAACATATGTGAGCAAAATACGTCATGTTTATAGTTATGGAATTGTTGTGGAATTGTTGTGATGGAGATGATAACATGTACAGGTCCAACATCATGTTTCAAAGTTGTGAATGGTGAAAAGGAAAGTGTTGGGAGGTTGGTTACTTGGGTGAGAGAAAAAAGAGGCAGTAGTATTTGTTGGTTCACTAAAAAACAGTTATCCGTTATCTGATTTTTATGCAAACACAAATATCACGTCACAAAAATAAATTAGCGATGTGAGCAAAATACGCCACATGACCGCTTGTCGCAACTCGTTATCACGTGAAAATCACATCGCAAATTTGTGATATAAAATTCATGTCGCAACTTTTTAAATAGACTGCACCTACTTTTACATAGAGTGTAGAGTGGGTCAATGTTGACTAGTTAGCCATGTGATATTCATGCCACAAAATTGACATTAGTGACATGAAAAATATGTGTCCGAATTTTGCCACATAATTTCCATATCGTAGAATAGTTTTTTAATTAAAAAATAAATAAATTATAAATAATTAATAAAAGGACAAAACTTAGGTTCAATTTTTTAGATGTGGTTCATACTGTTTTTCAATGCATACTAGTCTCTTATCATTACATATTGCAAATCATAATTTATGGTGAGAGAAGTTATTTGTTATTTTGTAACACTTGTAATCTTGTTTCAAAGAGAAAGTAAAAAATAACAGTTAATAACCAATCCTTTTTGTTCTTCGCGTTTTTCCATCTTTTTTATCCTGGTTATTTTTTGATCTTAAAGAAACAATTTATACTTTATTTCAAAGGCATTTAATTTCACAAATAAACTTTATTTGCAACTTTATATATATGGAAGATGAATAGAGAACTTTAAAAGAATTACATTTTATTATGGGCCAATCAAAAGTTCAAAGCAACAAACTCAACTACGAAGTAGGATGGATGATCAAGTTGAACCCCGTTAGAGAGTCAAGCATTTGATCCTAGTCACCTAAGTATCACTTGCTCTAAGATCTGATCAAACGATTCTCCGATCACTTCAAGTTAGACAAAGATGGTTTCAATTTCTTGTCACATATAAACCCTACTACATGCTATTTATAAGTATTATCTCATTTTCACAATCAAACTACTTCTCTATAATTTCATTGACTTGAATGTTGGAGTGCTCACGGTTATAGGTCATTCTCGCTTCGTTGCATTAAAAGTCCCATCACCACATCAAAAGAGCTCATTCTTTCAGTATTACGTATTTTGGTTCCTCCTAGGATAATGTCGTCGTCTGTGGAGAGAAACTTATGATTTTCACGTATTTCCACATCAAATTCTGATACTCACGTCTCATCAACTGTGATATTGCACGATTAGTGATTAGGATATGCGATTCTACCAAAGTTACCTCATGTGTGTCTACTTTCGATTCGCCGTCAAACCTCATCGTTTTCCCCATTGACAAAGGATCATCCAGCAAGAAGTCCACAAGATCGCTGACAACAGAAGGAAACTGACGAAAGAAAGACCCTGGTGACCGTCGCTATGGATAGCCGCACAATCAAGACATAATTGCGTATGAAGATAGAAATCTCCAGACGTTCAATGACTCTATAATTCACCCTTGCAATACTAAAGAATTGCCAATTTCCATTGGAAATGAAAGATAGAAGACGACAGTGAGTTTGCAATTTGCAATTTTTGGAAAATATAGGGGCCAAGTAACGAATTTTGAAGTAGTAAATAATATCCAATTTGACATTCACATTCTATGGAGTATGAGAGCAATTTTAAATTCTTTGATTTTAGGTGTGATTTCAAAATCATTAAATTTGATTAGAACTAAATACTTTATAGATTTTTATTATTTTAACAATTCTTCTATTTTTGTTTAGAACATTCCTGTTATTGCAACAAAATTGATGCTATTTTGCTAACAAAAAAATATTACACGTGAACTAATAACTAAAAAGAATCCAATGTACATACATGCTACAGTACAGTGGCGGCTGAAGCTGAATCTTGTGTTCCTTGCAAAGCATGCTCTTCATCCCTTATACTCACATCCTCATTTTTCAATTCAACAGCACTAGATTCTGTTGATTTGCTAAAAGCATCAGCCGGAATATTGATTCCTGCAAAGCCGATCATAACAGCTACTGCTCCAAGGTAATCCATGAAGGGAGGAGAATTTCCAGTGAAGGTATCAATAATGGCAGCCAATGGGACTTGAATTGTGAGTCCAGCTGTAGCTACTGTGGTTGATGTAAGAAGAACAGCCTTGGCCCATAAGTAATCACTTAGCACATTGTCCAGTAATCCTAGTTTTGATAGGAAATAAAAAATGTACAAGTCAAATAATGTTGAATGAGGAAAGGATCCATGGATTAAAAGGTTAGAGTGTGTTTGTTTGAGAAAACTGAAAATTTTCTATTATGATTCACCGTATGTTTCATGTATAAATATTTGAAAACAAAAACCAAGATGAAAATAATGCAGACGGTTTTCTAATGAAAAGCAAAAAAAAAAAAAAAAAAGAATAATTGATATGATTCGACAGTATAAAGATTTTATACAATATCAATCAAAGATAACCGTGTGATCATTAAAAATGTTTGACTTTAATCATACCTACCTTAGAAGTCATACATATGATGGTTTGTAAGTGGTTAGCAGTGTAACTTAAACTAACTGTGCAGCAAAATTAATCTCAAAAAATTGTGCATAACAAAAAAGTTGGTGACTTTTCTCTTTTCATAAATCCCTACTTGATTTTCTCATCAAAAGTTATAACTCTTCAGTTTTCTTCATTTTCCCTCATTGTATGAGCTTTAAGCTTATACACAATTTGTTACCTAAATTTTCTGGTTTTCATCAGAAGCACCTGTGAGACTGTTTGGGTGAGCTTATGAAAACAGTCTATGATATGTCCATTAGTTGTTTTCAGCTTATTTCTGTAAGATCTCTTGGATATGAAGACAGCTTAGCTTGTACCTTATTTGAAAATAGTTTGATTTTGTTTTATCTTCTTTTATAAATATAGCTTATACATAAGCATTTATATGATAAGCGCTAAATTAATCTGTTTTTCCAAACAGGGCCCAAATCATGTTAATGTTAAACCATTAAATGTAAATACATCTGAATAGTTTAACCTATGACCAATACTACTGTTTGTTCGATTTACTCTTAGCAAATAACAATTTCATTTCTATAGCAAAATGCATAAAGAAAAACTCCAAAGAAAATGTAAAAGGTAGTGAATACAAACCTTTGCCAACAATCAGACCAAGCTGCTTCCACGTAAGCATATAAAAAGGTTCAGTCTTCGTGAAATTGAGTATAAGAGCAACCGGAAGAAAAAGTAAAACATTGAAAAGCCCAAGAAATCCAAGAAATTGAGCCATACTGGCTTCACCATTCTTTCCATCATCGTCATTCAATTTCTTGCGAATAAGGGTGATATATACTGCATATAATCCTGCTGAAGAAAGTGCAAAAATGTCTCCAAGAAGAGGATTTGATGCAACTGTTCTTAAACCAGATTGTGAATCACCAAGACTTACAATTATTGTTCCTCCCATGCAAAGAAGAACACTACAGAGCTTTAACCATGTAAACCTCTCACCCAAAAAAGCTAGGGAAACCAAGAAGGTAAAAAGACTTGATGCACTGCTTAAGATTGTATTTGACTGCATATGACATGAAAAAGCAACTAGTTTAGAGGTGTTTTATTTTGATACAAAATTCAACAATGATTTGGATAGTGAATGCAGCTCAAATATACGCATAATCATGTTTAGTAGATGATTAATGAATATAACAAGGTGTTGCAACTCATTAACCATCGACAAAATACAATTAACCACAATTTGGAACGTCATTAACCACGATCCTCATATGTATATTTGAAAACCAGAAAATCATGCATATTTGAACATAAATTGGATCATATATATGGATATCATGTATATTTAAATACTTAAAAATCATGGTTAATGGTGCTCAAAATTATAGTTAATTTACATTAAATTAATGGTCAATAGGCTGTGAATCGGGTGGGAATAGGCTGGGCCAAACTAGGCCTTGCCAGTCTGAGCCGGGCCGGCTAAAAAATTCAAAGCCTAAGCCTGACTCCCTGGCCTATGACCTATCATAGGCTTATTCTTCGGTCTGAACCTGACCTTTTTGAAGGTCTGAGTCTGATTAGCCTATTAGTATGCTTAAAAAGCCTATATATCATTTGAACATAAGTTAATAAGCTAGCTCAAAAATCTAAATTTCACTTACTGTAACTGTAGTATACTTCAACGAGAGGTTAAAAGTGAGCTGAGCGAAAAACCAAAACGGGCATATCAACAAACTAACTTTAGCGACTCTGCAACGTGTCCAACGCCCTTTCTCATCCAACCCTCTTTGATCAACATTTTGAATCAAAGAAACTTCACCAACCAATCCTCCAACTACATCATCAGAAAGAATCAATTCAGAACCATCACTCCTATCTTCAACCACATCCAACGATTCAACAACCAATTCACTTATTGCTTCGTCATCTCTAAGAAGTATAGCCTGTTGTTCTAAATCCGTCTTCTTCTTATCACTCTTCCAAAACCATAAACCTCCGTAAGAATCTTCGAAATACCTCCCAATTTCGACAATCGGAAGCAAAACCACAAACAAAGAATTGCATATGTAAGTAACAAGGAATGGTGATACACCATCATCTACAACAGATTGCACTACAAAGCTAGCAGCTATCCATATTAGTGCAACAGCTATTATATATACCAAACCTAAACCCCATTTCCAAGCTTTACTATCCACATCTTTTGAACCCATATCTATGTACCCTTGTCAAAATTCCATAGAATATATAGTGAAACTCAAAATCTAGTATACCCAGAAATCAAAACCCTTTCTAATTGAAAAATCATCCATACCCATTTCGTTATTCTACAAAATAATCACCTACAATCTACAAAAGGTGATAAATTTGATTAAAAACTTAGATTATGAAGGAGAAAATCAGAATCTGACCCAGTACGATGTACGTGCAGAAATTGAAACCGAGTGTAGAAAATATTGATTGGATCTGAATGTGTGATTTGTTTAGTTTTTCTGAAATGGATCATTAAATCGGTCCAAAACGAGGCAAGGTAATTTCTCTTGTGAATGCCATCCGCACCCTTGAAGAAAAAATTGAATCGTGATTGGCTTGCGGTGCATGCACCGAATTCAAACCCGGACCTTTTTGTCATTTTCGTTGAATTTTGGATACTGTTTTTTTTTCTTTTCATTCTGCCGTTTAGAGTTGAAATTGAATTTAAATTTAAATTGAAAGTAAGGCTCTCTATATTTTTTAAGTTTATATTATAATTTCATACGATAATAAAAGATATTTTCAACACGAATTTATAGTTTATTTTACTAACTTATAGTTTATATTTTAAACGATATTTTAAATAGCATTTTAACTTATAGCTTATAACTATCATTTTTTTTCATTTTTTTTTTATTATTTTATCTAAAATTCACTACTATCCTTTATAATTTATGTTAATTTAAAATAAAATAATTATATATTAAATATATTTTATGTCATTTTAGTTTATTAATTAATTGAACCGCTAATTTTACCAAACATTTCAACTAGCTTATCAGTTATAAGTCGTCAGCCATCAGTCATCAACTATAAACTATCAGTCATAAGCTATCAGCTATAAGCTAACTTATCATTCAACCGCTGTTTTTATCAGACAGAGGCTAAATTGCATTTTATTGATTGAGAATTTTTATTTTTATTTTTAATAAATTATTTAGGTTAAATATGTTTTTAATTTTTATTAATATGACAACCTTCAATTTTAATTTTCTACTTTTTTTAAAATAATGATATTCGTAATATTTTTGGTCCCTCCTGTTAGATCCTATTAACAGAGGCTTACGTGTAATGCCACATCAATTAAAGTCAATGCTGAAATTTTAAACCCCTTTAAATAACTTAAACAATACAAGTGCAATTTCTCCTCTGCATGCCTCTCAATGTTATTATCTCAACAATTGTAATCAATCAGTTTTTCAAATTCATTATTCCTCCACACATAACTGAAAATACCAAGCCCCAATCGGAACTTCAAATGCGATTTTCACACTACAAAATCGAAAGAACCAAATGCGTGCAATTTCAGCTGAAGAGACGAAGATTTGGTGGTTTGAATTCGAATCTGAAATCGAATGGCTTGGATGTAGGAATGAAACGAAGGCGTGCAAGTTGCATGTTCACGTCCATAATGATGTACTAAAAGTGAGAGCCATGAGGTTTCGCGTGGTGGCTCCAAAAATACATCATAATTCGTGTTTCGCGTACTGACTTCCGACAAATTCTTTCTTTTTAAAAGCATATTTGTTAAAAGTATGATATCAAAGATAAATATTCGACTTGCTTATCAAATACTTGTTTTCAAAGTTTCTTTCATATTTAGTGTCTTACTATTATATATCTACTTAATGTAAATCTAAGGTTGTTATGATGATAACCCTAGACACATGTCAAACTAATAGCTACTCTAACATACATATTTTGTTCATATCTACTCTAACATCAACCCTAATTTTATTTTTCAAAATTGATTCTACATAAATAATAATTAACAATAATAGTCATATAATATTCAATTAACAATATTAAAATAATAATAATAATAATAATAATAATATAATCAACTGTCACTATTAAATAGTAATAAAAAAATAAGAATAAGAATAATAAGAATAAAAATAATAATAATAATAATAAATGCAATTATCACTATTAAAAAAAAAACATAATAGTAATAATAATAAAATAATACTATAATATTCAGCCAACATTATTAATAATAATAATAATTTAAATAAAATAAAATAATAATAATGAAAGTAAATAAAAATGATAATAATTAATATAAAAATAAATATGTATTTAGGTCATAATAATAATAAAAGTAAATAAAAATAAAAATAATTATATAATATCTAACTACCACTATTAAAAATAATATTATTCATACAAATTTTCAATTATATCATTAGTCTAATTTTTACTATTGTTTAATTTCCAATAATAGTTTTCATTTTAATAGCTCTTACTTTAATATGTAAAAATAAATAAAAATTATTTAACTAAATATTTTTTTGAACGTATCCCAATTTTCAAATTTTATTAATGTTTTTAATCTTTTTATATATTATTTAATTCTCATTATAATAGTTTTACTTTAATATCTTAAAAAAATCCATTTCTAAAATTTTTACAATTCTGTAATTCATAATAATTAATAATTCTATAACTTTTCATTTCTATAACTTTCATAATTCTATAATTTTGATATCTTAGTTTTATGAAGTCTTTAATTCTTCTTTTTTAATATCTATTACTTTAATATTTCATAAAACTTTTTATTTCTATAATTTTTCTTAAATTTTTCATAAACTTAGAAAATATGGGAGATATAAATATGAGGACTTTGTTGAAATAGAATTTCTCATCCAAAATGGTAGATACAATAATTTTTGATAAAATACTTTTTTTGTCACTTAACTTTACTTCGGAGTCTATCCTGGTCCCTTATCTTTAAAAGGACCACATAAGTCCTTTACGTTCAAAAGGCACAAACTGACGTTTGTTTTATATACGTGGCAGGTGACTTGGAATGTTATAAACATCTTCTTCAACCTTAGCAGTTTCCATCGTCCATTTCATTATCTTCATCCCAGATTCCCCTAAATTCTAGGGTTCACTATTCTTCTTCCCTCTTCGATTCTAAAAGTTCTTGAGGAAAATGAAGCAGACTGTTGGAGAATTTCCAAAATATATTTGGAAAGTTGCAATGATTAAAATAGACCTTTTAGAGAAAAGGTGTAATGCTTTACAATTGAAGCAATGTAACCATTCATGAACAACATCTTTCAAAGAGTTGTTTCCCTTCACCAAAGGACATAAGTTTCTCTATAAATAGAGACATTTGTTAGGCATTGAACAGATGCGAAAATAGTATGTTTCAAGTACCATAAATTATATCTAAGTCATTCTTTTATTTTTCTAGTGCACGAGAATAAATGAGGAAACTTTATTCAGTAAAATATCGTTGATCGATATGTTTAATATGAATGTGCGATTCATGTTAAGGTTTCCAAAGTATCCTGAAGGGGATTCGCCGGGTAACTCATTTGCATCCAATATACATAAATTGGTGGGGGCGAATCGAACCTAAAGCTTAGTTTAAACACACGCTTTGGAATTTATTTTGTGCAACTTTCATCGTAACATTTTCATCTTCTTCTTGTCTATATTTTGCAGCAGACCCCCAACACAAGATCTAACAATCTTTAGGTTCGATCTACGCATCAAAATATGAACTACGCCGTTGACATATGCTGAACACAAGAAGAATATTTATTATGAATCACGGTATGTATTTATCGTTTCTAGTAAAAATCAGAGCATTGTAAAAGTCATAATATCAAATTCAAATTCAATTTTCTAACCGTTGGTATTAGAACCTTGATTGTCAATATAGTTTGTCAATTAATTTGCTATATTTTATTAAAGTATATGGAATTTACTATATACCATTCTAGCGTTAAAAGATTTCAAATGTAACATTACAGTAGCATGATGATATTTCATGAAACGTTACAATGGCATAATGGCACCTTATGTGAAAAGAAAATGAACCATGAATTATTAGTCTTATATCATTAAGCCTTATAATAAAGTATTTTCCAACAATATGTGCTTTTAATTACATGTTTTACTGATACATACTTACAATAATAAGTTATATACTAAATATGTATGAAAATTATATATGAAATTGATATGCTATTGTAACTGCATACTGTATTCATCCTAATGCCTAAGGTAAGGCAATAGAGACCCGAGACTGTAATTATCATGATAATGTTAGTCATAGTGATATCTATATGTACTGCAAGTATAAAGTAAGGATTATCATTACTTGCCCAAGTGGTAAAGGGTACAAGTTAATCTTTAAAAGGTAATTGATTTGATTCTTCAATTTATTTCTTTTCAAATAATTTCCGTTCTGCAAACGAGAAAACAAATTGGAGAAACAGTCAAAAGTTAAATTTGGATGGATTCGGTATTCCCTCCAGAGGTGCGTATGTTGCTCCTGCCGAATTCAAACAGGAGACACGATGCTTCAAGTGATACACAATTGAGCATGTACCACCAGACCATTTCATTTTTATAGATAAGTTTGAAGGGACGCACATGAACATGAATGTTGCCACCGAAACAATGTGATGTTTTGGTTAAAAGTTTAATGATCTTATTATATATATTTTTATTTTATTTGTTTAAAAAAAATAATGATTTGCAAGTGGATACACTTGCTATTGTCATGAAATTTTTCATGAGATCTTATCATAGAGGATAAGGAACTCGAAGAATCTTGTGAGAAAGATTCTTCAAGGATTGTTGAAAATACAAATCAAACGTTCGTTAACGATTACTATACATTAAATATATTTTGGATGTATATTTAAGTGAAAGTAAAACTTTAAATTTAAAAGGTTAGAAAAATGAAGATTGACATACAATTCATATATATGACAGAATGAATGACAAAATTGTCATGGTGATAGTTTGTCAAAACTATAAAGAATATATGGTGTATTTTGCATATGATAAATGTACTAATATGACAAAGGTGTCATGGCTTGATGATAGTTGGTAAATGCTATCAATAGTACATAAAATAATCATACAAATTATATTAAAGTTTGAAAAATCTTGTGATTCTTTGACGAAAGGATTGACAAGGATATGATGTCATTGGATATAACTGAATACAAGAAAGACATCATTAAGGGATGTGGAACAAGCCCATATCTAATTAATCACCAATAGTGGAAACTCAACTCGCACTTGATTAATATTAAGTCTTGAGTTCAATGATGAAAGTACACTGTTAAAGCGATTGAAGTACTTGACAATAGATGCATCCCAAGGAGTAAAAGTACTTGGACCATAAGAATAAATGTGGTAGGATGAGGTTTTCCTCTTAATAGATATATAGCGTATGTTTGCTGGAATGCATAATTATGGGTGCATTTTTGATATAATCTACCTATATGAGAATGAAGCGATGTCGCTACATAGAGTCAAAGGGCTTGACTCTTAAATTCTCATGAAAAGGATATGAGACACAAGACATTATTAAATGTATCATATTAATAATTCGATCAATGGTACCGAGATTTCATGTGTGAGTTATGCACACTTGTTCTAATGAATAATTGGTTCAAATCTTGTCTACCAATCTATTCGGGGATGAGTGAAAATTTAACTTACTAAGTAATGGTTCAAATCGTAAGATACCTTTATCTGAAACCATGAAATTTCCTGAATAATGGATTTAGATATATTTTGAAAATGGTGGGGGATTGTTGGAGAATTTCCAAAATATATTTGGAAAGTTGCAATGGTTAAAATATACCTTTTAGAGAAAAGGTGTAATGCTTTACAATTGAAGCAATGTAACCATTCATGAACAACATCTTTCAAAGAGTTGTTTCCCTTCACCAAAGGACATAAGTTTCTCTATAAATAGAGACATTTGTTAGGCATTGAACAGATGCGAAAATAGTATGTTTCAAGTACCATAAATTATATCTAAGTCATTCTTTTATTTTTCTAGTGCACGAGAATAAATGAGGAAACTTTATTCAGTAAAATATCGTTGATCGATATGCTTAATATGAATGTGAGATTCATGTTAAGGTTTCCAAAGTATCCTGAAGGGGATTCGCCGGGTAACCCATTTGCATCCAATATACATAAACTGGTGGGGGCGAATCGAACCTAAAGCTTAGTTTAAACACACGCTTTGGAATTTATTTTGTGCAACTTTCATCGTAACATTTTCATCTTCTTCTTGTCTATATTTTGCAGCAGACCCCCAACACAAGATCTAACACATACATCATCAACGTACTCAGGTCTATGTTCATATGATTTGAATGTCAAGAGCGGTGGTTGTTTAGATGGCAATTTGCGATGGAAACCCATATGTGGGTGTGGAGACACAATTGTTCTTCGAAGGGCTTAACTGTCACAAATTTTGGGAAACAATTTTAGGGTTGTCATCATTATAAGGTAAAAAAGAAATTAAATTTGTTTGTGTTCTAATTTATGTGAATTCTGAATAACACAGGGGCATCATCGGAGTCATCATCAAATACTACCTCAATTGCACTATCATAATTGAAGCAAAACAGAACTACTAACAATGGTTGTTCTAGGGTTACTTTGAAGTAGTGATGTGTTCTGATACTTTAATCCATTCACATTTCTATTTTAGTATTAAGATACTTTAATTTAATCCACCTGGAAATAAATTTAAACATGTGTAACGCCACATATATGCCACATAAACGCTACCATTGACTTTGACTAACGACCGAGATGGAAAAGACAAATGTTGTTCTTTTAGAACAATTAAATGACCACTTTGAAACTTTTTAAAGATAAGAGACTAAAATGAACCCTGAAATAAAGTTAAGGGACCACAAATGGTATTTTTCCACAATATTTTAATTTAATCTTCTTTCGTTTTTCTTTAACATTGTATCACTAAACGTATATCATCCCTCTTTTCTTTCAGTTCATTATTTTTTATGTAAAATACTAATATGTTATTTCTGTTATTTCAGGTGTATGATAAAAATTTCATTGTAAAATTTTTATTTTTATTTTATTTTCTTTCATCTTAATTGTTAATATTATGAATTACTTCTTTTGAAATGAATTGAATTTTAGAAACTAATATGAAGATTCTATCTTCATTTCAACTAATTTGTGTATTTTTATATTAAAGATACCACTTACACATTTCTTTTTATACTATTTTAAAAAAAATTCTATTTTTCCATTTTTTTAATTTTCAAATGTTTACTATTTTATTTTCTAAAATATATACACTTTTTTTAAAATTTCATGTGCATGCTTTGAAGATATATATGAGAATTTTATTTAGAGATCAATTCTCATACGAAAATGTAGACTCAATAATATTTTAATTTATGTTCTTTCATTTTTCTTATCATACTATATATATATATATATATATATATATATATATATATATATATATATATATATATATATATATATATATATATATATATATATATATATATAAAGGACATATCATACGAGAATAGATAAGTTTTATGAAAATGTGATAATGAATAACAACCATCATATATATATATATATATATATATATATATATATATATATATATATATATATATATATATATATATATATATATATATATATGTGTGTGTGTGTGTGTGTGTGTGTGTGTGTGTGTGTGTGTGTGTGTATAACTCCAAGAGTAAGTTTAAAACACTTACTCCAAATCTCAACCTTTGATTTGTATTAATCCAACGACTTTAATTATTTCTAAAAATAATACTATTAAATGATGAATTAAAGTCGTTGGATTAATACAAATCAAAAGTTAAGATTTAAAGTAAGTGTTTTAAACTTACTCTTGAAATAAGAATATTTCTCCTCACACACACAGACACATATATTGTAGATAAAATATTAATATGTTACTTAATCACTGTGGTGAATGATAAAATATATATTGTAAATTCAATCTTTTTTATCTTAGTGTGAACACAATGAGTTACTTATTTGAAATGAAATTATATTAGAAATCGAAGAATTTTTTTTTAACACAAGAACAATATTATGAAGATTATATAAAGTTGTTAATATTCTTCACAAAATATGTTATTAGAAGTGTGTATCTTTTAACTATTTTTAATATTATTTAAAGTTGTTAATATTCTTCACAAAATATGTTATTTTAAAAAAATATAGACTCATTTTTTTTAATGTAAATAAAAATTGATATATAAATATTAATAAAGAAATAATAAAAATATATATTTTATCGTAAAAACTTTATAACTATTTAAATGCAAAAGCCACCAATTAAAAAAAATGATGTCACACTTCTAAAAATCTCATGTTATTTCTTTTATATATTGAGGTTCACATGTGATCTTGATAGCTAATCTAACATCAACCATAATTCTATATTTTCTTAAATTGATTCTACCTTAATAATTACTAACAATAATAATAATAATCGTATAATATTTAACTTAACACTATTAAAATAATAATTATAATAATAATATAATAATAGACTATCACTTTGAAAAATAACAATAATTATATATATATATATATATATATATATATATATATATATATATATATAAATAAAAATTTTAAAACTGAATAAAAATATTTAATATAATATAATATAACATGTTCAATAGTGTGCATTTATTATAGCAATACTTTCATTTAGCAACATCTTAATCTCCCACAATATCTATTTGGTTCATAAAACAAATATTAATATAATTCTCTTCAATACAATCAACTTATAAAAAAAATTAAACATTTAAATTAGTATAATAGAAACACATTCAATAATATGAGTTTATTATAGTAATATAATATTTTTATTCATTATTAATTTAAATTGTCAACATTTTTATTAATTATTGTTATCTACTCAGTTAAATTTAAATTAATAATAAATCCAATCACATTTTTAAAAAAAATATAGTTAAACCTGGTTCTCATAACCACATCAACTATCTATTTCTCTGTTGCATTCTACATAATGAATGTACGAGGCTGTAATTATAAATTTAACATTATGACCATAGGCTTCAAAGATGTTTAAAACCCCAAAAAGTATCAATACATAAGACCAAATCTTTAAACCACCTTAAGTACCCCAAAAAACTGTTTCAGAGAAAAGTTAGGCGACATTTAAAAATAAAATGTTGAATGTACAAAACACATGCATTTAAACATAAAAGAGCGAACATCGTTTATTAGTCGATTGTCATAGATTACATATAATGAAACATAGATAATTTCAAACTAATGGAAAACTTCAAAACAAAAGATATCCTAATGTTATCAATCTAGAACATCATTTTCAAGGAATTCAACTATACATAACATAATTGGACAACTTATAACTACCCCCTTTCCTGAAGGAATACGTATCGAGAACAGAACAATTAATCTAACAGAAAACAATGATCAAGAGGTCAAAATATTCCACCTCAACTTACCGAAGGTAGTAGGAATTTGTGCGTCTAATTCAGACATGAACCTTAACTCCCTAAAACAAAATGTCCCACCAACCAGATAGCTCAGACCTGTATTTAAACCGAAATGTTAGCTGAATCATATAATAACAACAAGCTCCACAATGATAAAACATCAAAATCATTGTCAATAGTAATCCACAAACGAAATGTAAACATATTAGTATCAACAAGCAAATCGCCAATTTGCCCCTTAAAATTATAAGGGTCGGGCATTTACATCGGTTAATTTGCAAATTGGCAAACGAGATCATGATTTTGAATTATGGTAATCAACTTGATTAATTGGTATCGAATTACTTCTCTGATAAGTCTTCGAGTTATGCCACCTACAAGCAAATTAGCCCTTAAATTATAACATCACTTACCATTAACATAATCCTTACAAGTTTTGTTTTTGAAAAAGGCAAAGAAATTTAATTAAACTAGACATCAGGAATGCCCAACCACAATTACTACAGGAGCATCCTATTTCATACCCCTACATCCACCAACACAACCAGAATAACCCAACAAATTATAAAACCAGTACAACCCCTATGCTAATAAATTCATACAGACTACAATCCAAAAACAACACTAGAGTAGACATCAACCAGTAACACGAAAATAACTTGGAACACCAATCTATGAATCAATTATACAACATGTTCATCTTGTGAGATATTGGATCGAACTCTATTGGGTCGAAGGTAGTATCTTGGTTCGACGGTTCGACAAAGTTTAGCATGAAGTTGAAGGTTGCTCACATGTTGTTGTCGAAGTGTTACAAGCTGTATTTGAAGTGTGTTCTAGTTTGTAGTGTCGAAGGATGCTAGGATTGTTAGCATCGAATTGGGCCTGTTTGTTATGTCCAATTGGTTAAGTTAGCTTGTATCCTAAGTTTGCTTGTAATGGGTATTGTGATAAAATCCCGTTAGGTTAGTATGTTAGGTTTATTATAAATAGCATACTAGTCTCTCATCATTGCATACTGCAAATCCTGATTTAGGGTGAGAGGGTTATTTGTTATTCTTGTATACTTGTAATCGTTTTTTGAAGATAAAGGAAAGAATAGTAGTTAATAACCAATCATTGTGTTCATCATTCCTTTTCCTACCCTAATTGTTTCTTGATCATTAAGCAACAAGTTTATATTTTGTTCCAAGGCATCAGATTCACAACAAATTGGTGCGGTGAGCGTGGAGAAGATGCCTTCGACAAAGTATGAGATTGAAAAGTTCACCAGAGTGAACGATTTCGGTCTGTAGCACTTGAACATGAAAGCCCTACTAGTTCAGTAGGGTTGTTTGGAAGTGTTGAAGGGAGAATCAACCATGAATGAAGCGTTATCGGCAGCTGAGAAGACGACAATGATAGAGAAGGCCCACAATGCAATTTTGTTGAGCCTTGGTGATAAGGTTCTTCGCCAGGTATCAAAGGAGACAGCGGCGGCAAGGTTATGGGTGAAACTTGAAAGTTTTTATATGACCAAATCGTTGGTGAATCAACTCTACCTGAAACAAGCTTTGTATTCATTCAAGATGATTGAAGACAAAGTGTTGGCTGAGCAGTTGGATATGTTCAACAAGCTGATTCTTGATCTTGAAAATATTAATGTGAAGATCGATGATAAAGATCAAGCCGCTGTTGCTGTTCTGCGTGTTGCCCAGATCACATGCTCACTTCAAAGAAACTCTCTTGTATGGAAGGGAGTCCCTGACCTTTGAAGAAGTTTAATCAACCTTGTATTCGAAGGACTTGAACGAATGAATGAGCATAAACCTTCGACGGTTGGTGAAGGTTTGATCGTTAAAGGAAAATTATTGCGAAAGGATAATAAGTTCGACAAGAAGAAAGGTAAAAGTCAGCAGAAGTTTTACAGTGGTGAAGCATCTGGTATTCGATGCTATCATTGTAAGAAGGAGGTCACACAAGAAAAGTGTGTCCTGAACGCCTGAAAGATCATGGAGGAAAGGATAATGGCAATGCAGTTATTGTTCAAGATGATTTCAACTCATCTGATGTTCTTGTGGTTTCGAGCAGCAACCCGTCAAAGGAGTGGATTATGGATTCTGGACGCACTTGGCACATGACTCTAAACAAAGACTTGTTCGAGGAATTATGTGATCAAGATGGTGGATCTGTATTGCTAGGAAAAAACAAAGCTTGCAAAATTGTAGGTGTTGGATCTGCGAGATTCAAACTCCATGATGAGTCAATAAGGTTATTGACTAAAGTCAGGTGTGTACTTGATTTTAAGAGAAATTTGATTTCTCTTGGTGAATTCGACAAGAAAAGATATGCTTTTCAAGGAGATAAAGTATCCTAAGAGTCATGAAGGGGTCGAAGGAAGTCTTGAGAGGCGTGAAGAAATAAGGCTTGTATACCCTTGAGGCTGAAGTTGTAAGTGGTTCGACAAATGTTGCATCCATGAAACCTTTGTCGAAGACAAAAATTTGGCACATGTGATTAGGCCATGTTAGTGAAAGGGGTCTGGTCGAATTGGGGAAATAAAATTTTCTTGGTGGAGACAAATTCGAAAAGATGAAGTTTTGTGAACCATGTGTACTTGGAAAATCTTGCAGAGTGAAGTTCAACAAAGGAAAACAAAGAACACATGGATCCCTTGATTACATCCATGCTGATCTTTAGGGGCCTTCAAGGTGTCCATCACATTCAGGAGCAAGGTATTTTCTATCCATAGTAGATAATTATTCTAGAAAGTTATGGGTATTCATTCCGAAGACTAAGGATGAAAATTTTGAGAATTTCAAAGGTTGGAAGACTCTGGTCGAAAATCAAACTGGCAAAAAGGTCAAGAGGTTGAGAACAGACAATGGTCTTGAATTTTGCAACGAGGCATTCGACAACTTTTGTGCTGCCTCTGGTATTGCAATGCACAAAACTACTACAGGCACTCCACAACAAAATGGTTTGGATGAAAGGTTTAATCGAACCATCTTAGAAAGAGTTAGATGCATGTTGATTAGTGTTGGGTTAAAGAAGGTGTTTTGGGATGAGGCTGTTTCGACAACAACATATGTGATAAACAGATGTCCTTCGACTGCGTTAGATATGAAGACACCGGAAGAAGTTTGGTCGGGACATCCACCAAAAACTGAGAGTATTTGGCTGCGTAGCCTATGCTCACATTAGGCAATACAAGGTCAAACCTAGAGCTCTTAAATGCATGTTCATGAGATACCCTGAAGGAGTAAAAGATTATAGGCTATGGTTCCTAAAGTCAGGTCACAGAAGGATTATCACCAGTCAAGATGTTGTTTTCAACGAAGCCGAAATGGCTTTCAAGAAAACGGATGATGTTGGTCGAAGTGCAGAAGTATCTGACGAAGAGCTGGAACATGTATAGATTCCTGTTGAGGTGGAGCGTGTTGATACTGAATTGCATATCCTAGATAAAGTCAAAGAAGCAGAGGATGCTGATGAAGTTGAGGAAAATCCTGATGACTATCTATTGGAAAGAGATAGGACACGAAGAGTCATCAAACCACCTCAAAGATTTGGGTATGCAGATCTTATAGCTTATGCCTTAATCTCTGCAAGTGAGGTTCTAGACGAAGAACCAAGAGACCATAAGGAAGTTATGAGGAGTCAGAATAAGACTGAATGGATAAAGGCCATGGATGATGAGATCAAGTTTCTCCATGATAACAACACTTGGGAATTGATCAAGAAACCTGCTGGAGCCAGGTCAGTCAGCTGTAAATAGATTTTCAAAGTTAAGGAAGGAATCGAAGGAGTGGTGTCGAAAAGATACAAGGCAAGGTTGGTTGCAAGGGGTTTCCCTCAAAAAGAAGTGTCATACCCCAAATTTTGACCTAATATACCACCATACATTTGCATTGTTGCACAACTAACAGTTCAAACAACATTAATCGGGTATAGCATTCACAGGTCAAAATTAGGGTTTCATCAGATTTTCATCTGATTCAAGAGCTAACCAATTAGGGTTTGAGATTTTTTCACTCCATTTGATCTATCTTGATCAAATCATCATGCTTCAATCCTCAGATATCAAATTTTCTCATAGATCAATCGAGGATCGACCAATTAGGGTTTTGGTCGAGCATAGGCATTCTCTGATTTTTTGAGCAGTAATTGACTTTTTTGGATAGAGATTGGTCATTATATCTTAGATATAACATCTTGACCTAATTTCTGGATTCAAAACATCACAGAGGTTCACGAATTCATCACCAATTTGAAACGTCGATGAAATTTCATCTCAGAAAAGTCAAACTTTGACTTTTGGTCAAATTTTTTAAAACAAAACTTTTTCCATCATCAAAATACTTCAAATGATCCATCATGATCATAAAAAATCAAAGAATTTGGAAAAGTCAACAAAAAGTCAAAAGTTTTCATACTTAGAAATTTTTCTAAGTGTTGAAATTTCTCATTTTTTCCAAACTTCAAGCCATTTTTTCACCAAGTTCCAATTGGAATTTGAAAAAACTCAAAACATGAAAGTTGTAGCTTGTGGAAATATCTTTCCAAAATGTCCAAGAAATCTCAAATCCATGGAGTCTAGCTACACCTTTGAAATTGAAACATAAGGCTCCATGACACTTGATTTTCAAAGTCAAAACATCAAGATTATAGGTCATTTTGCATTTTCTTGTTCTAGAAGCTTTCCACCTTGCCAAATTGGGATGTGAACTGATAAATATCCATGAGAAGTGATGATTGAGGATAGGATCAAATTGAGGGTTGTAACACATGGTAAAAAAAAAAGAAGTTTCCTTTTCCTTTACAAATGACAATCTTGCCCTTTAAGTCATCCTTGAATCACCAAATGCCATGGACACTTGCCTAACATTGCAGTCCTAATTTGCCTATAAAAGCATCACAAATCCAAGAGAAATCCACACCAAAGCATTGCAAGAATCATGCTTTCTCTTTTCTTTCTTCAAAATCAAGAAACATGATGAACTTTTGAAAAACTTGCAATTTATAAAATCAATGAAAATCATGAAGTTCTTTGGTGTCTAACATGTTCTAATACTAACATGTAGTTGAGTTGAAACTTAAAATCAACATAAAATCAAGCCAAAATCAGTTTGCACTTTCCATGTTCATAAACTTGCAAAACTGCCCAAGTAATCGAATTTGGAGTTGAGCTTGATCAAACTGTGACCTAATCATTCAAACATCATCAGTATGCATCATAGGAATGATCCAAACCATTAAACCTGAACTGTAACACCATTAACCTCGATTTCGAGTTTTGTTTGAAGCTGACTGTAGGTTGACTTGAGTGGAGAGATTGCAGCAAGTTCAGAGCAAGCAGGCTATCCATAAAGCTTCCATACATGCCGATGAAGGTGTAGCAATCAAGAAATCCATTCTGGAAACGCGTTTTGAGCTCCTTCGATTCTCACTTTTCCAGGTTAGAACACGAACTGTGATATCATGATTCCTTGCATCATTTGAAAAAAGCTCACGGCCAATTGTTTTCTGCACCCCTAACGAACATTAACCCTCAAAAAAATCCAAGAATCATTGAACAAACATCATTTAATTTGAATTTTTAGGTTCTAGGGTTCTTCGTTTTTTTCAGAAAATAAAACATGATAGCCTGAATATAAATGAAATTAACATCTACTATCATGTTCGTGGTACAAAATCGATCAAGTTTGGTTTTTACATCATGCCATTTGGTTGAGAAACAAAGATTTTAGGTTGAATTCGTGAAACTGAAAATCAAACTATAAACCCAGAAATTCGCGCGTGTTCTTCATTGTTCTTCAGTTTTTAAAAATTCAAATTAACCAATATTATATCAACGCGTGTTTTAATCCACTAACACATTCAAACGCGTTGGCCTAGTGGTTGTATGCTTGCCCATAAGTTCTTTCTGCCACGCGTCCCACTCAAAGGTCATGGGTTCAAAACCCAGCAAGACTAAATTTTTTACAAAACTTCCATATTTTCATGTTTTTTTTATCAAACTTCAACAATTTTTTTAACCAATCAAAACTTCTCATTTTGAGATGATTTTTTGCACACTTGTCATTTAATACATATATTTTATGATTATGTCAAAAAAATCCAAAAATATTTTCATCTGATTAATTTTTAATCGAGCCGGAAACGACGTTCCGAACACTTTTCAAACCTCCTTAAAAGGTGAATTTTTCAGGTTTTCGACTTCCGATTTTTTTCAAAACTTCTCATAAATGAACTTAACATTTCAAAACATTTTCAAAACATTCTTAAAAACTTTTTTCATCAAACTTGCATCTTTTACCATAATCGATCCAATTCAAAACGATAAAACTGAATTCGTTTCTTCTCGAATTTCTCGATCGATCATGGGCCTCCCTTATGGTGTAAGTCCCAACCCTTTATGTACATATTTAGTTTTACTTGTACATACTCAAATTATCATTGTTAATATTCAAACGTAAACAAATTTCTTTCATTTGTTTTCATTCGTTTGTCTATGCGCCGAATCCATTGGTTCTAAAAGAAGGTTTCTCCTGAGCAAGACTTCTTTCAAACCAATGGGCCTCCATCATGGTGTAAGTCCCATAACATTCTTTTATGTACATAATATTTCCTTGTACATATCAAACTTTTGTCAAACATTTTTTAAACAAACTTTTATCATACATAACAGATATTTCAAAACAAACTTTTATATACATAACACGATACTTCTTTTTCAAAATCTTTTATCTGTACATAATACAGATACTCTTTCTTTTGAAAATACTTTTTACAGATAAACGTTGATCAATCATTTCTGTTTCATCTGTACATTTTACACTGAATGCCATTGGTATTGAAAGGAGCATTATTCCCTGTGAAATGCTTTCAAATCAATGGGCCTCCTTACTGTAAGTCCCAACCCTCCTATGTACATCCATCTTTCTCTACATAAAAACTCGCTCGTGTACATATTCATTTCCTTGTACAGTACAAACTTGTGAATAATCAAGTTACGCTGTTTTAAACGTTCGTTTCACGACACTTGTTTATATTTCATAAATCGTAAATAAACATCATGCATTGTTTATATTTCCTTCATAAACTCGTGAATACATATCACACACACACACTGTTTATACAACTGCCTAATTATAACATAACAATTAGACTAATCAATAGGTTCCCACAATATAGCCTCCGCTTGGGCTTCATACAAGACAACTCATCACCAATTGAGTTTAGCCTCCGCTTGGGCTTCATACAAGATAACTTATCCTGGGTCACCTTCTCTTGGCTTTGTACAAAGAAACTCTCCCATAGAGTTAGCCTCCGCTTAGGCTTCAGATAAGACAAAGACTCCTTGTTGAGTTAGCCTCCTCTTGGGCTTCGCTCAAAAGAACTCCTCATTGAGTTTAGCCTTCTCTGGGCATCATACAATGAAAGAGATAGGAAATCTCTTATGACCTCCTATTGGGCTTCCAATACAAAGAATCACCCGCGCTAAGATAGAACCCTGAAAGGATGGTTTCCCGGTGAAATCACTTTCAAATTCCCCATAGAGTAAAATTTCCCGGTGAAATTGCTCTTACTCAGCAAAGGATGATTTCTCGGTGAAATCCCTTTCAAGCCAAAGCCACCATACCCTATAGCTTCCTCTTGAGCTTCACAAGGACCCTCGATGACCCTCGATGACCCTCGGAATGCCTCCTCTTGGGCTAACAATACAAGGACCCATGGGCTTCTTAAAAGCATCCCTTTAATCCAATCAATTTCTCCTTTGAGATTTAGACATCTATCATCTCTATGGAAGAAGTATCTCATCTATCACATCACATACAGTCAAGAACTTTTCAAACTCTTTTCAAACTATTTTCAAACAAAAACATCTCTTAATTGTAAGTGGTAACGCTTGTACACTCAAGCAAAACACCCAATGCTTACAGTTAAAAGATTCAAACATCTTTTTCAAACATCTTTCTTAAACATGTAAGTGGTAACGCTTGTATACTCAAGTAAAACACCTAATACTTACGACGAAAGATTTTAATCAATCAAACTTTTCAAAAATGTATGTGATGAAATAGATTAGATACATTTTCATTAAGATGACATTTGTCTCTCTTACTAACATCCCGTTGCTTTCCACTAGCATAAGTGGGAACTACGATTGCTCGACTTTCTCAACATCCTTTGAGAATACGTAGGCACAAGGTCTCATCCTTGCCGAGCAAATTTCTATCTCCCTCGCACCAAACAAACCATAAAACCTAGATCCGAGCTACAAATGCTCGATTCCCACTAGGGATATGTATGCGAAGATCCATGATCTTTGCGAGCACAATAATAACAAAACCTAGAATCCCACATAATCTCATTTCTTAAAATCCAAAGGAGAAACTTTCCCAATCATAGAAATAGCAATTAAAACATACAAACATATCAAACATATTCATATATAAAGTGTAGATAACTACATATATTTAGGTGCTCCATCTATTCCCTTTATATACCAATCCCCTTACTCGAATCTCCCCAATGCGTTATGTCTAGTTTGCGCTAGTCGTTACGCATATCAATATCAATTGAGGGTATTTCACTTTCCCATTTTCATAATCATTAAATCATCTTTCTTGTGTTGAAAATAATAAAGCTTGATGCTCATGGCATCTTTATAAACAAATCAAAAGATTTAAATCGTTGCACGAAGATCCGAACTCACGTCGATCCTCGGCGCCACCTTTAACGCGAACAGAAAAATGGCGACTCTGGGAGTACGTTGAAACTTTGATTTTTCAAAAAGAAAACGTTACTCGCCCGAGCACCAAGCTTTTTTCAAAAGAAAGAAAGGGATAAGCTTTTCATATTTTGCATATATCTGTTTTTTTATTGTATGTTTCACGATTTCACTTGATGGAAAGAAATCCTAACCCGGATTTAAGAAACATTTTAAGATCTAGGTGGAGGTATTAATACGTGAGCAGTTCAATGCTTTCGAAGTTAATATTTCCCGCGCAGTGGAGGTTGTCTTGAGGGTATTGTGTTTAAGCAAGTAATTGCGAAGACACTGTATTTTCGGGAGAACTTAAGAAGCTGAGTGGACTGTAGAACACATAAACCATCCTAGCCATTAGGATGTACTGCAGAGATTATTCGGGTGTAAGCCTAGAGTAATTGTCATGCGATACTACGATCAGGCGAGTTTCTCTTGAAAATATTATTAGACCATCGAGTATTAACAAATCCAATAATATTTTGAAGGGGAGTGTTGAGCCTGTATTATCAGTAGAACCCGATTCACAGATGAATAAGCCCTTAGAACTTAACCCCGTTGATTCTTATCGTTGTGATACGGTGAACTGACTTTGTAGGATTTTTGTATCCAAATGTGCGGATAGCAAGAGTCGCCACCGACTTTTGTTTTTATCCAATTAAGGGAAGGTAAAAGTAACAGAAAAAGACCTTCGTTAGATTCGAGTTCGGGAGAATGGTTATGAAAAGGAAGGTATTAGCACCCTTTCCATCCGTAGTTATCTACGGCTCTTAGTTGCTCTAGATCACTTTTTAAAAATTGCTTTCTGTGTGTTTGACAAAAATGTTTTGAAAAGGCATTTCGCTTTGACTTTGTAATGACTCATGTAGGAGTGTATACAAAGTGTTCGGAAATGTTTGTTTTGAAAAGAATTTGAACTTTGAAAAAGTGTGTGGTGTGAAAAGCATTTGATAGAGCGAGCAACTAAAAGACTTATTTACCCACTCAGAATTGGTCGTTTTATTGTACTTCTACGTTCCTTTAGAATAGTGCTAGCCATACCATTAGTTAGTAGGTAGCTCCATTCGTTGGATGTAAGCGGACATTCGAAGGACATCGGATGGTCATAGAAGGCAACTTGTAGGAAGTATCCTAGCACATTCGAAGGACTATCATCACTTTCGTAGGAGACAATCGAGGGTCAAGATCATGTATTCGGAGCGACATCGTGGGTCTTATGATCTTTGTATCAAGGGTCTATGATGATTTTTGGAAGGCAACGGTGCTAGAATACCTCTACGCTCGAGGAACATGACCATTTTGAATCGAAGGCATCGAGAGAGAATTACCCTAAGGGTGCGTGTGATAGAAGTGTGTTGAATTCGAATATATTATCTTGAAAATTAGTGGGCTATGTCCAATTATTATCTTGCCATACACGCCTAATTACTAGCAATTGATAGGGGTGCTGAAAAGTAAAATGCGGAATGTAAAGTGCGGAAAGATAAACCTACGCTATTACATGGCTTTGGGGCAGATACATAATTTAAAACTTGCGGAAAATAAAAGCCTAATTTAAACTATTACATCCCATGAGCAGTTACATTATTGGAAAATAAAAACGATAAAAGAAAAACGTCCGAATCGGTGCAACCTGTGAAAGTATAAGAGATCAGAAAATACGATGAAATCGAAATAAGATGAAATGTTAGAAAAAATGCAATTTTTAATATGAGAAAATTAATATATGCTGGAAATAAGATAAATAAGCTAAAATAATTTTTTGGGATTTTTTGGAAAAGATTTAATAATTAAAATGCAATTAAAAGTGAATTAGATGCAAAAATAAAAATAAAATAAATATGCATGCAAAAATTATATTTTTAATTTTATTAAATTAAATAAAGATTTTTATGAAAATAATGTAAAAAGAAAAAATGTTTTTGGTAATTTTTTAATGCAGAATAAAAAATATGAAAACAATTAAAATATAATGAAAACATTAAAAATAGGAAAATATGGAAGAGTTTGCAAGTTTGGAAAAAGAAAATCAAAACCGGTGCCAATGAGGTTCGAACCCAGGTCATGAGAGAGCATCTTGGAACAGTGACAGCTTTTACCACTACGCCAGCTTGCGTTTGTTGTCATGGAATGGAAACGGGTGATCATGAGGCACACGCGTCGCTGTCTGGATCAGTCAAAGCACAATCAGCCTGGTGGGGTCCTCGCTGGATGGGTGAACGAATCAGAAAGCATGGAAACGCCACGCACGCGGTCAAGGGGTCAGCACCGGAGTCCACCATCGGAACCCTAACGCCGATCATCTTCTCCGGCCAACCTTTTTTCGAAACCTGCAAAATAACGCGAATAAAAGGAAAAGGAAGACCTTGTCCACTTAAATCGGACCTTCTGAGTCCATTGATGGCATTAGTTTTGACTGAATCGGCCTGTACAGGCCGGTTCGAAGCTCACAGTCCAAAAAAACCTAACAATGGCATTACGCGATTCTAACGTCCAAACCTTCGAACGATGGCCCAGATCTCATCCATGGAACCACATGAACACATTGCAAGCATTAGAATCAATTAAAACAGGCTGGTAATAAAAATACGAATTCAAGAAAAAATTAGTTATGTATGTATGTATGTATATGCATCGATCCGGCTTGTTTTAAACCATGGCATGAGTGTATACTTACTCAAACTTACCTCCTGAAGACGATGGAATGATGTTTGGAGGCTGAAAGCTGCGCTGCTGGAAATTGAAATTCGAATTTCAAAGATTCTTGGAAAATTTGGCAAGAGTTTGGGTTTGTTTTTAGGTTAGGGTTTTTTCTTGTGCTGGCTGCAATGCTGAGTATTTATAGAGGAAAATTGGATGGCAAAAGGAGTGAAAAAAGATTGCTTATTGATTGTGCAAATATTTTCCAATAAAAACAAATCAAATTTTGAAGAAAATATGATTTTCTCATCAATGCCATGGCTTGCACGAATTTGGTAAATGGTGTGGGCTTTCTTGGACATTAAGAGAGATATAAATCCAACTTAATTGAAAAAATAACTTAATTTTCATATTTTACATAATTTATTTTTGAATTAAATGTTGTAAAATTCAAATATAAACCATGAAAATAGAAAATCACCAATGCCAAGCTTTTATGGGTCAAAAATAACATCATGAACAAGTTTGGATCAAAAGATTATAGGCCCATTTGGAAAATTTTGCATTTTGACCAAAATGTCCTTTTGTGCAATCGTCAAAATCGCCCAACTTCTGAATAGTGTATCTTGCTCAATTTTCCACATTTTTGAGTGTTCTTGGACTTTTTGGAAAGCTCTAAGAGTCCTCTAACCAATGTCTTTGGTCTCATCTCATTTGGAGTTACCATGCTCAATATATCTTCAAAACAAAAAGTTGACTTTTTGTTGACTTTGAAAATGACCTGTAATGTTTTGAGCTATACCTCTCAAATGAAGCATTTTTTGGACATTCTTGTGAGACATGAAGTTGTAGAGAATTGAATTGCTTTCAAAACAAGAGGTGGTGGAAAAATTTCTGAGAAAGTATGAGAAAGTTATGATCACCAAAGTTCATTGACTTTTCATCTAGAAACCCTAATTTAGAAAGTTTGACTTTTGGGCAAATCTTGAGTTTTCTTGATGAATCATGATCAACCCTTGATCAAATGATGAATGTTACTTCAAAATGAGGATGTTGACCAAAATCGAAGTTTTGACCGTATGTTGACCACAATTGACTTTTGTCCAATACACCCGATATTCAACCATTCGAGCAATTGTCAAGGAAACTTGACTTGAGGCTTGAAACTTGACATGGAGAATCTTCAAGCATAGGAGGAGGCATGAAGGCCTTTGGAGATGTTGGAAACCCACCTTGACTTGAGAGATACCAAACCCTAGCTTGGGTTGATTGTCTAGAGAGAGTTTGTCGATCAACTCTTGAGGAATCCTTGAGCATAGATGTATGAAATCTTTTGAGAAGATGGAGGGCAAATTTTGGGGTATGACTGCCCCTGCTCAATCTTCTTGTACTGGAGGGTTAGATTGACACGCTTGTCTTCGTGACCGGAGGTAGAAGATGATTGAACACTCGAGTACACCGAAAATTTGCACCGCTGGTGGATGATGCGGAATGGGCTTACGGATGCCATTTGGAGAAGTTGGAGATTTGGGGGCGAGTCGTCACGCTAGACTCGAGGTTGTTAATAGGAGAACCGACGGAGATGGGCTTAAGATGCCATCTAGAAAGGTCGATGCTGGGAATGAGTCGTATGTTAGACTCAGATGTTCCCGAACGGAGGGAGATGGGCTTAAGATGCCATCCGAGGAGTCGACGTTAGACTTCGTGTTCACCTTGAATGAGGTTATTGGTTTGTATTGATTTTAACCATATATGCAGATTCGAAGTGAAGAGATGTTGACAAATAGTCGGAGATGGGCTTAGGATGCCATCCAAGGCGACCGAGTCGCACGGACTCAGAGTTGCTGATAATAAGGAATCGAATGAATCTTCGTGTTGATTACTCGAGGGAGATTGTAGTTGGCAAAATGTGGATAGCTTCCCTGTTGTGCATCGGGTGTTGCTCCATTGCCTGTTATCGGAGGATAACCAGAGATGGTCTTTCGGATAGTTTTCCCGTCGGTTCGGGGCTTAATCCTGGACTAGTCGTCGGAGGACAACGAGGGCGGTCGCTCGATAGTTTTCCGCCGATTCGGGCTTAACTCGACCGCTTATGCTAGAAGTGACTTTCACCTATTTTGGAGAAAACAAGAGAAACTTTGATAGAATATTGGTTAGCTTTATGCAAAGTATGATGCATGACAGTGTATATGAAATGATGTATGCATGAATTATGACTTTATGAGTAATGTATGAATGGTAGATGCTGTGATATTTCAAAACATATCCATCTTGAAGAAGATGCGAATGCTCTATTTGAAGATTTCTGACTTCTGCTTGGGGAATTGAGTAGGTGAGAACTCCGAGAAGAAAGATATCCTGGATTCCTCCGATGCACTATCTGACCAAGTCCTGGGCCTAGACATTGTTGAGGAAAGTAGAGATTTGAGAGGCTCGTTGTCGGAGATCTCATATATAGATCCTGCTGAGGAGAGTCTGGGAGGCGATCTGTTGAGGACCTTGTATGTAGATCCTGCTGAGGAAATTTAGGAGGCGCTCTACTGGGGATTCCGAGTGTAGATCTTGCTGGAGAGCATTTGATGGTTGCTGAGAGACCGGGCTAGAAGAGTCTGGAGTCCGTCGTAATCTCTGGCTGGGGAAAAGGGGGAGGATTGAGAAATACCCGTTGGGGATGAAGTGTTACTGCTTGGAGACTGATGTAACATTGCTCGATTGAGTGAAATTGCTGCTCGTGGATTCCCTTATACTCCGCTGGGGAAGGTGTGTTGTGAGTGACACCTTTATGCTCTGTGGGGAACTATTTGTTGACTTTCGTCGTCATCCCAACTCCTGGAGCCCGTAGTAAGTACTTTTGCATATTCACTTTTCGTATGTTTGCAGAGAGATTTTTACTGTCGAGTGCGTATAATCATTCAAAGCAAACGTTGGACTTATTGCAAACCGACAACAGTGAGAATTGTAAAGAGAAAGAACTTGTATTTATTTGAAATGTGGCGTATGGCCAAGTAGTTTGTACACAAGAAAGGTAAAAAGCTATGCGGAAACGATCTCGTTAAGTTCCAACTATGCTAGTACTCATATATTTCGACTATCTCATCTCCTTGCTGTTAGTAGAAAGTGAGTAGACTGATCTTCGCCATTTGAATCTTGAATGATAGTAGTCCGAAGCAAGTGATCCGAAGAGACATAGTCATACGCTTAAATCCCTAACTTTTGCCTAGACCTCCTTTCGGGTTTTCACCGGGATACCTTTTTGCCCAAGCCGCCTTTTCGTGTTTTCGACTTGCGGGTGTACATGTTTTGTATATATCCTTTATTTTTGCCCGAACCTTTTGGTTCGCCAGATGCCCTTATTTTTCCTAGGTTCGCCGACCTAGCGGGTCTCTTCATGCGTAGTATTTTTTGACTATGTCTGCGTTCACAGGGTGTGGGAAGTCTTCACCATCCATGGTGCTAAGTATCATAGCTCCGCCGGAAAATACTGTCTTGACTACAAATGGTCCCTCATAAGTGGGAGTCCATTTTCCCCTGGGATCACCTTGTGGAAGAATGATGCGCTTGACTACTAGATCACTGACTTGGTAGACTCGGTGCTTGACCTTCTTGTTAAATGCTCTGATCATTCGTTTCTGATAAATCTGTCCATGGCAGATGGACGTGAGTCGTTTCTCATCGATCAAGTTAATCTGGTCAAGGCGAGTCTGAACCCAATCGTCTTCACCTAACTCTGCGTCTTGGAGGACTCTGGTTGAGGGTATTTGAACCTCGATAGGTAAGACGACTTCCATACCGTATACAAGAGAGAAGGGGGTTGCCCCTGTTGATGTTCGTGCTGAAGTGCGATAACCATGGAGAGCAAATGGTAACATTTCATGCCAATCCTTGTAAGTCACTGTCATCTTCAGATAATCTTCTTAATGTTTTTGTTGGCGGCTTCGCCATTCATCTTAGAAATCAACAAGGTAGTGTGAGTCAACATATCTGCTTAGTCGGCGAGCAGCCCAAGCGTTGCAAGTTTTCTCGAGCTGTGAGTATCTTGTTTCACATTCGTAAACTTTTGCTAAGGTAGTATATTGCATGCTCTTTTCGACCAGACTCGTCATGTTGCCCCAACACACACCCCATTGAATTCTCTAACACTGTCAAGTACATGATAAGAGGTCTTCCTTTGGCGGGCGGCATCAGGATAGAAGGATTCTGTAGGTATTCCTTGATTTTGTCAAAAGCGATCTGACAATCGTCGTTCCATTCTACTACTTGATCTTTCTTAAGTAACTTGAAGATTGGCTCACAGGTTGCAGTTAGGTGTGCAATGAATCTGGCAATGTAGTTCAATCGGCCCAAGAAACCTCTGACCTCCTTCTCGGTGCGGGGAGCTGGCATCTCTTGAACAGCTTTAACCTTCGCAGGGTCAACCTCAATACCTCTTCTACTGACTACAAACCCTAGGAGTTTTCCGGATCTAACTCCAAAGGTGCATTTGTTAGGATTGAGTCTCAGTCTGTACTTCTTCAACCTGTCAAACAGTTTCTGCAAATGATCAAGATGTTCTTCTTCAGTCTGTGATCGAGCTATCATGTCGTCAACGTAGACTTCTATCTCGTGATGAATCATGTCATGAAACAATGTTACCATAGCACGCTGGTAAGTGGCGCCTGCGTTCTTCAGTCCGAACGACATAACCTTGTAGCAAAAAGTGCCCCACTGTGTAACAAAAGTAGTCTTCTCCATGTCTTCGGGAGCCATTTTGATCTGATTGTAACCGGAGAAACCATCCATGAAGGAGAAAACCTTATGCCGAAAGATTGTCAACCGTAACATCAATGTGAGGAAGTGGAAATCGCTCGGACTCCTTTGTTCGATCTCGTAATCCACACACATTCGTACCTTACCATCCTTCTTAGGTACGGGTACCACATTTGCAACCCACTGGGGATAGGAAGTAACGGCTAGAAAACCAGCGTTGAACTGCTTCATAACTTCGGCTTTGATTTTCTCGACATCTCGTGACGCATGCGATTTAACCTTCTTTCCGAGAAAACCTTCTTTTCGGCAATCGGTGTACCACGATATCAATGTCCAAACCCGCATGTCTTCGTATGACCAAGCAAAACCTCAATATAGTCTCGTAGCATCCGAACCAACCTTTCTTTAACACTGCTCTCAAGACCCGCTCCTATCTTGATCTCTTTTCTCTTCGTCAAGACCCAAATTCACAACCTCAACTTGCTCTTCGTGTGGTCAGATAACTCGCTCTTCTTGTCGGCAAGTTCTCCGGCACTTCACAATCTTCCTCACTTTCGCCTTCGGCTTGGTAGATCGGATTATCAAGTCATATTTAGCACTAGCATAGCTGTTATTAACGAGATTCGGAGTGATTCTGCAGTGTATCACGTGGGTGTGTGTAAGAACACATAGCTTTTTGAAGGGGTGATAAAGTAAAGAAAGAAAACAAACAATTGAATGCAAAAGTCCAACGATTTATTGAATGAAAATACGCAAACGACAGATAATAACCCTCGCAAACGAGCCATGATGCCCCGGGCAAGGCACTAGGCTTTCAAAGTTTATTGTTCAAAACATAAAGAAATACGAAAAGCAAAACAAAACAAGAGCAATTACTCCTGGCTAAAGGAGATTGGTATGACGTCTTCGGTCTTCCAATTGCTGAGCCCATGATCCGAGTTGGAAGATCCACTTGCGATGTCGAAGCCGTTGTCGCCGTCTTCTATAGCATGGATTCCACCGCCGATGCGGAAAGGAAGTTGGCCCACGGGCGTATCATCTTGACCCTTGATAGTGAAGCCTAAACCGCCTTGTCGATTTGAAGGAAGATCGTGGAGACCCCAAACAGTGCTACCTCCTTGTTCAACAGCAGCTTGAGCGTCTTTCAGCGAGGCCATCCTAGGCGGAACTTTGGCATCTTCAGGAGTGACGGGAGAGTCAACAGGCATGACTCTGGGAATTGTTTCAAAAGCTTGACAGGGAGTCTCGAAGAATTCACCCTCCATCTCGAGATAGCGGAATGACTGTAGATGACTGACCATATACTCTTCTTCACCACATACTGTGACAACCTTCCCTTTCACCGGGTATTTCAGTTTCTGATGTAAGGTAGAGGTAACAGCGCCTGGCCCATGTATCCAAGGGCGTCCAAGTAGGCAAGAGTAAGCAGGACGAATGTCCATGACAAAGAAAGTAGAGTCAAAAGTCTGGGAACCGACTTTGACAGGCAGAGTGAGTTCTCCAAGTACGGTGCGCTTAGAACCATCAAAAGCTCTCACGATAATGTCACTGGGTCTCAGAACCAACCCTTCGACATCAAGCCGATCAAAAGCAGTCTTCGGAAGGATATTCAGAGCAGAACCGGTGTCAACCAAAACATGAGACAATGTAGTGCCCTTGCATTCAACAGAAATGTGCAAGGCTTTGTTATGTTTCTTTCCGCAGGAGTCAAATCAGCATCGAGAAGCCTAGGCCGTTGTTGGCAGCCAGGCTAGCAATACAAACTTCAAACTGATCAGTGGTAGTGTCTTGCGGTACATGAGCATTCTTCAGAAACTTCACCAAGGCATTAGCATGAGCCTCGGAGCACAAGAGCAGAGCAAGCATGGAGATCTTGGACGGAGTCTGTCCTAACTGTTCCACAACATTATAATCACTCTTCTTGATGATCTTCAGAATTTCCTCCATTTCTTGTTTGGAGGTGTCTTCAGCAACTTCCTTTGGTACTCAGTGAAAGGATGAGTCACGGTTCTTTCCTCTAGTCGATATTGATTGAGTAGCGGAATGTGAGCTGGAGTCGCATGTCTTTTGGAGGAGAGATCTCTGGAGAGAATACCCTTCCGGTTCTGGTCACCTTACTGGATCCGGTGATGTTGTCGATGTCAGGAATGGTAGCTTCAATGGTCAGATCTTCAATAATCAGAGGGTCTTGCTTGACGCCATGATAGTAAACATCAGCTCCATAGTTCCAAGGGATAGCCTTGTCAGAGGAATATGGAACTGGTCTTGGAGAAGTGATAATGAGAGGTGCCACTCTAGGCACAGGATCAGCAGAGGAAATCCTTATTGTGTTAACATCAGCATAGTCTTCAGGGAAATCGTCACCCCATCCGGTCGCCTTAACATCTTCAATAGGAATCTTGTAGCTCTCAGGAACAGTGTACTTCACCATGTAATCATATTTTCCACTTGGCTGCCCCAAGGTATCCCACACGATGGTATTCGTTCGCATTGTCGATCTTCAACTTAGACATTTCTTCACACACGCACGTGTGGTTTCGTAAATAGTATCTCACGGTTATCCATCATGCACCAACACGCCTTCTCAACCAAGCACAACCATCAGAGAGGGCACCAACGACAATTCTCGGGCATCCTGGATTGACACCGCTTGCAACAAATTCTTCTTAATACCATCGAGGAATGGTCAAGTCATCTATGTTGAAGACATAAGTATCGCCACCAACAAAGATTGGAACTCTTGTCATGGTTAGCATAGGCGCATTGATCACATTCGAGTTTCAACCGGAGGATCAAATTCAATCTGCTTAGCTTCAATCATATCTTGAATCTTGTTCTTCAGAGCCCAACAATTGTCAGGATCGTGCCCTGGGCTGTTGGAATGGTAAGCACATTTAGCATTAGGATTGTATTTCGGAGAGGAAGTGTTGACATTCGAGGAGGATCCTCAAGGTAATCACCTGCTCAACATGTGTTGCAAGGCTTGCGACAAGGGCATGTTGATCTTAGAACTGCCGCGGCGCTGCTACGCGCGTTGTCTCACCGAGGTTGTCCGATGTAGGATCGAGATCACAACCGCCCCACAGTTGAGCACGGTCGGTTTTGGCTCGACTTTTCTGACCATACACAGCATTGGCTTCTTTCTTAGCACCAAAAGATCTCTTTGCAGCATTTGAAGATGTCTCTATCTGAATCTTTCCACTCTTGATACCAGCTTCAATACGCGTCAATATCAACTCGGTGAATCCTATGAAGAATTTCCAATCGATGATTGAAGAATGGGCTGCGGTGTTCCCATAAACATATCAACCAACTCCCTATTGGACAAGGGTGGTTGAACTCGCTGCTAGATCTCTCCACTTCGAGCATACTCCTTGAACTTCTCGTCACGACCCATAGACATGCTTTGTAGTTGCATGCGAGTGGGTGTCAATTCAAAGATTGTACTCATATGTCAGAAAGCATCGCTAAGTCACCCAAGTACGGATACGGTCATTCTCTAGCCGATAGTACCATTCCAACTGGTTCTGACAAACTCTCTTGAAAATAGTGCATCCACAACTTTCTCATCATGTGGGGTTGATCTTCCGGACATAGGACTTCAAATGCACAGGGCAAGACATGCCATCATTCTTGGCAAAAGTAGGAACTTTGAATTTGGGAGGAATCACAACACCAGAACAAGACTCGATCATCAAAGTTCAGCCGGACATCTTCGTGTTTTCCACAAGATTCGACGGTCTTCGAGTTGTTTGTACTTGTCATCTTCATCGAGTGTTGGCTATAGTCGAGTGGTCCTCTCCTCCTTTCTTTGGCTCACGCCGATCACCTTCATCACCCTTGGTACTCCCCATGGACACTTCCTTCAGAGAGCTCGATACGGTGACCACCTTAGGACCCCTTTGAAACGCCTACCCATGTTGAGGAGACCAACAACCTTCTTCTTCTTGTTGATGAGCTTCTTCGATCTTCTTGGCCTTGGACCAAACTGGTGAACATCTCTGAAACTGGGCATTCTGAGCTTGGAGATCTTTGACAGTCTGTTCAAGAGCATTTCTGCTAAAATAAATAGCTAGCAAATGAGAAAACCAATCTCCAATGTACCTGTGATGCAATGTTATGATATGATATGCAATGTTTATGCGAATGCAATGCAATGTTTTCAAGGACCTAAGAGATTTAAATTTGTTAAACAAGCAATGAACAGACATTTATTAGTACTTCTTTTTATTATTCCTCTTTTTTTTTTTTTTTAAAGTACAAGAGATAGTTCAAAACAATAAAAGAAAACATAAACATCCTAAAGCTCTAAGTCTCCCATGGGCGCTTCCTCTTGGTGCCGATGTAAGCGTTGATGTTTCGCTCCTCGTGAAGTAGCTTGGTCAACTCTAGAACTTTCTTCTCACTTGCATAACATTGAGCTTCAAAGGTATCCTCTTCTTTTAGTTGAATCCGGGATCTCTTCAAGTCTTCAAAATCGTAGGCATGTCGGGATGGAGAACAAGATAGGTACGCCACCTATAGCAAGTTCCATAATTACCGGTAAAACAGCGTGAATGGCATCATGAGGTTTGAGCTCGAGCTCACACCCATTTGAGGTAAGGTTCCCAAGGAATGGAGTTCGGTGCCCCAAAGTCTTGGTATCGCCTTCTTTACCATGCCCCAAGCATGTATAAACCTTCGCTTAATTCGAGATCGTGATTGTAGTCGAACACAACATCTTGGAGAAGCATATCATGTGGACCATCTCTTCGAGCAAAACAAAACTGACGTAGAGCTAAGGAAGGGTTATAAGTAATACCTCCCCTTATACCAAGGAGTGGTACATTAGGGAATTCTCCACAACGCTCAATGAATGTGAAGTCCTTTTGAGAGAAAAGACTCCAACGGATGTCGGAATGAGAGAGTGACATCAATCTTTGAGACCATCTCAACCTTTGTTCATTCTTCAAAACTGATGGAGGAAGGTGCGAAATAAACCACCTTGAAAGCAATGGGATACAACACATGAGAGTTCCTTGTCTCTTAGTAGTACGAGTGTGGAGAGAATGCAGAATGTCTCCAAGTAAAGTAGGCACTGGATTGCGGGTAAGAAACAACTTGATGGCATTGACATCTATGAATTGATCTGAGTTAGGGAATAGAACCAAACCATAGATTAACAAGGCCACAATGTTCTCAAATGCATGGAAACTCATAACTTTGAGGAATTCTCGGGCTTTCTTAATTAGGAATTTGGAAAGTAAACCCTTAACTCCACTTCTAGTTTCCCAATTGGCTTCAATATCTGAGCGCTTAAGGTGTAAGGCGGATGCGATGTCTTCGAACTTAGGAACCTTTTCCAAACCGGTGAATGGCATTTGGTCAAGAATAGGTATCCCAAGTAGCTTAGAGAATTCTTCCAAGGTAGGAACCAACTGATAATGGGAATGTAAAGCAATGGTGTTTGGATCAAAGAACTGGAATAGGACATGCATCATATCTTCTTCAAAACCGGAGATAACCAAATCAAGTAGATAACCATGTCTTTTGATGAACTGAGCATGGTCGGGAATTTCTGAAACCAAATCTTTGAGTTGAGAAGGGATACCCATGAAGTTGATTCGGATAGTCTTTCTAGAAGCCATAACACCCTACAAAACAGAGCAAAGATAAATCCCTAGGTCCTTGAAATAGTTAGAAATGATATGCAATGCGAATGATGTCATGATGTCATGTTTAGCACACACAAACAATTCACACAATGAGCCTAGGTTTAAGGCTTGCATGAGGTATAGGTGATTACCCTACCAAAAGTTTGAGTTGGTTCATCCCGTCCTATAATAGTAACCGGTTCTAGGAATCTCATATCATAGATCTTTCTCAGAGGCGCTTATTTCAATACGACGCCAAGTGGTCGATCGAAAATGTCCCAAAAGTCTAATCTCAATGAGCGTAGCATCGAGTATCAACCAACCTCGGTCTACACCAAAGCCGCCATCTCACTACCTTCTAATGGCCAAGATGGGTCAATTAAGGTTCTAAAAGTTTAGTTAGCGCTGATGACACCACGCAAGCCAAATACTTTCTTCAACTTGGGAATGAAGAGTATCGGACAACCAAAGTGTCACGCTAACGTAGCCATCATGTTGACCGCGTAGTTATACGCCCAGCGGTCGCGATGATCTAATGCTACTTACCTAAAGGAAACCCGGATCCGTGTAGGATCCCCAACAATATAATACCCAAGCAACCCTTAAAGATAAAGCATACAAGTCAAACAAAAGCAATAAAAGTTATCTAGAAATCCCTAAGGTAATTCTCTTTGGGTGTTTCCCAGAGTCGCCAGCCTGATACTTGAACCGACTTTGTAGGATTTTGTATCCAAATGTGCGGATAGCAAGAGTCGCCACCGACTTTTGTTTTATCCAATTAAGGGAAGGTAAAAGTAAAAAAGACCTTCGTTAGATTCTCGAGTTCGGAGAATGGTTATGAAAAGGGAAGGTATTAGCACCCCTTTCCATCCGTAGTTATCTACGGGCTCTTAGTTGCTCTAGATCACTTTTAAAATTGCTTTCGTGTGTTTGACAAAATGTTTTGAAAAGGCATTTCGCTTTGACTTTGTAATGACTCATGTAGGAGTGTATACAAAGTGTTCTAAATGTTTGTTTTGAAAAGAATTTGAACTTTGAAAAAGTGTGTGGTGTGAAAAGCATTTGATAGAGCGAGCAACTAAAAGACTTATTTACCCACTCAGAATTGGTCGTTTTATTGTACTTCTATGTTCCTTTAGAATAGTGCTAGCCATACCATTAGTTAGTAGGTAGCTCCATTCGTTGAATGTAAGCGGGACATTCGAAGGGACATCGGATGGTCATAGAAGGCAACTTGTAGGAAGTATCCTAGCACATTCGAAGGGACTATCATCACTTTTCGTAGGCGACAATCGAGGGTCAAGATCATGTATTTGGAAGCGACATCGTGGGTCTTATGATCTTTGTATCGAAGGGTCTATGATGATTTTTTTGGAAGGCAACGGTGCTAGAATACCTCTACGTTCGAGGAACATGACCATTTTGAATCGAAAGGCATCGAGAGAGAATTACCCTAAGGGGTGCGTGTGTGATAGAAGTGTGTTGAATTCAGAATATATTATCTTGAAAATTAGTGGGCTATGTCCAATTATTATCTTGCCATACACGCCTAATTACTAGCAATTGATAGGGGTGCGGAAAAGTAAAATGCGGAATGTAAAGTGCGGAAAGATAAACCTACGCTATTACATGGCTTTGGGGCAGATACATAATTTAAAACTTGCGGAAAATAAAAGCCTAATTTAAACTATTACATCCCATGAGCAGTTACATTATTGGAAAATAAAAACGATAAAAGAAAAACGTCCGAATCGGTGCAACCTGTGAAAGTATAAGAGATCGGAAAATACGATGAAATCGAAATAAGATGAAATGTTAGAAAAAATGCAATTTTTAATATGAGAAAATTAATATATGCTGGAAATAAGATAAATAAGCTAAAATAATTTTTTGGGATTTTTTGGAAAAGATTTAATAATTAAAATGCAATTAAAAGTGAATTAGATGCAAAAATAAAAATAAAATAAATATGCATGCAAAAATTATATTTTTAATTTTATTAAATTAAATAAAGATTTTTATGAAAATAATGTAAAAAGAAAAAATGTTTTTGGTAATTTTTTAATGCAGAATAAAAAATATGAAAACAATTAAAATATAATGAAAACATTAAAAATAGGAAAATATGGAAGAGTTTGCAAGTTTGGAAAAAGAAAATCAAAACCGGTGCCAATGAGGTTCGAACCCAGGTCATGAGAGAGCATCTTGGAACAGTGACAGCTTTTACCACTACGCCAGCTTGCGTTTGTTGTCATGGAATGGAAACGGGTGATCATGAGGCACACGCGTCGCTGTCTGGATCAGTCAAAGCACAATCAGCCTGGTGGGGTCCTCGCTGGATGGGTGAACGAATCAGAAAGCATGGAAACGCCACGCACGCGGTCAAGGGGTCAGCGCCGGAGTCCACCATCGGAACCCTAACGCCGATCATCTTCTCCGGCCAACCTTTTTTCGAAACCTGCAAAATAACGCGAATAAAAGGAAAAGGAAGACCTTGTCCACTTAAATCGGACCTTCTGAGTCCATTGATGGCATTAGTTTTGACTGAATCGGCCTGTACAGGCCGGTTCGAAGCTCACAGTCCAAAAAAACCTAACAATGGCATTACGCGATTCTAACGTCCAAACCTTCGAACGATGGCCCAGATCTCATCCATGGAACCACATGAACACATTGCAAGCATTAGAATCAATTAAAACAGGCTGGTAATAAAAATACGAATTCAAGAAAAAATTAGTTATGTATGTATGTATGTATATGCATCGATCCGGCTTGTTTTAAACCATGGCATGAGTGTATACTTACTCAAACTTACCTCCTGAAGACGATGGAATGATGTTTGGAGGCTGAAAGCTGCTGGAAATTGAAATTCGAATTTCAAAGATTCTTGGAAAATTTGGCAAGAGTTTGGGTTTGTTTTTAGGTTAGGGTTTTTTCTTGTGCTGGCTGCAATGCTGAGTATTTATAGAGGAAAATTGGATGGCAAAAGGAGTGAAAAAAGATTGCTTATTGATTGTGCAAATATTTTCCAATAAAAACAAATCAAATTTTGAAGAAAATATGATTTTCTCATCAATGCCATGGCTTGCACGAATTTGGTAAATGGTGTGGGCTTTCTTGGACATTAAGAGAGATATAAATCCAACTTAATTGAAAAAATAACTTAATTTTCATATTTTACATAATTTATTTTTGAATTAAATGTTGTAAAATTCAAATATAAATCATGAAAATAGAAAATTACCAATGCCAAGCATTTATAGGTCAAGGATATTGTCATGAACAAGTTTGGATCAAAAGATTATAGGCCCATTTGGAAAATTTTGCATTTTGACCAAAATGTCCTTTTGTGCAATTGTCCAAAATTGCCCAACTTCTGAATGGTGTATCTTGCTCAATTTTCCACATTTTTGAGTGTTCTTGGACTTTTTGGAAAGCTCTAAGAGTCCTCTAAACAATGTCTTTGGTTTCATTTCAATTGGAGTTACCATGCTCACTATATCTTCAAATCAAAAAGTTGACTTTTTGTTGACTTTGAAAATGACCTGTAATGTTTTGAGCTATACCTCTCAAATGAAGCATTTTTTGGACATTCTTGTGAGACATGAAGTTGTAGAGAATTGAATTTCTTTCAAAACAAGAGGTGGTGGAAAAATTTCTGAGAAAGTAATGATCAGTCAAAGTTCAGTTGACTTTTCATCTAGAAACCCTAATTTAGAAAGTTTGACTTTTGGGCAAATCTTGAGTTTTCTTGATGAATCATGATCAACCCTTGATCAAATGATGAATGTTACTTCAAAATGAGGATGTTGACCAAAAATCAGAAGTTTTGACTGTATGTTGACCACAATTGACTTTTTGTCCAATACACCCGATATTCAACCATTTGAGCAATTGTCTAAGGAAACTTGACTTGTGAGGCTTGAAACTTGACATGGAGAATCTTCGAAGCATAGGAGGAGGCATGAAGGCCTTTGGAGATGTTGGAAACCCACCTTGACTTGAGAGATACCAAACCCTAGCTTGGGTTGATTGTCTAGGAGAGAGTTTGTCTGATCAACTCTTGAGGAATCCTTGAGCATAGATGTATGAAATCTTTTGAGAAGATGGAGGGCAAATTTTGGGGTATGACAATCGTTGGCTTCATGCTCGTGACTTCGAACGCTTGCCCGTGTGTATAACTACTAACCATGTTTGTTGCATTCATGCATTCATTCATTCATTCAAAAAACAAAAAAAAACTTCATTTCTCTTTCCATTTCCAAAGAATTTAGAGATTTTTCTTTGTAAAATATTTTAGGTTAGAGTGATGGACGTCAGAGGAAGATTCACCAAAAGATACAGTTTTAGGATTCCTGATGTAGGAAAATTGAAAGAGTTAGCATCCTTGGTAGAAGATCCCTCGGATTTCAGAAAACGCTATGGAACTCTTTTAACTCTTTTGAACGCTAACGTTGATGAAGGACTTCTCAAAACCTTCGTTCAGTTCTACGATCCAGTCTATCGCTGCTTCACTTTCCCTGATTATCAGTTGATGCCTACTTTGGAAGAGTATGCATATCCTAGGAATCTCAAGATCGTACAAAGTGCCTTTCAATGGTTTGAAGCCATTCCTAAGTCACAAGTCATTGCAACAATGACTCATTTAAAGAAATCGAGATAGACAAAACCTAACTACCAGAGGAAAACTCTTAGGACTAACTTCAAAGTTCCTAATGGAGAAGGCTCTCAAGTTCTCGTCGGTAGTATGGTAGCCTTTGAAGCTATTTTAGCTTTACTCCTCTATGGATTGGTGTTGTTTCCCAACGTCCCAAATTTCGTTGATATCAACGCCATAAGGATCTTTCTCGATTGAAAATCCTGCTCCCACTGCTTGGTGACACGACGCCTCTATTCATCATAGGAATCGCCAAGGAGACGGAATTATCGTGTGTTGTGTACCTGCTTTTCAAATGGATTGTCTCACACCTGCCTAAATCTCCTATCTTCCGCGAAAACAAAGACGAGTGGCATTGGTCCAGAAGACTTATGTCTCTTACAAACGACGATATCTATTGGTATACCTTGGCAAACAATGAGATGGAAATCATTGAGAGCTGTGGAGAATTTGCCAACGTACCTCTCATTGGTACGAAAGGAGGAATCAACTACAACCCATCCCTAGCAAAACGTCAGCTCGGATACGCAAATTCTGGTAAACCTCCCGGTTTTACAGTAGAAAGCTACTTCTATCATGAAGGAGAGGATTCCCAAGGATTGAAGGCTATGATGATCAAAGCTTGGCATCACATCCGAAAGAAAGGAAAAGGGAAAGCGAAGAATTGTGTAGCCATGGAAACCTACATTTCTTGGGTTAAGAAAAGAGCGAAGGAATTTCGAATGCCTTACGCTTATGAGGATCCCATGTTCTCAATCGCTTCGAAATCAACAAATTTTCCCATTGAAGCTGTGGGAGAATACCAAGAAGCCTTGACCAAGATAAGGTTTGAGAAAGAAGCTTTGGAAATAAAATTCCTTAAGACTAACCTTGAGAATAAGAAGATCAAGAAGCAAGTCAAAGATCATGAAAAGACGCTCTACTTCCAGGATGAATGGCTCATGGAGAAAGATGAGAAGATTCGCCAGAAGGATGACGCCATTCAGAAATACGTCAAAGAAAGGAAAAGAAAGCTTGAGGAAATGACAATCAAGAAGCCCGCCCCAACGAGTGGAAAAGAGTCATTAGCAAGCTAAAAGTCGAAAAGCCAAACTAAAAGCTCACTATGGAAGGAAACTCGTCAAGTCGCATCAAGTTTTGGATCGCCATCCGACTAAGATGTTTAATTAGTTTAATTTAGTTTGTAATTTTTATTGTATCATTTGTGTGAGCAATGCTCCAACAAAAAACAATTGTTGTAATCTTCCTTCATTAATCAATAAAATTTGTGTTTTCCATCCAAATATTTGCCGAAATATCTCGCTTAGCGTAAATTCTTTGGAAATTTCTTTTCTTTACAATCATATTCATGCATCATGCTTTGCATTTAAGTCTACCATTTAGAGTCTAATCATTCACAGTTTTGAACTGTCACTTTTCCAGATAGAAAACTTGTCAAGCCGTCGCCTTAGAGTTTCTCGATCAAGGGCACCAACTCGAACGCACGATACCGATCAAAAAGAAGAAAAGTAATGGAGAATTTTGAGCAAGAAAACGTTGAACTCCGAGTAATCGTAACTACGCTACAAGAAGAAGTGGAGAGACTCACATCTTTGGTCAACTCGCCACAACAAGAAAGTCAACAAGCGATCGAGCAAAAACCAAATAGCAACTTCAGAGGATACTACTACTCCGCCTCAGCTACCGCAACAAGAGTTCACCTTTCAAAGATGCCGAGGGCTATCCATGGGAATGCCTTTAACTTCGGCATTGAGTTCGCCAACCGATTTCTCAAACAACCTCGCTTGAAATACCTACTTTGCAAAAAACTTTGCTTCACAACGTGGAATAACTTTTCCATTAAGTAACAATGTCGGTTTCTCAACCGATCATGTTGAACTCACCAGAGTGCACACTACCACGAAGAAGTTCATCACACTCAGAAATAGCACGAACACTGTGGTCCAATGGAAAATCTCCGTGAACAACTCCTCAAAATGCAGATAAAACGATTCAAGGAAAGAATTGTTTGGGAAAAGCGCCAGATCTCTGCTTAGTTCCTCGTAAAAATACTCAAATTCAAAATCCTTGATTTTGAAAAGTACAAAGGGAATTCTTGTCCTCGAGTCATCTTACAATGTATGCTAGGAAAATGTCTACGTACAATGAGGATCATCAGCTGTTAATTCATTACTTCCAGGATAGTCTCACCGGTGCCGCACTGAAGTGGTACATGGGTTTAGATAGCACGAATATCCAATCATTCAACGACTTAGGTAAAGCCTTCGTCTAGCAATACAAATTCAACTTGGATATGGCTCCTGATAGGGATCAACTCCGCTCCATGTCTCAAAAGGAAAGAGAGACATTCAAGGAATATGCGCAACGATGGAGGGAAATTGCTGCCCAAGTCAACCCGCCCCTTGGAAGAGAAAGAGATGACTAAGGTATTCTTGAATACTCTAAACTCATTCTACTATGAGCGAATGATCGCTAGCGCTCCCGGTGACTTCAACGAAATGGTAAGCATGGGAATGCGACTAGAAGAAGGGGTTCGGACAGGACGTCTGTCATACCCCAAAATTTGCCCTCCATCTATTCAAGAAATTTCATACATCTATACTCAAGGATTCCTCAAGAGTTGATCAGACAAACTCTCTCCTAGACAATCAACCCAAGCTAGGGTTTGGTATCTCTCAAGTCAAGGTGGGTTTCCAACATCTCCAAAGGCCTTCATGCCTCCTCCTATGCTTCGAAGATTCTCCATGTCAAGTTTCAAGCCTCACAAGTCAAGTTTCCTTAGACAATTGCTCAAATGGTTGAATATCGGGTGTATTGGACAAAAAGTCAATTGTGGTCAACATACAGTCAAAACTTCTGATTTTTGGTCAACATCCTCATTTTGAAGTAACATTCATCATTTGATCAAGGGTTGATCATGATTCATCAAGAAAACTCAAGATTTGCCCAAAAGTCAAACTTTCTAAATTAGGGTTTCTAGATGAAAAGTCAACTGAACTTTGACTGATCATTACTTTCTCAGAAATTTTTCCACCACCTCTTGTTTTGAAAGAAATTCAATTCTCTACAACTTCATGTCTCACAAGAATGTCCAAAAAATGCTTCATTTGAGAGGTATAGCTCAAAACATTACAGGTCATTTTCAAAGTCAACAAAAAGTCAACTTTTTGATTTGAAGATATAGTGAGCATGGTAACTCCAATTGAAATGAAACCAAAGACATTGTTTAGAGGACTCTTAGAGCTTTCCAAAAAGTCCAAGAACACTCAAAAATGTGGAAAATTGAGCAAGATACACCATTCAGAAGTTGGGCAATTTTGGACAATTGCACAAAAGGACATTTTGGTCAAAATGCAAAATTTTCCAAATGGGCCTATAATCTTTTGATCCAAACTTGTTCATGACAATATCCTTGACCTATAAATGCTTGGCATTGGTAATTTTCTATTTTCATGATTTATATTTGAATTTTACAACATTTAATTCAAAAATAAATTATGTAAAATATGAAAATTAAGTTTCTTTTTCAAATAAGTTGGATTTATATCTTTCTTAATGACCAAGAAAGCCCACACCAATTGCCAAATTCGTGACTCATGCACATGGAAAGAAAAAATCAAGTTTTAAAGGAAATTTGATTTTATTTATTGGAAAATATTTGCACATTCAATTTCCAATCTTTTTTCCTTGTTTTTTTCTCTTCCAATCTCTTCTATAAATTGCCAGCATTATGTACAAACCAAGGACACGAGACCTAACCCTAAAATCATCCAAAACTCTTGCAAAAATTTTCAAGGATCCAAGAAATTCGAATTTCAAATTCCAGCCTTTCTCAACCTCTTCCAGCCACCCAGTCTTGCTCAGGAGGTTCCCAGGAGTCGAACCATACCTTTACCTCAAGCCCAGGCTGCCCAGAACTCGTTCTTGGGCTCTCACCGGTTTTCTATTCTTTGCAATTTCGATTTCGATATCTCATGCATTGTTAACATTTTTGTTGTGTTTATTTGATCTCAGGATGATTGTTAGGTTGCATTAGAACCATTACATGCAAGCATGAACGTCCAGAATTCAAATCACCATTGTTAGGGCAGATTTGGTTGTCTGTATCGTATCTCGTTTTCCAGGCCGATTTAGGGCAAACGGACTCGCCATTGTGTTCAGCCCTCGATTTAGGGGTAGGGTCCTCCTTTCCATTTATTCGCATATTTCTTGAGTTTGCACGTTGGGCACGGAGAGACGACCGAGCTAGGGCTCCGGCGTCGTTGAAAACTTTGACTCCGGCGTGGGCTTGCGTGGCTCTATGGCAATCTCTGATTCGTTCCTCCATCCAGCGAGGACCCCACCATGCTGATTGTGCTTTGACTCACCCAGACGGCGACGCGTGTGCACTCTTGATCCCACGCCATTCCATAACACAAAGAGCCACATGGCGAGCGGTAAGAGCGTTCCCTGTTGCCAGATCCTCTCAAGAGTCATGGGATCGATCCCTGCCAGCACCGGTTTTGAGTTTCTTTTTTACAAAACTGCATATTTTCTATATTTTCCTATTTTCTAATTTATTTTAATATTTTCATTATATTTTAATTCTTTTCATGATTTTTATTCTGCATTTAAAAAAATACCAAAAATATTTTCTTTTCACATTTATATTCTGAAAATCTTTATTTAATTTAATAAATTAAAAAATATAATTTTTGCATGCATATTTATTTTTATTCATAATTTTGCATTTAATTCACTTTTAATTGTAGTTTAATTATTAAATCTTTTCCAAAAAATCCCAAAAAATTATTTTAACTTATTTATCTTATTTCCAGCATATAATAATTTTCTCATATGAAAATTTGCATTTTTCTAACATTTTTCTCTTGTTCGATTCATATTGCATTTTCCGATTTTCTTATTCTTTCACAGGTTGCTCCGATTCAGATGTTTTCTTTTATCATTCTATTTTTTCCAATAATGTAATTGCTCATGGGTTGTAATAGTTTAATTTAGGACTTTATCTTCCGCATTTCAAATTATGTATCTGCCCCAAAGCCTTGTAATAGCGTAGGTTTTTACTTTCCGCACCTTTACATTCCTGCTTTACATTCCGCATTTTACTTTTCGCACCCTTATCAATTGCTAGTAATTAGGCGTGTATGGCAAGATAATAATTGGACATAGCTCACACTAATCTTCAAGATAATGTATTCTGAATTCAACACACTTCTATCACACACGCACCCCTTAGGGTAATTCTCTCTCGATGCTTTTCGATTTCAAAATGGTCATGTCCCTCGAACGTAGAGGTATTCTAGCACCGTTGCCTTCCAAACAAACCATCATAGTCCCTTCGATACAAAGATCATAGACTCACGATGTCGCTTCCGAATACATGATCTTGACCCTCGATTGTCGCCTACGAAAAATGATGATAGTCCCTTCGAATGTGCTAGGATACTTCCTACAAGTTGCCTTCAATGACCATCCGATGTCCATTCGAATGTCCCGTTTACATCCAACGAATGGAGCTACCTACTAACTAATGGTATGGCTAGCGCTATTCTAAAGGAATGTAGAAGTACAACAAGACGACCAATTCTGAGTGGGTAAATAAGTCTCTTAGTTGCTTGCTCTATCAAATGCTTTTCACACCTCACACACTTTTTTTTTTCGAAGTTCAAATTCTTTTCAAAACAAAAACATTTCCGAACACTTTGTATACACTCCTACATGAGTCATTACAAAGTCAAAGCGAAATGCCTCTTTTAAAACATTGTCAAACACACAGAAAGCAATTTTAAAAAGTTATCTAAGAGCAACTAAGAGCCCGTAGAATAAACTACGGATGGAAAGGGGTGCTAATACATTCCCTTTTCATAACCATTCTCCGAGCTCGTAATCTAACGGGTCTTTTTCTCACTTTTACCTTCCCTTAATTGGATAAAAATAAAAGTCGGTGGCGACTCTTGCTATCCGCACATTTGGATACAAAATCCTACAAAGTCAGTTCACCGTATTACAACGCTAACCAAGGAAGTAGGATCTTCTAGTAATACCAAGAAAGTTGGAACCGCTTCCCAAGGAAAAAGAACATGACGAGGAATGGTATCCCGAGGAAACCACGCAAGAATGTCATTCAACAACGACAAGTAGCCGCCATAGCGCCCACCGTCAACACAACTCCGTGAATTGCTCCGCATTTCAACAAAATCAACAAACTCAACAGCCAACAGCTCGCTAGCCACAACCAAAACAGACGCCTCGGGTCACTCGGTTGACCCAATTCCCATGACGCATACGTAACTTTACCCCGCATTGATAGAAAGGAATCTAATAGATAAGGTTACCACCTCCGAAAACTACCATGGTGGTACAAAGTGACATGTCTTCTTTTCAAAGGCACTTGCCCATCAACCATAGTGGACAAAGTGAATCTAATGCTAAGGAATACAGACAAAACCTTGTCACGTATGTAAACTTAGTCAAAGGAAACTTGGTGCATCTTCATGAAGCATACAAGACCATGAGCACCTTCACTAAGCATGATTATGCAGCTTGCTATATCTGTTCCAAGAATATCCATGGATGTCCCACCATAAGAGCAGATATCCAACATTTGTTAGACATTGGTGACCTACAAATTTACAGAAATAGAGATGACCATGACGTAAATACAATAGGGCATTTTCCGCATGAGCTTTTAGTCTCAGATATCAACTCGGAAAATCCCGAAGTAAACGTTGTGATCCCTTGTTTCAACGCACCGACTGATCAATTCAAAGACATGTCCCTGCAACAACATGAAAATCCACCAGTCCCTGCTGAAATTTGGGATACCTTGGGAGAACCAAGTGGCAAATACGACTACATGGTGAAATACTCACTGTAAAGCTCGAAAATCCGGATTGAAGATATCCAACCCATGATGGGGTGATGACTTTGACTACCCTAGTCAATCGTAAGAGGAATACTGCCTTCTCAAACTAATCAATGATCGAGGTCCCAAATGAAGATCTCGTTTCAACACGCCTGTGGATCTCACCAAGCCGATCCTCGTTACCACTACATTAACATGATCATCAAGATCAAGAGTATGATTCGTGTACGATGCGGAAAGTAACGAGTCTCTTCACTCCAAGACCGGAAGGAACATCCCAAGATTCAACACAAAGATCAACAGAAGTACAAAGGCTATCTCTCATACTTCCCGATCTATTAATCAAGAAGATCGCTTTAGCAGACCAAAGGCGAGGCCATCGCTCGTAGTCCTCAAAGCCTCACCAAGAATCAAAGTTTACTCGAGGGTTAAACCAAGCGGAAAATTACCCGAGTACCTCGACTTCCAAGGAGTTCGTCACTATTGGAAACCTGCTAGTTAGGACTAATGTTCATAGCTCTAAGTAGTTTATCTTTGCTTTTGTTTTGAACTCTCGCCGCCCAAAGCGAAGAGATGTTTTATAGGGTTTAGCTTTTAAATAATTTCTCTTTGTCTTGCCCAAGACAAATGAGTTTGTATTTTAGGCCCTGCTCATATTGTGAAACATAAATAAAATGCGTTGTTTTGTTTCCACTTTCGTGTTTATTTTCATTTTACCCTTTTCTCGAAATGATAATCCTAAAAACACAAGAAAAAAAATCTTCAAAAAAAAAAAAAAATCATAATGAAAAATTAATCGCAACACTTTCACATTAACTTTCAAAAAAATGATGATAAAAACTTTTTAATCAAACATAAATCAAAATTGCAGATTAAACAAATGGACAAACCCATTGAAAGCAAGAACTCTACGCTCTCTCAACTTTGAAACCTCTAAGTCGTCAAGAAGAAGTTGAAGAAGAGATCCGGATGAAATTTCTAGATCGCTAAAGCACGAGGAAAGGATCATTCACCTCAAAGAACCTCTAGAAGCAATCAACTTGGGTTCGAGGAAGACGCAAAAGAAGTAAATATCGAGCTTCACTCAACAAAGGTGTCAAAGGCAAACCGATAAGTCTTCTCAAAGAATACGTTGATGTGTTTGCTTGGTCCTACCAGACATGCCGGTTTGGATACCAAAGATAGTAGAGCATCACTTGCCGTTAAAACCGAATGTCCGCCGTTAGCAAAATCGAGGAGAGTTCATCCCGAAATGGTCGAGAAAATTAAAAGGAAGTCCAAAATACCGACCGGTTTCCTTGTCACTCGAGTATCCTCAATGGCTAGCCAACATAGTACCAGTATCCAAGAAAGATGGAAAGGTCGAATGTGTGTTGACTACCGAGATCCGAACAAAGCTAGTCCAAAGACGATTTCCACTTCCGCATATTGACATGCTAGTGGATAGTACCGCCAAATTCAACGCCTTTTCCTTCATGGATGGTTTCTCCGGTTATAATCGATCGTAATGGCTCCAAGACATGGAGAAGACATCTTTCATCACGCCATGGGGCACTTTTTGCTACAAGGTAATGCCATTCGATTAAAGAATGCAAAGCAACTTACCGAGGGCAATGACTACTCTCTTTCATGATATGATGCACAAAGAGATCGAGGTCTACGTGGACGACATGATAGCAAAGTCCGATAATCAAGAGGAACATATAGACTATCTCTTAAAGTTGTTTCAACGACTAAGGAAGTTTCATCCCGAATCCTAACAAGTGTACCTTTGGGGTAAGATCAGAAAACTCCTAGGTTTCATCGTCACCAAAAGGAATTGAAGTTGACCCCGACAAAGTCAAGGCTATTCAGAAATGCCTACGCCACGTACGGAAAAGCAAGTAAGAGGATTTCTTGACGATTAAATTACATCTCTAGATTTATCTCTCGATGATCAAGCACTGGGCCGATATTCAAACTTCGAAAGATCAAAAGGTAGTGTGGATGTAAGATTGCCAAAGAGCATTCGACAAGATCAAAAATACATCAAAACCACCAATACCGATCCTCCTGGAAGGAAGACCATTGATCATATACCTTACCGTACTAGAAGAATCAATGGGCGATTGGACAACAAGACGAAACCGGTAAGAAGGAGCATGCCATCTACTACCTGAGTAAGAAATTCACAGACTGTGAAACTCGTTACTCCATGCTCGAGAAAACATGTTGCGCTTTGGTATGGGCTTCAAAACGTCTTCGCCAATACATGATCAATCACACGACTTGGTTAATATCCAAAATGGATCCTATCAAGTACGTATTTGAGAAGCCTGCCTTAACCGGAGAATCGCTCGATGGCAAATGCTACTATCTGAATATGACATCCAATACCGCGCTCAGAAAGCGGTTAAAGGAAGCATTCTTGCTGATCACTTGGCTTATCACCCGCTCAATGAATACCAATCTCTCAAGTTCGAATTCCCAGACGAGGATGTTATGTACTTGAAGATGAAAAATTGCGACGAACCGCTACTCGGAGAAGGACCAGATCCAGAATCCAGATGGGGTTTAGTCTTCGATGGAGCCGTTAACATTTTGGCAATGGAATTGGGGCATCATTACCCGAGGGTTCTCATATCCGCTTTCCGCAGATTGCTATTTGATTGCACCAACAACATAGCGAATATGAAGCATGCATCATGGGTATCAAGAAGCCATCGACTTGAGTATCAAGATCCTTGATATATATGGAGACTCACTTTGTGATCAATCAAATCAAAGACAAGTATGAAACTCATCATTTTGGTCTAATTCCTTACGAGATTATGCGAGACGATTGTTGACTTTCTTCAACAAAGTTGAACTGCATCATATCCCTCGAGATCAAAATCGGATGGCAGACGCCTTGGCTACTCTATCTTCCATATTCAAAGTCAATGATTGGAATGATATGCCTAGAATTCGCATTAGACGCCTTGAAAGACCTGCATATGTATTTGCAATCCTTCGATAAGCCGTGGTTCCACGACATCAAACGTTTCCTTCAAACACGAGAGTACCCACTCGGGGCATCGTACAAGGATAAGAAAACTCTAAGGAGGCTTTCCAGGAATTTCTTCCTCAATGAAGATGTGCTATACAAAAGAAACTTCGACATGGTTCTGCTCAGATGCGTCGACAGACAAGAAGCAGACACGATCATCCATGAAGTGTATGAAGGGTCCTTTGGAACCCATTCGAATGGGCATGTAATGTCCAGAAAGATCTTAAGAGCAGGATACTATTGGATAACAATGGAATCTGATTGCTGCAAACACGTTAAAAGATGTCACAAGTGCCAGATCTACGCAGATAAGATCCATGTGCCACCGACTCTACTCAACGCCTTCCTCTCCGTGGCCTTTCTCCATGTGGGGCATTGACATGATTGGAATGATTGAACCAAAAGCGTCCAACGGACATCGCTTCATTCTGGTGGCTATTGATTATTTCACCAAATGGGTCGAAGCAGCATCTTACGCCAACGTCACAAGACAAGTGGTTGTAAGGTTCATCAAGAACAACCTCATTTGCCGATATGGAATTCCAAGTAAGATCATTATCGACAATGGATCAAACTTGAACAACAAAATGATGAAAGAACTGTGAGGAATTCAAGATTGAGCATCATAACTCGCTCCTTACCGCCAAAGATGAACGGCGCGTTGAAGCGCCAACAAGAACATCAAAAGATCATCCGAAAATGGTCATCACTTACAAAGACCGCACGAATGCGCCATTTGCTCGCATGGGTATCGTTCAAGACGCACTTCAACAGGGCAACTCCTTTTCTCTAGTATACGGCATGGAAGCGGTTCCCGTAGAAGTTGAGATCCCATCAATGAGAGTTCTCATGGAAACTAAGTTATCTGAGGCTGAATGGTGTCAAAGCAGATACGACCAACTGAACTTAATTGAAGAAAAGCGCCTGACTGCTCTGTGTCACGGACAACTTTATCAAATAAGAATAAAGAAAGCTTTCGACAAAAGGTCCGACCTGGAATTCGAGAAGGCGTGCTTAAAAAGATTCTGTCTTTTCAAACAGATTCTAGGGCAAATGGACTCCTAATTACGAAGGCCCATACATCGTCAAAAGAAGCTTCTCTCGAGGTGCTATGACTCTCACAACCATGGACGGCGATGAACTCCCGTATCCTATGAATGCTGACGCAGTCAAAAAATACTTTGTCTAAAAAACAAAAGAACAGCTCGGTAAGTCGAAAACCCGAAAAGGGCGGCTTAGGCAAAAATGAGCGTCTCGGTGGATTGAAAACCTGAAAAGGCAATCCAGGCAAAAATTAGAGACAATAAACAGAAATTATCCTGATAGATCGAAAACCTGAAAAGGCGATCTAGGCAAAAACAAGGATACAAAATGACAAAGTAATCGCCATCAGATTTTGTCCACATGAAGAATTTTCCATCAACGGATCTTCAATCAACTCTTCTGAAGCAACAAGCACAGTTGGAATTCAAAGTTGTTAGGGATAGTAGTGGTTATTTGCTTTCAATGTAGCCTTTTCCCAATAAATTATCATTTCCAACCTTTGTAAATAGTTCATGGAATCACGCCTTTGGCTGATTACCATTCTATTCAATAAATTTGAGCCTTGTGCCTTTTGTTTGCAATTCCTACTTTATTCTGTTTTGCAAAATAACGCTTTTATTGTGAAAATCACTTTTGAAATTAAAATGTTTTAAATGAATTTTTACTTCAAAATTTTGAAACAAAAGCAAAATTCTCCTTTGAAACTATGAACACGGAAATAACTTCAACCGTTTCTCCAAGAGTATTTCGATCCCCAGTGGAGTCGCCAACTGCTACAGCAGTCTTCTCCTCATTAGAAATCATCAAAGGACGGTATTCTTATCCAAAAAAGAATCCCCGACCAAGTTGCCAATGAAATACCTTTCTCGGAAAGTGTAAACCATGCAACTCAAATTCTTCATTAGTGAATATCTGCACCATTGCTGCAATTTTCACCAAGTATTCGTTCGAATCGTGACGCATCCTTTCTCAAATATCCCTTTAAGTGTTTTGTCAAGTATTGTTAGCATGCATATAACATTCATGACATTCATACATAATAGCATCATTCATTGCATTTTTTGCATCTCTCAAAATGTTTGCTTCCAAATCACTGGTTATATATATACTCATACGAGTATATCATATCCCCAGCAGAATATCTCCAAACAGAAAAGATACTTTTTTCTTTGTTTCCCCAACGGAGTATTCCCAAACAGAAAGGATATGTCTTCCTTTTCCCGCAAAGTCCCCAAACAGAGAAATGCATTTTCTTCTCTCTATCATATTCGCCAGCTGAGATTATCCCTCGTTGGGAACAATGTCTTGATTAACTTCTTTCTCTCCAGTTCATTCCTGGATAGAACACTGTCTGTTACTCACAAAAGCTGAGTACACAGCAACCTACTTCAAAGATTTACCTTGTTATAGTTATCACTTCGCTGATAATTGGTAACATCTTCAAAACCCATTACCATACTATATCACAAGGCTGATAATTGGTAATATCATTTTCACTTACCTTAAACATTGTCACAAGGCTGACAGAAGGTAATCTCTTTGTTTCCCAAAACGAAACAGATATTCACATTCTCTGTGAATCATTCTTCCCCAGCGAAACATATTGTTTGTTTCCCAACAGATAGGATTCTCTTTTCTCAAAAACAGATCGAGTCATCCTCATAAATTTTTCCCCATCATGTCATTTCTTTGACATCCTTTGGGTAAAACTTTTTTAATCATTTTGCATCATCCGCATTTTTTGGTATCTTAGGTCCAAATTTTGCGTATTCTGATATTTAAGTATCTTTACACCTATCAAAACAAAGATATTCATCTTCATCTTTCAGGTTAAAGAAACTTAAATAGGGGCATCTGTCATACCCCAAATTTTGACCTAATATACCACCATACATTTGCATTGTTGCACAACTAACGCTCAAACAAAGATTAATCGGGTATAGCATTCACAGGTCAAAATTAGGGTTTCATCAGATTTTCACCTGATTCAAGAGCTAACCAATTAGGGTTTGAGATTTTCTCACTCCATTTGATCTATCTTGATCAAATCATCAGCCTTCAATCCTCAGATATCAAATTTTCTCATAGATCAATCGAGGATCGACCAATTAGGATTTTGGTCGAGCATAGGCATTCTCTGATTTTTTGAGCAGTAATTGACTTTTTTGGATAGAGATTGGTCATTATATCTTAGATATAACATCTTGACCTAATTTCGGATTCAAAACATCACGAGGTTCACGAATTCATCATCAATTTCGTAAACGTCGATGAAATTTCATCTCGCAGAAAAGTCAAACTTTGACTTTTGGTCAAATTTTTCAAAACAAAACTTTTTCCATCATCAAAATACTTCAAATGATCCATCATGATCATAAAAAATCAAAGAATTTGGAAAAGTCAACAAAAAGTCAAAAGTTTTCATACTTAGAAATTTTTCTAAGTGTTGAAATTTCTCATTTTTTCCAAACTTCAAGCCATTTTTTCACCAAGTTCCAATTGGAATTTGAAAAAACTCAAAACATGAAAGTTGTAGCTTGTGGAAAGATATTTCCAAAATGTCCAAGAAATCTCAAATCCATGGAGTCTAGCTACACTTTTGAAATTGAAACATAAGGCTCCATGACAATTGATTTTCAAAGTCAAAACATCAAGATTATAGGTCATTTTGCATTTTCTTGTTCTAGAAGCTTTCCACCTTGCCAAATTGGGATGTGAACTGATAAATATCCATGAGAAGTGATGATTGAGGATTGTAACATATGGTAAAAAAAAAGGAAGTTTCCTTTTCCTTTACAAATGACAATCTTGCCCTTTAAGTCATCCTTGAATCACCAAATGCCATGGACACTTGCCTAACATTGCAGTCCTAATTTGCCTATAAAAGCATCACAAATCCAAGAGAAATCCACACCAAAGCATTGCAAGAATCATGCTTTCTCTTTTCTTTCTTCAAAATCAAGAAACATGATGAACTTTTGAAAAACTTGCAATTTATAAAATCAATGAAAATCATGAAGTTCTTTGGTGTCTAACATGTTCTAATACTAACATGTAGTTGAGTTGAAACTTAAAATCAACATAAAATCAAGCCAAAATCAGTTTGCACTTTCCATGTTCATAAACTTGCAAAACTGCCCAAGCAATCGAATTTGGAGTTGAGCTTGATCAAACTGTGACCTAATCATTCAAACATCATCAGTATGCATCATAGGAATGATCCAAACCATTAAACCTGAACTGTAACACCATTAACCTCGATTTCGAGTTTTGTTTTAAGCTGACTGTAGGTTGACTTGAGTGGAGAGATTGGAGCAAGTTCAGAGCAAGCAGGCTATCCATAAAGCTTCCATACATGCCGATGAAGGTGTAGCAATCAAGAAATCCATTCTGGAAACGCGTTTTGAGCTCCTTCGATTCTCACTTTTCCAGGTTAGAACACGAACTGTGATATCATGATTCCTTGCATCATTTGAAAAAAGCTCACGGCCAATTGTTTTCTGCACCCCTAACGTACATTAACCCTCAAAAAAATCCAAGAATCATTGAACAAACATCATTTAATTTGGATTTTTAGGTTCTAGGGTTCTTCGTTTTTTTCAGAAAATAAAACATGATAGACTGAATATAAATGAAATTAACATCTACTATCATGTTCGTGGTACAAAATCGATCAAGTTTGGTTTTTACATCATGCCATTTGGTTGAGAAACAAAGATTTTAGGTTGAATTCGTGAAACTGAAAATCAAACTATAAACCCAGAAATTCGCGCGTGTTCTTCATTGCTCTTCAGTTTTTAAAAATTCAAGTTAACCAATATTATATCAACGCGTGTTTTAATCCACTAACACATTCAAACGCGTTGGCCTAGTGGTTGTATGCTTGCCCATAAGTTCTTTCTGCCACGCGTCCCACTCAAAGGTCATGGGTTCAAAACCCAGCAAGACCAAATTTTTTACAAAACTTCCATATTTTCATGTTTTTTTTATCAAACTTCAACAATTTTTTTAACCAATCAAAACTTCTCATTTTGAGATGATTTTTTGCACACTTGTCATTTAATACATATATTTTATGATTATGTCAAAAAAATCCAAAAATATTTTCATCTGATTAATTTTTAATCGAGCCGAAAACGACGTTCCGAACACTTTTCAAACCTCCTTAAAAGGTGAATTTTTCAGGTTTTCGACTTCCGATTTTTTTCAAAACTTCTCATAAATGAACTTAACATTTCAAAACATTTTCAAAACATTTTCAAATCATTCTTCAAAACTTTTTTCATCAAACTTGCATCTTTTACCATAATCGATCCAATTCAAAACGATAAAACTGAATTCGTTTCTTCTCGAATTTCTCGATCGATCATGGGCCTCCCTTATGGTGTAAGTCCCAACCCTTTATGTACATATTTAGGTTTACTTGTACATACTCAAATTATCATTGTTAATATTCAAACGTAAACAAATTTCTTTCATTTGTTTTCATTCGTTTGTCTATGCGCCGAATCCATTGGTTCTAAAAGAAGGTTTCTCCTGAGCAAGACTTCTTTCAAACCAATGGGCCTCCATCACGGTGTAAGTCCCATAACATTCTTTTATGTACATAATATTTCCTTGTACATATCAAACTTTTGTCAAACATTTTTTAAACAAACTTTTTATCTGTACATAACACAGATATTTCAAAAACAAACTTTTTATCCTACATAACACGTATACTTTTTCAAAATCTTTATCCATATAATACGATACTCTTTCTTTGAAAATACTTTTACGATAAACGTTGATCAATCATTTCTTTCATCTGTACATTTTACATGAATGCCATTGGTATTGAAAGGAGCATTATTCCTCGTGAAACGCTTTCAAATCAATGGGCCTCCTTACGGTAAGTCCCAACCTCCTATGTACATCCATCTTTCTCGTACATAAAAACTCGTTCGTGTACATATTCATTTCCTTGTACAGTACAAACTTGTGAATAATCAAGTTACGCTTTTAAACGTTCGTTTCACGACACTTGTTTATATTTCATAAATGCTGTAAATAAACATCATGCATTGTTTATATTTCCTTCATAAACTCCTGTGAATACATATCACACACACACACACACACACCTGTTTATACAACTGTCTAATAATAAAATAAGAATTAGACTAATCAATAGGTTCCCCACAATATAGCCTCCACTTGGGCTTCATACAAGACAACTCATCACCAATTGAGTTTAGCCTCCGCTTCATACAAGATAACTTATCCCCAGCATGGGTCAGCCTTCTCTTGGGCTTTGTACAAAGAAACACTCCCATAGAGTTAGCCTCCGCTTAGGCTTCGTATAAGACAGCACTCCCCTGTTGAGTTAGCCTCCTCTTGGGCTTCGTTCAAAAGAACTCCTCATTGAGTTTAGCCTTCTCTTGGGCATCATACAATGAAAGAGATAGGAAATCTCTTAACAGCCTCCTATTGGGCTTCCAATACAAAGAATCACCCGCGCTAAGATAGAACCTTGAAAGGATGGTTTCCCGGTGAAATCACTTTCAAATTCCCCATAGAGTAAAATTTCCCGGTGAAATTGCTCTTACTCAGCAAAGGATGATTTCTCGGTGAAATCCCTTTCAAGCCAAAGCCAGCCATACCCTATAGCTTCCTCTTGAGCTTCATACAAGGACCCTCGATGACCCTCGATGACCCTCGGAATGCCTCCTCTTGGGCTAACAATACAAGGACCCATGGGCTTCTTAAAAGCATCCCTTTAATCCAATCAATTTCTCCTTTGAGATTTAGACATCTATCATCTCTATGGAAGAAGTATCTCATCTATCACATCACATACAGTCAAGAACTTTTCAAACTCTTTTCAAACAAAAACATCTCTTAATTGTAAGTGGTAACGCTTGTACACTCAAGCAAAACACCCAATGCTTACAGTTAAAAGATTCAAACATCTTTTTCAAACATCTTTCTTAAACATGTAAGTGGTAACGCTTGTATACTCAAGCAAAACACCTAATACTTACGACGAAAGATTTTAATCAATCAAACTTTTCAAAAATGTATGTGATGAAATAGATTAGATACATTTTTCATTAAGATGACATTTGTCTATCTCTTACTAACATCCCGTTGCTTTCCACTAGCATAAGTGGGAACTACGATTGCTCGACTTTCTCAACATCCTTTTGAGAATACGTGAGGCACAAGGTCTCATCCTTGCCGAGCAAATTTCTATCTCCTCGACCAAACAAACCATAGAACCCTCAGATCCGAGCTACAAATGCTCGATTCCCACTAGGGATATGTATGCGAAGATCCACGATCTTTGCGAGCACAATAATAACAAAACCTAGAATCCCACATAATCTTTTTAAAATCCAAAGGAGAAACTTTCCCAATCATAGAAATAGCAATTAAAACATACAAACATATCAAACGTATTCATATATAAAGCTGTAGATAACTACATATATTTAGGGTGCTCCATCTATTCCCTTTATATACCAATCCCCCTTACTCAGAATCTCCCCAATGCGTTATGTCTAGTTTGCGCTAGTCGTTACGCATATCAATATCAATTGAGGGTATTTCAGCTTTCCCCTTTTTCATAATCATTAAATCATCTTTCTTGTGTTGAAAATAATAAAGCTTGATGCTCGCGGCATCTTTATAAACAAATCAAAAGATTTAAATCGTTGCGTACCAGAAGATCCGAACTCACGTTCGCATCCTCAGGCGCGTCACCTTTTAACGCGAACAAGAAGGTGTAGACTTCAATGATGTGTTTTCTCCTGTTGTGAAGCATAGGTCCATTCGAATGTTGCTTTTCATGGTGGCACAGTTCAATCTTAAATTGGAACAAATGGATGTGAAGACTGTGTTCTTGTATGGTGATCTAGATGAAACAATCCCGATGAGGAAACCTGAAGGGTATGTAGAAAAGGGAAAGGAAGATTATGTGTGAAAGTTGAATAAATCTTTATGTGGGTTGAAGCAATCTCCTTGACAGTGGAATAGGAGATTCGACGAATTCATGGCATGCATAAGTTTTGTTAGAAGTCAGTTCAACCACTGTGTTTACTTCAGATTTCGTCCTGGTAATTCATTTGTTATTTTTTTACTTTATGTTAATGATATTCTCATAATAAGTAACAATGTCGAAGAGGTAATGAGGTTGAAGGATGAACTCAATAAGGAGTTCAAAATAAAGGATCTAGGAGCAACTTCCAGGATTCTTGGAATTGACATTCGAAGAGATAGAAAACTGTCGAAATTATGCTTATCATAAGAGGCATATTTACGGAAGATTCTCGAAAAGTTTGGTATGTCAAATTCGAAGCCTGTTGTGACTCCAACAAACCCTCAATTCAAGCTGAGTATTGATCGGTTTCCCAGTACTGAGGTCGAAAGAGCTTATATGAATAGTATCCCATATGTTAATGTATTAGGTTCTTTGATGTATGCTATGGTTTGTACTAGACCCGACATAGCATATGCAGTAAGTCTTGTAAGCAGGTACATGGAGAATCCTGGAAAGGCTCACTGGCAAGCATTGAAGTGGATTCTAAGGTACATAAATGGGTCTTTGAACAAAGTCTTAATTTATGGTGGAGCCTTGGATGAAGATAGTAAAGCAGTAATCGAAGGATATGCCGATTCTGATTATGCAGGTTGTATGGATTCCAGAAAATCTATTTCTGGATATGTTTTCACTTTGTTTGGTACAACAATTAGTTGGAAAGCAATACTTTAGAAGGTTGTTGCATTATCAACCACTGAAGCGGAATATATTGCTTTAACTGAAGCTGTGAAAGAAGAATTGTGGCTTGAAGGTTTTGCTAAGGAGCTGAAAATTCAAGGTGAAGTTATCACAGTTAAATGTGATAGTCAAAGTGCAATACACCTGTCGAAGAATTCAGCCTATCATGAGCGAACCAAGCACATTGATATGAGGCTGCATTTCGTCAGAGCGGTAATCGAGCGTGGAGAAGTCCAAGTTCTGAAGGTTTCAACAGATCATAATGCTACTGATATGATCACCAAGACATTGCCTAGTTGCAAGTTTTTCCACTATATGCAGTTGATAAAGCTGCATGAAGAAAACTAGTTCGCTAGTTGATAATAGAGTTTGTTCCAAGGTGGAGATTTGTGAGATATTGGATCGAACTCTATTGAGTCGAAGGTAGTATCTTGGTTTGACGGTTCGACAAAGTTTAGCATGCAGTCGAAGGTTGCTCACATGTTGTTGTCAAAGTGTTACAAGCTGTATTCTAAGTGTGTTCTAGCTTGTAGTGTCGAATAATGCTAGGATTGTTAGCATCGAATTGGGTCTGTTTGTTATGTCCAATTGGTTAAGTTATCTTGTAACCTAATTTAGCTTGTAATGGGTATTTTTGATAAAATCCCATTAGTTTAGTATGTTATGTTTATTATAAATAGCATACTAGTCTCTCATTAATGCATACTGCAAATCCTAATTTAGGGTGAGAGGGTTATTTGTTATTCTTGTATACTTGTAATCTTGTTTTGAAGATAAAGGAAAGAATATAAGTTAATATCCAATCCTTGTGTTCATCGTGTTCTTCATTCCTTTTCCTACCCTAATTGTTTCTTGATCATTAAGCAACAAGTTTATATTTTGTTCCAAGGAATCTGATTCACAACACATCTTAATTCCAAACAAATTTTATGCCTATTTCGCCTTTCTGTCTTCTGTTGAATAATGAAGGACCACTCGATCGATCTTGATAAATCGAACCACAGAAAATAGAGATTGATAACAACACCACAACCTGCACTTTTGGCCTAGTTACCTGCAATCTTCCATCATGCCAAGACATTCTTTGGGATTAGTAACCATTGCACGATGCCGTAGGAAAACAAACTTGTTTTGAACCAGAGCAATTTTCATGAAAGATTTTTCGCTTCTTCAGCCATTTTTGCAATGATAGTATCCTTATTTCGGAATATCATTTGTTTTCTAGCCTTTTATATTGCCCATACACAAGCGAATCAAATGTCCACTATCTTTGACGACACTGGGCCCCGGATTCCTAATAACCCCTGGAACTATGATAAGTGGAACCACCCGTCGTTATGCATAATCGAGGATACTCCAAGCCATTGATAAATGCAACTCCACACATCTGCTAACACCAAACACACAAAAAACAAATGGGAAACATACTCTTCGCTACCACACTCTCCCGCACACATAATCCTTACAAGTTATAAGGAGAACCAAATTAGTCAACGAACCAAAATTTTTTAAAAACAAAATAATTGAATTAAAGCTAGTTCAATCAAAATCAAAGGATAATAAACGATGATATACATATTTACTACTACGCAAATAAGATATCAATCAGTGATTTCGAAATCAACTACATAATTAAATCATGCATAAGCAACATATACAAGCTTAAAATTCAACTTCAATCTACAACTATTTAATTTTAAGATAGATATTACCTTCAAATATTTTTATATACTTGTAACCTGCAACAACACAAGATTCAAGTTCAATTAAACATGTGAAAAGGGAACAAAATAACGTAATTCATAAATCTTTAAAATGAACATACAAATTAGATAAACCAACTTCAAACCAAAGGTATTCATTGAAAAAATCATCAACAAAACATACAAAAACATTAAATCCTAACTCATTTTCAATATCACTGAAAGAATAAACACATAACACAAACATTCAACCCTGAATTGCTATTTCTGAAGATGGTGCTAAAGGTAAGGAAAATGGAGGTTTTGATAAGTACCGATAATGGTGAATCTTCACAAAAATATTGATCTAGAGGAAACGTGAACAACGTTGGTGAAGAAAATTAGTGAATAGAAATTAACGATAATGCTCAAGATGGAGCAATCGACGACGGTGGAGATTATAACACCCCGATTTAAGTAGAAATATTTTTATTTAAATAATTAGATTATGTGATGTGTTTATATGCGTTGGTGAATATTTTGATATGATGTTGTGAATTTACATGCGTTGATGGTGTTTTTATATGTTGTGATACCCTGGGTATAGGATAATTGCTTTAGAAATATAGAAATTAAGGTGTTGAAGGTGTGTGAGCAATAATGTAGAGATGAGAGGTGTTTTGAGTAACTAATTAGTAATATTAGATAGTGATTATTTTTATTTAAATAATTTAGTTGGAATTATTTGGATTTAAGAATAATTATTTTATTAATTAAAATAAGATGATTTAGTAGAAGTATAACAAGGTCAATGTAGTAAGTTTGATAAGATAAGTGAGTTTAAGAAGGGAAAAACATTATTAAGGGTCCTATGGACAAAAGAGATTAAAAAGGAATTAAGGTTTAGGGTTGTCATTAGTTACAACCGTGAAAACAAGGAAAAGCAGGAAGATGAGGATGAATGACGAGAACTATGGAAAGAGCCATTGTTGGAGGCTTAGAGTAACCTTCAATCCAAAACTAAGGCGGGGTTCCAACTTTCTAATGGATAGTATAATGGTAGGGATGTGGTGATATTCGTGTTAGGTTTTGGTGTAGGTTGTTTGATTTAATCCGTTGAAGTTGGCTATAATCGATGAATTGATGCTTTGTGTTGTGTGGTAGTTGATGGATGTTGATAGCAATGATAATTTGATGTTTGATTGTGCGTTGTTTCATGAAGTTTGAGTTTTTGAAATTGGGGGAAAAGGGTTTTGTGTTGCTATTTTTCTAATTTCGTAAAACTGTTTTTCATAGGGTGCAATCAATTGCAGTGCAAGTGCAATCGATTGCACAGTTTAATTTTGATGAATTTTTGCTTATGTTTCAGTAAGCAATCGATTGCAACAGAAGAGCAATCAATTGCACTACTTAAAAATTGGAATTTTTGCTTCTACTTCAGTAAGCAATCGATTGCAGTAGAAGAGCAATCGATTGCACTGCTTAAAAATGTGATTTTTGGCCTTTGGAACATGGTGCAATCGATTGCTCACTATTTGACAGCATTTTTGAAAACTTTGCAAATTCATAACTTTGTGCTCGGGTGTCCATTTCATGCGCCGTTCGCATCATCATAAAGATAGGAATACCGTCTATTTTGTAAAAATAATTTCCATAACAGTAGCTAAGTATTTCTCAGGGTTAGGTCCATTTATGTGAATTTTTTATTGTATATTTTGGAACAATTGTTGGTGATTATGATGCAATATGTTATTGCTAATGATTTATAGCACGTGGCTGGAAAAGGTGATTACACTGATGATGATTGACATCAATGTATTTATGTTGTTGAGTTGCATGATTTTGTCTCATGCATTCATATTGTGTCGTTGTTGTTGTTGGCTCAAATCCTAGATGGAATGTATACGAGCGAGGTAAATACAATTATTCTCTTTGTTGTTGGCTCTAATCCTAGGTGAAGTGGATTAGTAGAGAGGTGAAGCAATTGTTCACAAAAATGATGACTTCGATCCTAGATGGAGTGGGTTCAGTAGTGGTCTCGGTACCACATGCATAGAGTCGATGTTGAGTCTCATTGCATGTTTTGTTATTGGCTTTATGTTGCAATGCATGATTGGTTACAGTTTATTAATTATAATTGTGTTGTTATGATGTGATTGTTGAATTTAATAATTATGCATGATAATTCCTGTATGTTTATAATTATACTATTCTTTATATTGTTGTGATATCTCACCCATTTTGTTCGAATTTTGCCTCTGCGTGGATAACATGCAGATAATCAAAAGTAGTTCGAGTTGCGGGATTCGAAGAGGTTTCTCTTCAATTCATTTAGAGTCGTCGTTATGCTATGATTACATAACATGGGGATAAATGTTTTATTTGTTTTGGTGATTCATGATGGAGTGGTTTATATTCCAAAATGTTTGGTGATAAATTACCTTCGGTTTGAAGTTGTTTTGTTGAATTTGAATTATTTTCTGCTGCTTTAATGAAATTGTTTTAATTGAGACTATATTATTATGTTTATTCCAAGAAGGTGTTATGTATCCATTTGATTGAGAAAATTATGAATAAATGATGTAGCATCCTAAATGTGTTGAAAAAGAAAAAGGTTACACTGATTTTATTATTATTTTTGCCGGGGAATTTAGGATGTTACAATTGGTAGTAGAGCAGATCGGTTTATCCATCCAAGTTATAGAGTCAATGTAGTATGAAATTTGAATACTGTCGATGTGTTATTCCTTAGTACGCGACATGTGTGAAACACCGTCGGTGCTTTCTTGCTTTTCTAATCACTTGTTTACATGAATGGGATTGAAACGAGTGGGGGAGATGTTTTTGCTTCTATGAGATGATTCATGTGTGAATAATTGGTTTAGTATGTTGTGAATTGCATGAGTGTAAAGATTGGTGAGGTCGTGTTGTTTCCTAAATTATGAGGAAGTACAAATTCATGATTTATGTCTAGCAGCCAATCGAAGTGTCCTTGAGAGGGAATGATCGGGTACTTGTGTTGTTTGCATCTCTAAGAGTGGAGGGCGGTGCTATCGCTAATGATGTGCTAGTTATGTGTGAGTCCTGATGTTTTTCCAGGAATAATTCTGACTTGTTGTTAGAGCCAAATGTTGGAGTACCTTGATATTATCCTTGGGGTGAACTTTTTGGAGTTAAACTAAGTGATTACGAATTATTTTGATGATTCGATGTAGACTCTTATGCCGGAAGATGCCTGTTAAGCAAGTAGGAAAACTCTTAGAAGATAAAGCTCAGATGGTTATAATGTTTTCGACACTGCATGTTGATTGTGAATTTGTCAGTGTTGAGTTACCACTTTATGTGCTGTCGATGTTCTGAGTAATAGTGAAGTGATGAATTGATGTAAATTTTGTGTTAGAATCACATATGTGATTATTGAATGTCATTGATTCTATTGGGGAGTGTTTGTGAATCGCGATTGAGATTTGAAACTCGAAGATATGCATAGATTTGTAAAAAGAACTGGAGCATTGGTGTTTCAGAAATTGATTTTTTTTGCAAATTAATGTGTCTCTCGAGTTATAAGAAGAATGAGGTTTTGGAAATGTGTTGGAATGGTTTTTACACAGAAAATCATGAAAACTGCTTCTGTACAGGGTGCAACCGATTGATGTTCTGGTGCAATCGATTGCACAGTGCTGAACAACACTTTTGTAACCACTTCAAAAATTTATAACTTCCAAATCGTAAGTCCGATTCACATTTCATTCGAAGTGTTAGAAAGCTAATGTGATGAACTTTATTTTAAAAATGGTTCCATGACCTGGAAGTAATTTAGTTGTCATGTGGTGATGTTGGAAGAGAGGCAGAGTTGTTGTTGATCTCATTCTTGGTATCAGACTTATTCGTATGGAACCATACAGGATGTCAATTCAGAGTTGGGAGAATGGGAGGAGTTATTAGAAAATGTGCGGAGAAATAGAGTTGTAAAACCAAGTGTATTGTCATGGGAGCTCCGATGTTATTAGTAAAGAATAAGGATGGTAGTATGAGTTCATGTGTTGACTATAGACAATTCATTAATTTAATGCTTGAAATTAAATATCCACTTCAAGGAATTGAAGATTTGATGGACCAACTAGTAGGTGTGTATGTCATTAGTATAGTTGAATTGAGGTCAGATCATCTTTAGATACGGGTAAAGAGTGAGGATAGTTAGAGGACAACTTTCAGAACTCAGTATATGCTTTAAGAATTTTTGGATCAATTCATTGCGGTGTGTATTGAGGACATTCTAATTTAATCTAAGTTAGAATATAGGCATGTTGAATACTGCGATGTGAATTTCAACATCGAAAGGGAAGAAACTTTATGTGAGGTTGTCACACTGTAAATTATTGTTTGAGGAGGTGAGTTTTCTTGAGTATTCTATTGCGGGGGATGGTAATTGTGGGTCCATTCTAAGTAGAAGTAGTTCAATATTAGGAGGCTCTAAAGTCGGTTACAGAGACATAAATCTTTTTAGACATAAATGGTTATTGTCGCATTTTGTTTGAGACAGGGTCAAGGATAATAGGTTGTAATGAATGAGATATTTGTATTAGTAAGGATATGAATGTATTGGAGAAACACATAGAAGTGTAGTTATGCCAATTGAGAATGGCTAGGGTGTAGAGATCTTTGAGAAAAAAGGAAGTTAGATGGTAGAGTGAATTTCGTATTATTGATAACATAATATCGACATGTGTCAAGAAAAGGTTGGAAGTTTCTATCAACAACCGGGAAGTGGAGATGTTGTTATTGAGATTGCAATTGGAAGGAGATCCAAATGTGAAGTTATATGAATCATTGAGGATATAACTCTAAAGGAGATACCGAGGATTTTTTGATGTTATTAAAGCCCTTTACTTGGATGAATACTTCATTTGGAGCGAAATGACTCGGATTGTACTTAGTGTAGTCGTAATCCGATATCGGGAGGACATTTAAATTTTTTGTTGTGTTAAGAGTATGTGTAGGAGAATATGTAATATATTTTTGGGTGTTTACGTATCATTGACAAGGTTGAAAAGAAGGAATTTAAGAAAATGTTTGTAATCCTTAGAAATTATTGTTGAACATTATGCTTAAAGTAACTTTGAGCACAAGATAAAGTAGGCTATTGTAGTTGAGGTAACGATGATTTATGCTCCATTATGGTTGTCGTCTATCGATTGATAAATTGAGGAACTTATCAACCTTAATCTCTTGTTGATAGTAGACATGATCGTATTGGATGAGATAGACGTGTCTTGCTAGCTTGATAGTGAGTAAAGTGAATTGAAATTTTATCGAGAGTTTAGTTGTTCACTATTTTGTGTGAACCTAATACAAAAGTGACTATGAAAAAGTTGGGACTTATTGAACAATTCGGAGACTTGAGTTGGTGTGCGAGATAACACTGCAGGGTGGAAGGTTGAGGATATCTAAAGTGAACCATTATTTTCTGGTGGATACTAAAGAGATTCAGAAGCTAGATGTGAAATTTGTAGATCTGATAGTTGATGGAAATCAAATGAGGATAGTGATTCAAAAGTAGATGAATCAGAGTAGCACAGTGGAAGCGTAATGTGACACAGTTTGTTATGCGGGCATGACTTTTGGAGTTAAGGATTAAACATTAGAAGATATGGGGATAATGCAAACTATTGGACATTGCAAAATAGAAGTGATGGGTGAGAGGTTAATATATTATTCGTATTACTGTCATGGCAGTAGAGGTATTGAATTGCATAATCGACTAGTGGGACGTAGCATTGTGGCACTAAAGTTGTGTGTCAATGTTGTCGATAATTAGTTGTGCGGATGTTCTTATGATGATATTGTTGTTGTATGAAATAATAGATACGATGTTCATGTTGTGAGACTCTACATTCTTAGTCTATGTTGTTGTTTTATCTCATATGGCAAGGACTCAAGGGGGAGCATAGTTTCCGTATGAGGAGAAATTAGAAAATCGTTACCTATGGCGACATAGAAGATCTTGTTGTGTTCTGGTTCAAGCGTGAACAAGATCATAAAGTAAAAGATCATGTATTCTAGGGTGATGGGACAAGAAGAAAATTAACTAGGGCATTCATAACTCGGTAGTAATGCCTCTTGTTAGATTATTGTGGTTAACGATATGTGATGTTAGATAGTACTATTCGAAAGGTTGCTAAGCATGATGTTGGAATTGGAGGTTAGGATGCGAGAGTCGTATCCAGAGTTGTTCGCGTTAGGCAATTTTCGAGGACAAATTTTTTCTAAGTGGGGGAGAGTTGTAACACCTCGATTTAATCATAACTATTTTTATTTAAATAATTAGATTATGTGATGTGTTTATATGCGTTGGTGAATCTTTTGATGTGATGTTGTGCATTTACATGCATTGATTGGTGTTTTGATTTGTTGTGATACCCTTGGTATGAGGTAGTTGCCTTAGAAATATAGAAATTAAGGTGTTGGAGGTTTGTGAGCAATAGTGTAGAGATGGCGGGGTGCTGTAAGTAACTAATTAGTAATATTAGTTAGTGATTATTTTTATTAAAGTAATTTAGTTGGAATTATTTGGATTTAAGAATAATTATTTATAATTATTTCATTAATTTAAATATGATGATTTAGTAAAAGTATGACAAGGGCAATGTAGTAAGTTTGATGAGATAAATGAGGTTAAGAAGGGAAAATCACTATTAAGGGTCGTAAGGATAAAAGAGACTAAAAGAGAATTGAGGTTTAGGGTTATCATTAGTTACAATCGTGAAAACAAAGAGAGGCATGGAAGAAGAGGGGGAACAAGGAGAACTAGGGCAAAAGCCATTATTGGAAGCTTAGAGTAACCTTCAATCCAAAGGTAAGGGTGGGGTTCCAACTTTCTAAGAGGTAGTATAATGGTAGGGATGTTGTGATATTCATTTTAGGTTTTGGAGTAGGTTGTTTGATTTAATCCATTGAAATTGGCTATAATCGACGAATTTATGCTTTGTATTGTGTGATAATTGATGGATGTTGATAGCAATGATAATTTGATGTTTGATTGTGCATTATTTCATGAAGTTTGGGCTTTTGAAATTAGGGGGAAAATGTTTTCGCACTTCTATTTTTCTAATTTCGTAAAACTATTTTTTCATAGAATGCAATCGTTTGCAGTGCAGGTGCAATCGATTGCGCAGTTTAATTCTGGTGAATTTTTGCTTCTATTTCAGTAAGCAATCAATTGCAACAGAAGAGAAATTAATTGAACTACTTAAAATTTAGGATCTTGCTTCTATTTCAGTAAGCAATCGATTGCAGTAGAAGAGTACTAGATTGTACTGCTTAAAAATATGATTTTTGGCCTCTGGAACAGGGTGCCATCGATTGCTCACTATTTGACTACATTTTTGAAAACTTAAAAATTCATAACTTTGTGCTCGGGTGTTCGTTTGACGCGTAGTTCGAATCGTCGTAAATCTAGGAACATCATCTATTTTGTAAAAATAATTTCTAACATAGTAGCTAAGTATTTCTTGGGGTTAGGTCCTTTTATGTGAATTTTTGGTTGTATATTTTGGAACAATTGTGTGGAATTGGTGATTGTGATGCAATGTGTTATTGCCAATGATTTACAGCAGATGGCTGGAAAAGGTGAGTACATTGATAATGATTGACATCAATGTATTTATGTTGTTGAGTTACATGGTTATGTCTCATGCATTCATATTGTGCCATTGTCAATTGTTGGCTTAAATCTTAGATAAAGTGTATACGAGCGAGGTGAATACGATTATTTCCTTTGTTGTTGGCTCTAATTCTAGATGGAGTGAATTAGTAGCGAGGTGAACCAATTGTTCACGAAAATGGTGACTTCGATCCTAAATGGAGTGGATTCGGTAGTGATCTCGGTACCGCATGCATAAAGTCGATGTTGAGTTTCATTGCATATTTTATTGTTGGCATTATGTTGCAATGCATGATTAATTACGGTTTATTAATTCCAATTGTGTTGTGATGATGTGATAGTTGAGTTTAATAATTATGCATGATAATTTCTGTATGTTTGTAATTATATTGTTTTTTATATTATTGTAATATCTCGCCCCTTGTGTTTGAATGTTGCCTCTATGCAGGTAACATGCAGATAATCAGGAGTAGTCCGAGTTGCAGGATTTGAAGAGGTTGCTCTTCAATTCATTTAGAGTCGTCGTTGTGCTCTAATACGTAACATTTGGGTTAGAGACAAACGCTTTATTTGTTTTATTTGTTTTGGTGATTCTTGAAGGAGTGGTTTATACTCCGAAATGTTTGGTCATAAATTACCTCCGATTTGAAGTTGTTTTGTTAAATTTGAATGATTTTCCGCTGCTTTAATGAAGTTGTTTTAATTGAGAATATATTATTATGTTTATTTCAAGAAGGTGTTATGTATCCATTTGATTGAACAAATTATAATTTAGATAATTTAGGATCCTAGATGCGTTAGAAACGAAAAAAATTTGACTTTATTATTATTTTTGCAGAGAATTTAGAGTGTTACAAAGATGTAACTATAATGGCGAAGATGTGTTTTGAAAATAAGTATTGGATGAATTGAAGTTTAGATGACGGTTTAGGGTTCTAAAACAATGAAACAATTGACATGTGATATTTGGAGGAGAAATCAAGAGTTTTATGAAATAATAATAATAATAATAATAATAATAATAATAATAATAATAATAATAATAATAATAATAATAATAATAATAATAATCCGTAATAATAATAGTAATAATAATAATTATTATTAATAATTGATATTAATAATATAAAAATAAAAATAATAAAAATGATATCTATAATGATGGTTAATTGTCGTTTGTTGGTAAAATTTTACTATCTTAGAGGGAGGGAGTTTTGTCAGTTCGATATAATAGAAAATTAAAAAAAGTCAAAATAATACAATGATGTTACCCCTTTATATGATAAGTCAAAATTTTATGCAAGTGGTATATAGATGATATAATTGATTCATTGATAAATTGAATTAGTATATATTGAAAAAATAATGGCCATGTTACTACATTTCTTTGTCAAGCTATTAATGACTGTTTATCTCCAAGATAATAAGTTATATTAAATGTTAATAGATCATGGGAGACAAATAATCATCTCCAAGATTTATGGTATTGGTGGTCGATCTCAAGTTGAATGAAACAACTTGTACATGTCAAGTCAAAGAGGAGGAAAAAAAATCTTTATTGGCTTCTAGTGCACAAAATTCAAGCTTATTTCGTGGTGTCATTTTGGCACATAATGAAACTCAAGCCTTTAAACCACCATTATTTCAATAACTAAACTAGACATTTCTTAGTAGACACAATCTCAAAATAATTCACTTTTAACATATATATTTTATTTAGAAAGTAAATACATTATTCATATATTTCAACCTATAACATTTTGAAAATGATAATGAGTATATGTAATTTACTATCACACATTACTAACCATCAGTTCCATGGTATTGAAGCATTTCAACCACTCTACTCATAGTAGGTCTTGAATCTCTTTCATCCACAACACAATCCAAAGCAACTTTACACAATATCTCCATCTTACTTTTGTCATAATTCAATCCAATTTCATCATCAACAATTTCCTCCAACCAACTACCACTACTCCCTTTTCTCTCTCTCACCCATGTAACCAACCTCCCAACACTCTCCTTTTCACCATTCACAACTTTGAAACCTGTTGTTGGACTCTTACCTGTTATCATCTCCAACACAACAATTCCATAGCTATAAACATCAACTTTTGATGTTATTGGCAAGTTGAAAATCCATTCAGGTGCCATGTACCCTCTTGTTCCTCGAATCGTAGAGACGCTTAAATTGTTGAGATTGTTTCTATTTTGTAGCTTAGACAATCCAAAATCAGCTAACTTGGGTTGAAAGTTTGAATCAAGAAGTATGTTTTGTGGCTTTATATCACAATGTAAAATCCACTCCAAACATTCTTCATGTAGATATGCTAAAACTCTTGCTATTGCTAAAGCAATTTTGTATCTTTTACTCCAATCAAGTTTATTAGATGATAGATTTTCAGCTAAAGAACCATTTTCCATGTACTCATAAACCAATAATCTATATTTCCCCTCAGCACAATATCCCCACATTTCAATCAAATTCATGTGATTAAGTCTTCCGATGATGCCTACTTCTGAGAAACTCACCTTCTCCTTGTTGAGCATTGTAAAGTCTCTTTATTGCAGCATGTCTTTGATCAGATAATACGCCTTTGTATACAACGCCTCCCCCGCCTCTTCCAATCTCTTGACTGAACCCTTTTGTTGCTTTCTTGAGCTCCAAGTAACTGAATTTTCTAAACCCTATTTCGGCAAGGTGGTAGCCGTGTTTGTCTGCATTAGTCTTTTGACGCGACCTATATAGGGAGCACCAAACGGATAAAATGCAGACAGTCTCAAAAGCTCCAATCGCAGTGACAAACCATAGAAAAAACTTCACGTATTGGTTTTCTCTTTCTTTGACATAAACTCTTTGAAGTTTTTCTAAACAAACATTGTTATTTGGAAATGAAGATTCTTTTCTAGAAAAGCTATTACCTTTAGGTAATCTCAAGTAGGTTGATCCTTGAAAAGATGGTACAAACCTTCCATTTTGCAATTGTGTTTTTGTAAAACACCTATAAAAGCCCTTTTTCTCCCAAAATGAATGTTGAAAGGCCACACAATTACAATCTTGTATGCATAAATCCTCACAAGTACTATAGTTACAAATTTCAATATAATGAAAGTCATAACCATAAAACTCAACATTCTTCATCTCTAAAAAGGTTGACTCACTTTTGTTACAAGTGAAATCAAACATAGGTTCACAACCATAAGACCAATCATTATGATTCTTCATTTTATACCCTGGAATACAAGTGCACTTTCTTCCATACTCAGGACTATAACTACATGTACTATTAGCTCCACAAATTCCATGAACCAAGCAAGCACCAGAAAAGGCTTGCCATGAAACATACCAATTCTTTGAGACATTATCTCTGCTATAAACTCTCACCATACCATCAGAATCAAGTTTCATTATTCTTTGAAGCACAGATCCATAGTCAGAAGTTGAAAAAGTGAAATTATCTGATGAATGGAAGTTACCAAGAGAGTCCAATACTGCAGTTCTGCTACTGTTGAAATTTGTTCTTCCCACATCCCAACTTAGAAGCCAAGGTCTTGGCCAATAAGAGCTAGAAACATCGCGGCCGTTGTAATGAAGCCCGAAAATATTTTCATCATCGAAAAATGACTTATAGAAGCCAGATGAATAATTAGTCTCACTTATTGAAGCTACAAGCTGTGTATATCTTGTAAGTGGTTGACCAGGAAGGAGAGTATCTGTTGGAGAATCAAAACTCTGCCAGAGAATTTTGGTTCCTTGAAGCTCACGCAATACAAGATTTCCATCATTTTTGAGATGCAACTCTAAGGATTTCAATGATGCAGTGTTTGAAGACCAAACATTGTTTAGAGAAACATCAAGCAAAACAATGTTTCCAGTGTTTAAAAGGGTGAGTTTGGATCTTTTTCCGTTAACCGGTTGGTCGCGATTCGCCGTCCAAATGATTGTGTTGTTGAGTTTGAGGGAATTTGGTACTGTGAACCATATGGCAAAGAAGTATGCATTTTCACCAATGGAAGTAAAGCCAGCAGTGAACATGCCATTTCGTGAGATGATTTTGTCTTCTGGATTTTCAACTGAGAGGGATGAACCTTTTCTCAAGGATGATGAAGATTGGAATGAAAAGAGCAATACTAGAAGAAATAGTACTGTGAATGAGAAATCCATATTTTTCATGGAGGCAATGCAAGCTCTTGAAGTTCAATTTTTTTTTTATTCTATTTATATACTTACTACTAGAAAGAATACATTAAATTTAGAAAAAAGTAAATTTGTCAAATTTTCTTCTTCTATTACATCATAAATCAATAACCGTTATTAGTTTATAATGTATTTTTCTCACTACTCGGTATAATTGATTTTTTTTAACTCCCATTTTAATATTGAGTTCAACATAATACACTGAGAGATACATCAACATCTTTGAAAATGTCAACCAACCAGCTCATCTTTTGACCATGATAATTTGAAGGGTTATAAGCTAGTTTTCATTTATTCTCCTTTCATTTTTTTTTTATTATCTCTATAATTTTTGAGTTTAAGTATTTTTGAGTATCTCTTAAACGTGTAAAAACCAGAATAATAAATAAAAAATATATATTTTACAAGGGGTAATTTGTCCATCTAAGGGACAAAAGATTTAGAATTTTCATTTCAAGAGGGTAATCAAACATATTTTTTAAAAATAATAAATTAAAACTGGCCTATATTACAGGGAGTAAATAGCTATTAACCCTAATTTAACACCTCTAACAAAAATTTAAACGGAATTTTGACCAACTGCTGATATCAAACCGATGTTTTCCGGAGGTTTTATACCTCCAAAATAGATAGAGTGAATTTGAGATAATCCTGAACACCCTCTAACATAGTATTAAAAAAATTAATTTTATTTAATTATTTTGTGGGGATTCAGAACTCTACAATAAATGATAAATTTTATTTTATATTATATTTATTGATTAACTTTTGTTCAATAAATTATTTTTAAATAATATATTAAGAAATTATTTTATTTTATTGAAATTTTTTTACACTACGTTTTTAGATTATAGTATTAATTATTAAGTACTAAATGTAATCATTATACTAAACAAATTAGTATAACATTTTTTTTAGACAGTAAAAATAGTATAACATAAATCTAATTAAAATGAAATCACACAATAATAATAATAATGTGTTGGTCAAAATATTTGGTATTATATTAGATGTGACAATTAATACAAATTCAGTCTAACATAAATTGTCATCTAAATAGTCAACATAATCAAAACATAGAATCAATATCAATCTTGTTCAATCTCCTTGATAAAATATATTAAATATTGCTACCACTAAGATCCTCTTGCAGTCAACGGCGAATTAAGCTCACTTGCAATGTCACTTGATTGAAATTATAAAAAAATAATTAATTTAATAAAATATTTGATTAATAATTCATGCATTAATTAGCATTATATTATCAAAATGTATACTATTTTTAGAATATATTTGGGAAATAAACCTGCGAAATATTCTTTCAAAGAGAGGACAAATATCTCTCATACCACTGAGATCCATGCCCCTTTCTCACAATCACAATCAGGTCATGACAACAAAGAATCAGAGATGCTTCTCTATGAATTGTGTATTTGTTCTTTCATAGAGTATAATTCAGTAAATTATTTCTCTATCACAAGCTCCATTAATACCAATCCAAAGGAAAACATCACTATTTTAAATCACTTCCACGAAAATTATCTTTCTTTCATTTTTGAAACTCTAATACCAATATTATAAAAGCTATCACAAACAATAAACTTTCAGTCATCTTTGACATACTGGCCCTCGTATTCTTAACCTCATCAACCATATTATCAACACAACCATATAATTTAAGTGGAATTAGAGATATCTTAAGCTTAAGGTTCTTTGAGAGATATACTTAAAACAATATGCATTAGTTATTTTTATTAATGAAATAGTAAAACTGAAAGATAAAAATCAGAACTTACATTTGATAAACTCAAAATGCCAACCACTTAATCAGGAATATTTCCTTCTTTCATCATAATAATTGCTTTAAATGTTGCCATGTTATTTTGAACTTGAGATTCCAAGTTCATGTACTTCTCTTGCCAAAAGTTAAATGATATGTAGCAGCACTTGTTGAAGAATTACTCAAATTTGAAAGTCAAACTCCAATAGTTTCAAATTTGAAAGTCAAACTCCAATATTTCTACATGTAATCGTAGGAGCTGCTTTGAAAAGTGAAAATAATAATAACAGTCATTTTGAAACAAAAATTATTTTAAAAAGTGGAAATGATAATAACAGTCATTTTAAAACAAATTATTTTAAAAAGTGAAAATGACACTCCACTACGCCAAAAACGAATAAATAAATAAACACGGAACTTTTTAAAATAGTTTCAGCAAAAACGCCGTCTAAGTGTTATCTTTAGACAACGCTTCTAAAAAGTGTTGCCTAAGGCGCACTTTAGACAGTGCTGCTAAAGAGCTCCCTTAGAAAGCGTTTTTCAAAAAGCGTTGCCTAAGAATATTTAAGAAAGCGCTGTTAGAGGCCCCCTTTTGACAACACTTTATGAAAGCGCTGCTAGAGGCCCCCGCTTAGACAACACTTTTTTAAAAAGCGCTGCCTAAGACCTTTAATTTTTTTAAAAATAAAACAAAACCCTATTCTCAGAACTTTTTCTCAAAACTTTCTCAGTCGTTCTTCTTCTTCTCAAACCCATTTACACTCTGAAGCTACCTCTGCAACTCCCTCGTCTCCGTCTGAAAAATGCCATCATCGCCGTAACTCCCTCTACAACCACTTCATCTTGAAACTCCCTCTACAACTCCCTCGCCTCCTCCATTGATTCCCTTCGTCTTCCTCAAACTGTCTCTCCTCCACCGAAAACCGCACAACATCACCTTCCGTCCACTATTTCTCTCCGACACCACCGTCTCCGTCGTTAGTATTTGGGTATTTTCTTTTTCTTTATTATTTTCCATTTCTTTTCAATATTATGAGATGAAGTTATGGATGTGTGATTGTTTTGAGAAATGAAGATGTTGATTTTTGATTTCACTGTGATTGTTTGAAGCTAGCTTTAGAAAATGATTCAATCAAAATCAAATCGATTAGTTTCAGTGGTAACATGACATGATACCTTGTTATAAATTAAGGTTTAAATTTCATTTATAATAACTGAGCCATGTTTATAATGTAAATTATGGTTGGGAAGATGTTCTGAGTTGTTATGACACTATAACATTTTTGACCTAGGGTCACACTAAATTTTTCTACAACTCAAAAACTGTGGCCACATACAAGCTTTGGCCAGAATTTTCAAATCGTAGACATATGTTTTAAAACATTGAATTCGGAGTGTGAAACTGTGGCTTTTTCTTCAATTGCCACAGTTACAAAATCACATTTACATTTAAGCCATGGTTAAAAAACTGTAGATATTTTAAGCCACAAAAAAACTTTGGTATTATAATTTTCACTTCAAACTGTGGTCCAAACCCAAAAAAATACACCCCGCAAAATTACCCGTTTTTTAGTTTCTCTCTTATTAATTATTTTCTTCTCTAATTTTAAAATGTGTTCTTAATTGTTAATTACTTTCCCTTATTAATTGATACCTAAAGAGATAAGGTTGTATGTGGTTTATATGAGGCTAAATTATTTAAACAATTTAACTATTTAAGGCTAATTTATTTTAGGCTAAGTTATAATTGACATTTTAAACAATTAAATAACAAAAATAGACACCGTAGATATTTTACAAATAAACCAATAATATGATTAATATAATAATATAATAAAATAAAAAAACTAATTACCACTCAGATAGCCACTAGAAGTTCCAACCTTTTCATTTTCTCTCAGAAGTTTTACAACAAACCCTAAAATTTTTAGAAGGCTCCAACATTTCCCTCCATTGAAAGCCACAAATTTTGATCTCTCCCTCTCTAATTTCATCAAACGCCTATCCAAACCCAAATTAAAATACTTTTCTTACTAATTTCTCTTAAAACCCTATATCAATTTCAATTTCTTTCATTCATCTCTCAGATTATCTCTCGAAAGCCATACACCTCCGTTCAGTTCGACTACCCTTTTTGTTCTGGACTGCCCGAATGCCTATCGGGCAGGTGACCCCATCTCAAGGTGCAACGATCCACCGAGATCCAGCGACACACTGGGGGCTTCATTGTACCTGTTTCCTTAAGCCACACAACTTCCTCTCCTCGACACACGTCGAGAAGATAAGTGATTATCTACTGAGGTTGATGCCCATTATGTTCTCTTCTTCCCGTTATCTCGCTAGTTACTAGCATCATCGCTCGGCTTTGACATAGTCATCTCAAACAGATATATTCGCGGACTTGCGTATCTCGGCCCAAATATAGCAACCAATGAGAATCCTTCTAACATCACTATATAAACCCTCATATCTTTGAGGGCAAGGTATCACTTTCTTGCACTGAAAACCCTAATATTTTTTATCCTCTTCCTTGAACATTTGCTAACTTTAGCATCGGAGTGCGTTGCAAGTACACCACCCCCTCCTCAACATCAACTTGCTCGAAGGATAATCAATCGTTCAGGCCGTCTCCGATTCCGATCACTTGCTCAGATCAGTGGCGCCGTCTATGGGAACTATCTTCCCCGTCTTCATCAATCGCTCTGATATCAGAAGATCAAAGATACTATCAACCTAACAATATGGTTGATAACAATGATCAACTCCTTTTCAGCAAGACAATTATCTCACCTATCCGAAAGACGGACATAAATGATACCTCTCCTCATCTTGAGGACCTCATTGATCACAGGGATGACAGAACCTCTTCCCCCAAATCTGAAGATGATGGCGACCAAGATTCCCTATTGGATAACCAGAAACCCAAGGATCAAGCTGACAACCTCGTCGTCCCTCAGCCCTCGGCACCACTGTCGACCAACGCGGACCCAACATTGGCTGTTATTTTGTCCTCCCTCAGTCATACTAACAACCTCCTCCTCTAGCAGGGCCAACATATTCTCTAGAAAAGAACCGCGCATCATCTCCACCTCAGAGACCTAAAACGACCATTTCCCACAGTCCCTCACCAAGAAAACCTGCTCGGAAAGAGGATCATCCCGACTGATCTTTTATGAAGAAGAGGGGACACACCCCTCCTCGGAAAAATCGGGGATCTCCCTCACACAAGAAGACGAAGAACGAGCTGTATCTCTCTCGCGATCGTTCTTCGTCGCTCAGATCAAGATAGGAGAGAGCTCTCCCCCTGTCACAAGAGAAATAATCTTTCCGTCTCTCTTTCCCGACCAGAGCGATGAAGACGAGCATCACGACCCTCTATGTCAGGCTATCATGGACATCCCTATTCAGTCCGGTCTAGAGAAATCCCCCAGGCTTGGTCAATACGACGACACCACCGATCTTGAAGAACATATCGAGAACATAAATGCCTTGCTCGAATTTCGGGGAGTTCGTGGGGCCATCAAATGCCACCTATTTCCTACGACCTTGAGGAAAGGGGCCATGGCCTAGTATAAAAGTCTACCCGATGGATTGGTCACATCCTAGAAGCATCTGGGGAGACTATTCTCCAGGAACTTAACCGCCTCCCGACGCCACCCAAAGTTAGAGGCATCCTTGGAAGCCATCATTCAGGGAAAAACAGAATCTCTCCGAGCATATATTGAGAGGTTCAATCAAGAAGTTGTCCAAGTCTCAACGATAGACGATATGAAAAAATATCTCCTCGAAAGAGGACTACGCCCTCGTAGCGACTTCGCGAAGGCTGTAGGTATCGAAACACCCTAAACACTGGATGATTTCCTCCTGAAAGCCTAGGCGTACATCCAATACGAGGAAAAGGAAGCCGCAAACTCTGCTCCCGACAGCCAACATAGGGAGAACGTCAAGAGCTCGAAGAATGAATGTAACACGGTGGGAGAACTGACTTGTTTGTTTTGCGTTTGATCGCAAATGTTGCGGATAGAAAGAGTCGCCACCGACTTTTCTTTTATCCAATTAAGGGAAGGCGAAAAGAACAGGAAAAGACCTTCGTTAGATTTTGAGCAAGGGAGTTGGTTATGAAAAGGGAAGGTGTTAGCACCCTTTCCATCCGTAGTTATCTACGGGATCTTAATTGCTTTAGCTCACTTTGAATTTTGATATCTGTGTGTGTGTTTGAAAATGTTTTTGAAAAGGCATTTCGCTTTGACTTCGTAATGATTCACGCTGGAATGTATACGAAGTGTTTGGAAATGTTTTGTTTTTGGAAAAGTTTTTGAAAAAAGTGTGAGGTGTAAAAAAGAATTGAGCAAGCAAAAGAGACTTATTACCCACTCAGAACGGTCGTTTCCGTGTTATTTTGCTTTCCTTTAGAATAAGACTATACATACGATTGTTTGGTAGGTAACCTTATTCGTTGGATGTAAAGGGACATTCGAAGGGACATCGGATGGTCATAGAAGGCAACTTGTAGGAGTATCCTAGCACACTCGTAGGGACGATCATCACTTTTCGTAGGCAACAACCGAGGGACGAGATCATATACTCGTAGGCAACATCGAGGGACTTATGATCTTTTAAGTCGAAGGGACTGTGATAATATTTTGTAGGCAACCGTGCTAAGATACCCCACATTTGAGGTACTTGACCATTTATAAGTCAACGAGAGAGAATACCCTAGGGGGTGCATGTGTGAGAAGAGTGTATTGCTTTCAGATATTTTATCTTGTATTAGTGGTCTAGATTGATTTTATCTTGCCATACACGCCTAATTACTAGCAGTTTAATAGGTGCAGAAAGTAAATTGCGGAAATATAAAGGGTCCTACGCTATTACATGGCTTTGTGGTAGATACATAATAGGAGGTGCGGAAAGTAAAGTGCGGAAAGTAAAATCCTACACTATTACATAAAAAAAACTTGCAACCTATACAACCTTTCTAGAATTAAAATGCAAGAAAATAAATAGCGGAAAAGAAAACTAATCCTAATATTATTGATATTTTTGAAAATATGAAAATAACCTAGTTCTAATTGATTTTAATTAATTAAAAAAACATTAGTGAATACTAACCTAAATTAATTAATTAAATTAGATAAAAGAAAATATTAGTGAAATTTATTTAATTAATCCTAAATTAATTAACCTAATTACTAATTACTAATTAAATTAATTAATTATTAAAGAAAGAAAATAAGCAAAATATAAAAAAACATAAAACAAAACGTTAGAGAGCTTCTGACAGAAGCTATCCCAGAAGCTGGAGCTTCTGAGAGTTCCATGGCTGGAGGTACCTAGAAGCTGGAGCTTCTGGGGTTTCTGATGCTAGAGGCGCCCAAAAGCTGGAGCTTGAGGGTTCTGGTGCTGGAAAGGGTCCAGGAGCTGGAGCTTCTAGAGACTCTGGAACTGGGGTGTCCAGAAGCTGGAGCTTCTGGGGACTTCACATCTGGGGCCATCCAGAAGTTGGAACTTCTGGAGGAATTCTGCGCTGAGAGACTTAGAAGTTGGCACTTCTGATGCTGATGAGGCCTAGAAGCTGGATCTTTTGGTGCTGGGGATGCCCAGAAGTTGGCACTTCTGGCGCAGGAGAGGATCCGTGGGAGCTTCGGGCGTGACTTCGGAGATCCGAAACCGCAAGGCAAATAAAAAATAGCAAAAGGTGAGGTTTGAACCCACGACCTGATAGGGAGAATGACATAGTGCAAAGGTGAACCGGTGATACATCCATTCATTCTTGAACTCAGAATATGTAAGGGTTAATAGCTTCTGGATCAGAAGCACCGGAACGGTGCTCCGGTCATCTTCTCCGGTTGGCATCAATCCTCAAAAACCTGTAAAATGCATCAATTTATGAAAAGTAAAAGCCCAGATTGACTATATAGGACCCTACGATCATGATGGTAAGGTTTGTTTGTCCTAAAACAACCTATATCACAGAATACAAATCTTCACTAAGTTCATACCCTAACAATGACATCTAGTGATTTATACGTCAAAACTTATGGAGGATGGATCAAACCTATTCTAAAAGACTTCATGAACACATTAACATAGTTAAATATCATGAAAGCAGTATGGAATGCAAAATACAATTTCAAGAAAATATGAATATGGATGCTTGTGAATGGCACGATTCAACATGTTCTGGCCATGGATAATGATCCATTCTTACCCTACTGTACCTCAGGAACAAGAATCAATGCTTGGAAGCACTTGAAACCGGCTGGAAGTTGGAATATGATTTGGCCAACTTTGAGAAAATTTTGAGAATTTTTAGGGTTTTGCAAGAGGCTGGCAGCACGTGAGAGAGGTCTCTAAAAGGTCTCTTGGTCTTGTAAGAATGCTAGGTATTTATAGAAGAGTGGAATTAGGTCAAGGCATTAAGAGAAAATATTCTCCTTAAATGGAGAATATTTGATTTGAAAAATTGCACAAAATCTTTCCAATCTTGATCAATCACTTCCTCAATCTTCTTGCACGAAATTGACAGCTTGTAGTGAGCTATCTTGGACCCCAAGTCATGCAAATATCCAACCCAACTTGCCTTATCTTTGATTTTTGCATTTTATTTAATTAAATTTGAATTTAAGCTATTAAATTCAAAAATAAATAAATAAATAAGGTAGAGGGAGTGGCATGCAGCATAGTGGTCATGGAAAATCTCATGATCAAGTTTAAATCATAAAATCTTAGGCCTATTTGTAAATTTTTGGCTTTTGCAAGGTATTTTTCTTCATGCACCTCCTCAAAAATGCTCAACTTGCACAATTTGTATCTTGCTCAATTTTCAATATTTTTGGGTGTTCTTGGACTTTTTAGAAATCTCAAGATGTCTTCTAAACAACATTTTTGGTTTTATCTTCATTGGAGTTTCCATGCTCATGGACACTTCTTTGCAAAAATATGACTTTTGTTGATTTTTCTAGAAAGACCTATAATGTCTTGATCCATATCTTCCAAATGAAGCATTTTCTGCCCAAGCTTGTGAGACATGAAGTTGTAGAGAATTGAATTCTCTTCAAAATGAGCTGTGGTGGAGAAATTTCTGATGAAGTATGTGAAAGTTATGCTTGGTCAAAGTTCTGTTGACTTTTGTCTAGAGAAGCCCTAATTTGGAAACTTTGACTTTTGATCAGATCTTAACTTTTCTTGATGAATCATGATCAACTCTTGATCAAATGATAAATATGACTTCAAAATATTGATGTTGACCAAAAATTATGAAGTTTAACTGTATGTTGACCATAGTTGACTTTTTGTCCAACATAGTTGATTTAAAACCATCTGAGCAATTGGATGAGCAACTTTTACTTGTGAGGCTTGAAACTTGACATGGTGATTCCTTGGAGCATAGGATGAGGCATGATGATCACTTGAAGAATTAGAAGTCCATCTTGAGTTGAGAATAGCAAAATCCTAGCTTGGATTGATTGCTTAGGAGAGGGTTTATATGGTCAAACCTTGTGAAACCCTTGAGGATTGAGATGTGAATTGCCTTGAGAAGTAGGAGGGCAAATTTTGGGGTATAACAATGAGGATCCCTCGAAATCCCATTGAGGGGGAGAAAGAAGGCGATAAGACAAACCCCGTGATTTGAGAGACCACAAGGGGCCGGTTGGTCGATTTAGTGACTACACCCCCTCGCCACTTCTAGGGAGCGTATCTTGACCGATTGTGCGAACTTTGAGTTCAAACAAGGCAGAGTACACTTTCCTTGACAGACTCCGGCCAAGCCGGGGACAAATAAGAGTAAATATTGCAGATTTCACAGGAGTCACTGACACATGACAGACGACTATGTCCATCTAAATGATGCGATTGAGATCGTGATCAGAGACGGACATCTCAAACTATATAAGAAGAAATAGTCTGCAAAAGAAGAAGCCCCCTCATCCAGCAAGGACAAGGAGGAAAAACTTGCTGAGGAGTCTGTTATGACCGTAGCAATGAGCATATCCAGGCCGGAGGACTTCATGTTTCCCGACCTAGATGCCACCCCGACATACTTCGCCGCTCACAGCCCTTGGGAGTCCTTCCCAACCGCCACGGTCATCTCCGGTGGAGGGTTCACCAAGAACTCCATCAGATCAATCAAAAGAAGATTTGACGATCTCATTAAAACGAGTTCATATATGGGCGCCACCCTCGAAAAAATCCAAGGCAAGTCTCATCCACTGGCCTTATACAAGGGGGAGCTACCTAGGGGCGCCCACAATGAAAATATCCCTCTACTCGTTCGTGCTCGAATGGATAACTTCGATATCAAGCACATATTGGTCGACCAGGGAAGTTCGACCGATTTCATGTATACTTAACTCTTTCGTACGTTGCAACTCAATGAGACCCATCTGACCCCTACCTCGACTCAGATCTTCAAGGGTTCAACAGCTCCACAGCGAAGCCATGGGGATACCTTGAGCTGATTGTAACTTTTGGGGCTGGAGAGACCAGCAGTTCGATCAAAACAAAGTTTTTGGTCGTCGATTTTCCATCTCTGTATCAGTGTATTTTTGGTCGGCCCACACTTGCCGAGCTAATTGTTGTGCCATCCACGGTACACTTGAAGATGAAATATTACACAACAGGCGGGAAGGTGGCAACTTTGCACGGAGACATCCAATCCGCCCGAAGATGTTTCGAGGCATCAACAAAGGGTCTGGACTCCATCAACATCCAACCCTAGACTAAAGGCAGAGTCGACCTTCCAGAAAGATCTCATAAGCCAGAACCCCCCTCGAGTCGACGTCATCGACCTCGATAGCTTCCTGGAGCCAAAGGACTTAACGAGAAAAGAAGGAAGGGTAAAGCTCTGATGGTCGAAGAAGATTCACCCACATCCAGTAGTTCAGGAGGATCCTCAGAGCAGTACATGCACCCAATCCCAGACAGGGTTTTCGAGCTCGTTCCACTCGGTGACGACCCCAACAAAGAAGTCAAGATCGGAGCGGACCTCTCAGAGTTAGCTCGAAAGCAGGTCAAAGCCTGCTTGAAGGACAACGTGATAAGTGCCAAAATGTAGTTATTTTGTATATACATTTTGTGGCACTTATCCATTCTTTTGTTGATATTCTTCGAATAAATCCCCCGCTTTTAGTATAAATGTGTACATAATAGAATAATTGAGTTTTTGTGTAAATATTGTATCATTTGATGGTTTTTCATCTCTTTTATAGTTATTCATTCATAATTGGAGCATTGAGTAATAAAGTGTCGAAGACACGGCTTCAAATGCGTGATTTGGGCAACTCAACAATGAATAAAGCTCAAAATCAACAAAATAAAAATCATCATTTTGATTGATATTATCCATGGTTAGATAGAGCATTGAATAAGCTTTCCAACGCTTCAAACCGGGTGCAATTCTGAGTTACGGTTCTCAAGATATGGCAAAAACAAGATGCTGAACATAACAGACCGCGCTTAGCGCGCCCTGCGACTTCAGAATTCTTTAAAAGAGGCTAAAAACACATTTTTAGGTTATGGGTTGGGTATTTTTGAGTCCCAACACCATCAACATCATATTTTTGATAGATTTGCTTGGAAGACAACATTGGAGCTTGCATTTGGATGATCCGGAGTCGAATCCCTCGTCGATTGGTGTTGACAAACCAAGAAATGTTTGGTTCGTCTTCTTCTCTTCTCTTTGTAATCTCTTTTGTTGGGTTTTGTATGTATATCTACTCATAACTCATGTATATTTATCGCCCTCGGCGTTGTATAAAGCTTGTTTTACAAATTTGTGTCGGTGATTGTCTTGGGTTTTTACTTTATGTTAGGGATTTGAGCTTTACTAGAGATAGATTGCTTAGATTCTTACCTAGGATGATTATCTGTTAGTTTCTGAATACTAGGAATGAGTTTAGATCTAACATTCACTATAGAGTATCCGAACTTAATGCCTCTGCGTCGGTGAAGTATGCTAGGAATGGGTATGGAGGTGACGCAGTTGACTCCTGTGTTGTTGAGATAGGCCAGACATGGCTATTGAGATGATTTAGGAGGATTCTCAATTTGGGTTAGGAATAACCAAGGTTGTGAGAGGTATGTGATGACACGGACGAGTAACGTAGGTCGAGTATGACATGGGTGGTAGATTTCAGTTTGTGCCGGGTAGTTTACATTCGTTCCAGACAAGCTGTCTATGTTTTATACTTTTTGTTGATTTACTTTTTGTCTTTTATTTTCATTTATTTTAATCTCAAACTCATTAACGGTAGAATTGTCGAACGACGAATCAATAAACAATCTCTGTGGACACGATACGATATAACCTAACCGGTATATATCACCCGGTAAAAATAATACCAACTCTTTGCTTTCCGCTATACCGCAGCAACACAACGCCGACCTCTTTGCATGGAGCGCGGCCGAAATTCCTGATCTCGACCCAGAGGTCGCATGTGTGATACGGTGAACTGACTTTGTAGGTTTTTGAATCGCAAATGTGCGGATAGCAAGAGTCGCCACCGACTTTTATTTTTGTCCAATTAAGGGAAGGTAAAAGTACAGAAAAAGACCTTCGTTAGATTCTGAGTAAGGGAGAAGGTTATGAAAAGGGAAGGTATTAGCACCCCTTTCCATCCGTAGTTATCTACGGGCTCTTAGTTGCTCTTAGATCACTTTTTAAAAATTGTGCTTTCTGTGTGTTTGACAAAAATGTTTTGAAAAGGCATTTTGCTTTGACTTTGTAATGATTCATGTAGGAATGTATACGAAGTGTTTGGAAATGTTTTGTTTTGAAAAGAGTTTGAACTTTGACAAAAGTGTGAGGTGTGAAAAGTATTTTGATAGAGCAAGCAACTAAAAGTCTTATTACCTACTCAGAATTGGTCGTTTTCGTGTTATTTTACGTTCCTTTTGAATGAGAAAAATATGACATGCTGGAAATAACATAAATATGCTAAAATAATTTTTTGGGATTTTTTGGATGCAATTTAATAATTAAAATACAATTAAGATTGATTTAAATGTTAAATTATGAATAAAAATAAATATGCATGCAAAATAATATTTTTTAATTTTTTAAATTAAATAAGTATTTTCTGAAAATAAATGCAAAAGGAAAAAATATTTTGATGATTTTTAATGCATGAAATAAAAATATGAAAAGAATTAAAATTGATGCAAATATTAAATAAATAAGAAAATAGAAAATAATTGAAAAAAATGCAAGTTTGGAAAAAGAATGCCAAAACCGGTCCTGGGGAGATTCGAACTGAGGACCTGGGAGGGCATCTATACACAGTCCACGCCTTAACCAACTGAGCCAAGTGTGCAAGCTGTTTGAAAACTGGAACGAGTGGATTACAACACGCGTCACTTTCCCATTGCCACGAACTCACGCCAGACTTCGTCTTCTCCAATTTGAATTTTTAAAAATCCAGCGTCGGCCATTGCTCGACGCTATGTCCCTGGCAAAATCAAAAACCCAGCATACATAATATAAATAAGTTCTAAAGACATGGTTCGATTCCAGACATCATTCCGGATTCATTGGTACTAGTCTCGTGGTCCAATTTTTCCTATTTCGTGAAACCCTAAAACGGCACATGAAACCCTAATCATGGCATATCGTGTTTCCGGCCATGGAAATTCAATCAAAGTGCCCAGAATGCTTGCAAACTCATCACTAATCACAAAAACAACAATGAAACATGTTAATAATGCATGAAAATTAAAACACGATTTTGGATTTTTCAAGAACAAACCAAACTCGAATTTTCTGATTCTGGATGGATTTGAGCAATGTGAGGGTCTGGATCGATTCAAGAGGTACCAAGGAATGTGTTTTGATGCTTAGAATCAACTGAAACGATCCAAAACCAAGGCTGCGAGTTGCTTGGGAGGCACGGTTTTTTTGAGCTTGGAATAGGGTTCTTGAGTCAAAATTTCTACCCTAATTCGTGTGGTATGTATCATGTATATATAGTAGAAGGATTCAGAGTTGTTTTGGGAAAGATTTAATCAATGATCAATGCCAATCAAATTTGATTTTTGTACAAAATCAAGTCTTCAAATTTTGATCAATTTTCAATCCAATCTTGCCATATCCATCAAATTTCGAAAATTGCTGGCTTTTAATGAGTTGATTGGATCCCAAGGAAGAAATAAAAATCAAGTTTGCAATTAATTTTGATTTTATACTCTATTTTTAAATTTAATTTGTACTTAAATGAATAAATTCCAAATTAAATAGAAAAATAAAATAAAAATTCGTGGCATTGGGCTTGGATATTCCTAATGGTGTGAGGAATAAACTTGGATGAAGAAAAAGTAGGCCCATTTGCAAAGTTTTTGATTTTTAGAAGTATTTCTCTTTGTGCACTTCTTCAAAATTGCCCAACTTGTGAATGGTGTATCTTGCTCAATTTTACACATTTTTGAGTATTCTTGGACTTTTTGGAAAGCTCTAAGAGTCCTCTAACCAACCTTTTTGGTCTCATCTCAATTGGAGTTTCCATGCTCAATATATCTTCAAAACAAAATGTTGACTTTTTGTTGACTTTGAAAATGACCTGTAATGTTTTGAGCCATACCTCTCAAATGAAGCATTTTTTGGACATTCTTGTGAGACATGAAGTTGTAGAGAATTGAATTTCCTTCAAAACAAGAGGTGGTGGAAAAATTTCTGAGAAAGTATGAAGAAGTTATGATCAGTCAAAGTTCAGTTGACTTTTCATCTAGAAACCCTAATTTAGAAAGTTTGACTTTTGAGCAAATCTTGAGTTTTCTTGATGAATCATGATCAACCCTTGATCAAATGATGAATGTAACTTCAAAATGAGGATGTTGACCAAAAATTATGAAGTTTGACTATATGTTGACCACAGTTGACTTTTTGTCCAATACAACTGATTTTCAACCATTTGAGCAATTGTCTGAGGAAACTAGACTTGTGAGGCTTGAAACTTGACATTGAGAATCTTTGAAGCATATGAGGAGGCATGATGAACATTGGAGATGTTGGGAAGTCCATCTGGAGCTGAGAATTACCAAACCCTAGTTTGGGTTGATTGTCTAGGAGAGAGTTTGTCTGATCAACTCTTGAGGAATCCTTGAGTATGGATGTATGGAATATCCTGAAAAGATGGAGGGCAAATTTTGGGGTATGACAGCATGTCACTATCTTACCATTGATCCTGCCCTTAAAGTCGTAGCACAGCGCATGCGAAAGCAGTCCTCGGAAAAAACCGAGGCTGCCGAGCAAGCTGTTAGGGACCTTCTAGAGGCCAATTTTGTATCGGAAGCCCAATATACTACGTGACTGTCTAACCATGTACTTGTGAAAAAGAATAATGGAAAATAGCGCATGTGCATTGATTACTCTGATCTTAATAAGGCATGTCCAAAAGACGCCTATCCCCTGCCCAACATCGATAAACTCGTTGATAATTCTGCAGGTTTTAAATTGCTTTCGTTCATGGACGCCTATTCGGGATATAACCAAATTCCCATGGCTAAAACGGATAAAATTTATACGACCTTCATGACTAAATCGTAATGCCCTTCGATCTGAAGAACGCCGGTGCAACATACCAACGAATGATGAATAAAGTGTTTAAAGGAGAAATCGAGGACATGCTCGAGGTGTATATGGACGACATGATCTTGAAATCCCAAGAGGAAGTAGATCATGCTCTACACCTCAGGAAGGTCTTCGACCAAGCCAGAAGAGTCAAAATGAGGTTTAACCCCGAAAAGTGCACCTTCGGAGTCTGGGCCGGAATGCTAACCTCGTTATCCGATTCGTCCTGAGGTCGGCCCAACACGCGCTCCCATTTTGCAAACTACTAAGAAAGGAAGTTACGTTCAACTAGACCAAGGAATACGAGCAGACCCTAGTTCACCTCAAGCAAACCTTATCCCAACCACCCGTATTATCTCGACTTGATAAAGAGGAGATACTGTATCTATATATAGCTGTGACTTCCAAATTCGTTAGCGCCGCCCTCATTCGAGAAACACGGGAAGGGAAGAAACCTATTTATTTCACGAGCAAAGCCTTACAAGGGCCCTAATTGAGATACCAACAAATCGAGAAAATTTCCCTCGCACTGGTCAACGCCGCAGGACGACTCCGCCACTATTTCTTGGCACACACCATCATAGTTTGAACATACCAACCCAACAAATAGCTATTGGGTCAACTAGACATGACCGGGAGAATGCTCAAGATATGATTAGAATTATCTGAGTTCGACATCAAGTACGAGAGCAGGAAAGCCCTCAAAGCACAAGTCGTAGTGGACTTTGTGGCAAAGATGACTTTCCCGACACTCCAAGAAGGAACCAACAAATGGACTATATTCATCGACAATGCCTCTAGCTCGACAGGAAGCGGAGCAGGTATAATCCTGGAAAACAGGGAAAGGGATCGTCATCGAGGTATCCCTCTCCCTCTCATTTCCTACTTCCAACAATCAAGTAGAGTACGAAGCTTTCCTTGCCGGCCTCTGCCTCGCCGAGGATATGGGAGTAAAAGAGGTCAAAATACTCACAGATTCACAACTCGAAGCCTCCCAAGTTCGAGGAGAATATTAGGTCAAGAACGACCAGTTGGCCGAATATTGGACCCTCTTCCAAGACCACCTAAAAAAGTTCACTTCAGTTGAGATACAACACATCCCTCGGAAACACAATGCTCGAGCAAATGTTCTGTCCAAGATCTTTAGTAAGAGGACAAAAGGAGGAAAACAAATCAGTGATCCAGGTGATACTCCCCCAGCCTAGCATAGAGAAAAAGCGCCCGTCCACAACATACTCGTTATCGAAGAGGGCACCTCCTGGATGACGCCGGTTTATAAATATCTGACCGATGGGAATCTTCCTAAAATTCCCAAAGAAGCGAGCGTTATCAGACGAAGAGCTTGTTCATATGTCATCCTCGAAGAAAAACTCTACAGAAGGGGATTCTCCATCCCTTTCCTCAAATGCGTCGAAGAAACCAGAGTGCCGCACATATTGAAAGAAATACATGAAGGCATCAGTGCCCAACACCTAGAGGGAAATCACTCACCCGAAAAGCCCTTCGGGCTGGTTATTATTGGCCGACCATTCAGCTCGACGCCAAGGAACACATAAAGAAATGCGACAAGTGCCAACGGCACAGATACATGCACCTAGCTCCCCCGAGCAAACTCAAATCCCTATCTTCTCCTTGGCTTCTCGTGGTGGGGGCTCGACATCCTCGGGCCATTCGTCTTGGGAGTACACCAAAACAAATATTTGATAGTAGGTGTCGACTACTTCACTAAATGGATAGAGGTTGAAGCATTGACCAAAATCACCGCTCAAAACATCCTACATTTCTACAAGAGAAACATACTAGCCTGGTTCAGCATCCACAATCTATAGTCACCGACTAGGGGACACAATTCACCAACAAAAATTTCCAAGACTTCGTCGCCCATCTAGGAACCGTACAACACTTTGCTTCAATCGAACACCCGCAAACGAATGGACAGGCTAAATCCGCCAACAGAGTCATACTGCGCAGGCTCAGACGAAGGTTAGACAAATCAAAGAAGAAATGGGTCGAATAACTACACAACATGCTCTGGGCCTACCGAACCACTCCCCATTCATCCACCGGGGAAACCCCATTCCGACTTGTCTATGAAGCCGAGGCCGTTATCCAAATAGATATTTCCGAGCCTTCAAGAAGAACCGAATCTCCCCACGATGTGGAGATGAACGACCAATCCTTGAGAGCGGAGCTCGACATGGTCGAAGAAATAAGAACGGGGTATCTCAAACTGTCGCTCTGTTGAATCGGGTCATGCAATTAAATCCTAACGTATGCTCTCGCTATCCCGCCGAATTTAAAAACACTTTTTGAAAATAAATAAAGTTTAATCTCTTTTAAAACGCTGTCGCAGTCTTTAAAATTAATACCTAGTATCCACTATCTGGTTCTAAACCTCAAACTCTCGCTCTGTTGGTTTCTAACCTTAGTCCAGTTTATTAACCTCAAACTTTCGCTTTGTTGGTTTCTAAACCTTTTAATAAATTAAATTAGATATCTAAGTCAGAAAGAATATTTTTAACAACGTAACATTATGCCAGTTTATTTTCGGATTCCTTTGGATCGATTAATTTACATACCAATATCAAAACGATTTAGCCAGACATATTAATTAATTCAGACATGCATAAATAATATGGTTTAATATATTTAAACATTTCCGAAATCAAATAAATAATATAAGGCAACAATAAATAAAATAAAATAAAATAAATAAATTAAACCTGAAATTAAGAATGCTGGAAATAATCTTGTTCTTCGAAATAAACGAGCATCCACCACAGGTTGGTTGGATCTGCTCGGAGACTTCTTGAATTCGAAAGAAGAAAATAAACAAGGAATAAAAAGCACTAGATCTAACGTAAGGTTAGATCAGTGGAAACTGGAATAAAATATAAACGAAGAAACTGAAAACGAAAATAAATTAAAAGTACAAACTGAAATAAAATTGCGAAATATGAAATAACAGTTGTTCGGTAAAAATGCCGACCCTAATTCTGAAACTGGAACTTGTATTTATAGCTCCCTTTGTAACTGCCCTTTCCTTCCACTTCCTATGCAAGCTAACTACGTGGAGAAAATACAGCCTGGAGAGTCGGAGGCGGACGCCCCCACGTGGAGAGAGAGGAGCGAGACGGACGCCTCAAAATGTTGGGAAAGTGGTGGACCCCACGCTGCATGTGAGGCGGGCGCCTCCTAGGAAAAAGGGGGTGTGAGACGACCGTCTCAGCCCACGTGGCAGTGGGAAACGCGTGCTGGACTTGTTTCATGGGCTTGCTTGCTGTGGGCTTAGTCTCTTGGCTTGGTATAATTTTTTTTCTTCTTCTTAACCCCTCATTTTTGGTATATCATCCCTTTGCTTCATTTCTTTTGCTTTTTAATCCGATTTTTCCTCGATTTTACTTCTTTGCTCGATTTGTCTTTATTTAATACAAATACCTGAAACATAGAAAATACCAACGTAATACGGAAATAAAATAATATAATTAAATAAAAATAGCAACATTGTCTATGAAAATTACGTCAAATATGTTATATAAATTCGTGTTATCACTTCCCTTAGAGAAACATCACTCAAACAAAGAATAGCCCTTCAATACCATGCCAAAGTCATTCCTTGCAAATTTGATGTCGGAAGCTTAGTCCTTAAACGAAATCTTAAGAGCTCCATCGAAGGAAAGCTCGTAGCAAACTAGGAAGGCCCCTATCACGTCTATGCCAAAACGGGAATGGGGGCCTACTACTTAGAAAACCTCCAAGGGGAACAACTCACTCGATCATGGAACACTGAAAAACTTAAACAATATTATAGTTAAAACACTAACAGTCAACCTACCTTAGGAAACCACCCAGGTGCTGATGGCTCGACATCATACGCTTTCCCCGGTACCAACAATGCGTGACATCATGGAAACTAAAGAGACACTCGCTCCATTTATCTAACAAGCTAGATCTCTTCCCCAGTGCGGGGGACTCAAACGAGCCCCGCTGTCTAAGTACCTCGCCCTACAGAACACCCAACTCGCGATGGGATGTTCACGCCACCAACCTCAAGCCTTCAATCAAAGCTTGAGCTCCGGACCAAGTCCAGCAACAAACTGGACCACTTCGGTTAGTTGCCCCACACTACTGAAGATCATACATTATTAACAAGCGTTCCCTCTATGAAACATAAAACATCACATACATACACCAGATAATAAAATAGTAACTGTTAGATATTACATTCACAACCATGAAGAACAAATTTATCTCAGAGTTAAAATGGGAACTCCATCCCAACAAAACAAAAGATTGAAAACGACCACAAGGGCCGAAAACTGTCATTACATAAACGGGCCACGCCCAAGCAAACATAATAAAAGCAACAAATTAAATTCATTCAGCAGGTTGAGCAGGATCATTTCCAGGAGTTATCTGCGAGGGAGTATCCTCAACGATCATGTCAAAAAGGAAGTGAGGCTTCTTTATCTCACCACCCTCGACAAATAAATGGACCCCCATTCCGTCGGTCACCAGCTCCACACCAAGATTTAGCACGCGCATCTAAGACACAACATTGTTAAAACTGACCGTTGAAGCGATCACTGCATCTTCATAAGCTTGGTGTAATCGACATATGAATTTCGCCTGAGTCCTCACATCGGAGAACTCTCCGGGATCGTCCTCCCCTGGGGTCATTCCCCTCTGCAAACGATCAACCTCCTCGATGAGCTCGCGCTTGTCCTTTAGAGCAGTGTCGCGCTCTTCGACCATCGCCTTGTAATCCTCCGACCATCTCTTTCGAGCTTCTTCTCCCTTTCTCTCGACCTCTTTTAATTTGGCCTTAAGTTGACTTAACTCAACGTCCGAGAGTCGATTATGCTCAGCATAGGCAACGACCATCTCCACGATCCGCATCAACGCCCCCATATCCCCGGCCAGAGCCACTTTCTTGGTTGGATGATCCATCTCGTCTAACATGAGCTTCTCGGCATGATGAATGACCAAGCTCGAACTTTCAAAATGTTTCTTGTCTTGCCAGCAAGGAGGAAGAATGAACTTCCCTTTCTCTCTTTCCTTGGTCAGGTCTATCTCAACCTGTGTCTTTTTCAGCCTCGACGACACTACCTGCTGAGGCGACAACACCCCGACCATCGAACTAGTGGATAACTTCCCCGAACCAGTCACGCCAGCCATCCCCGGTTCAGTCGGAGATGAATCTGCCTCCTTCCCCTTCTGCCTCATAGCTTGTCGAGCCACGCGCTACATCGCCGGATTCATCCTATCTGCAAAACAAAGGAGAAAACACGAATTAGCATAAAGTTAAACGCGCATATGAAAAAGTAATATAAACAAGAAGTCTACCCAAATATTCCCTAGGATCCCCGCAGGCAATGAGCTCTCTGATGTTTATAAGACCAGGCTCAAAAATCTCCTCCTCGTCCTTATCTAGAAGAGGCTTCCCCCCTTTACCATACGTCGAACGCGAGGGAAGCCCACGAGAAACATCGAGAACCTCTCAAAACTAGCCAAATATTCTTCGCACAGCTCATCTCGAGCCCAGACATGGAAATCAGGAGTCTTGTCAAAATGCTTCTTCGACCACCGAAACTTGAACTTCCTGATAAGTGCATACCTCCGCTCCCCTTGCTCGTTAAAATAGAGGGTCTCGTCCTTTTTCAAGACAGGGACTATCCAAAAAACGTTGTGCAACACCCGATCAGACATAGGCCGAATAAGCATAAATCTATCCTTAAAGAAACGAATAGATTCCTGATATGCCTTGAAAAACATCTCGTTCTGATGCTTCAACGACACCAGCCCCACATGACCTTTCCGTCCACCTTCCTCGAGTTCCTCTGAAGGCAAAAAAATATAGAAGAATAGCTCGAGGGTGGCCCCCTGTCATACCCCAAAATTTGCCCTCCATCTTCTCAAAAGATTTCATACATCTATGCTCAAAGATTCCTCAAGAGTTGATCAGACAAACTCTCTCCTAGACAATCAACCCAAACTAGGGTTTGGTAATTCTCAGCTCCAGATGGACTTCCCAACATCTCCAATGTTCATCATGCCTCCTCATATGCTTCAAAGATTCTCAATGTCAAGTTTCAAGCCTCACAAGTCTAGTTTCCTCAGACAATTGCTCAAATGGTTGAAAATCAGTTGTATTGGACAAAAAGTCAACTGTGGTCAACATATAGTCAAACTTCATAATTTTTGGTCAACATCCTCATTTTGAAGTTACATTCATCATTTGATCAAGGGTTGATCATGATTCATCAAGAAAACTCAAGATTTGCTCAAAAGTCAAACTTTCTAAATTAGGGTTTCTAGATGAAAAGTCAACTGAACTTTGACTGATCATAACTTCTTCATACTTTCTCAGAAATTTTTCCACCACCTCTTGTTTTGAAGGAAATTCAATTCTCTACAACTTCATGTCTCACAAGAATGTCCAAAAAATGCTTCATTTGAGAGGTATAGCTCAAAACATTACAGGTCATTTTCAAAGTCAACAAAAAGTCAACTTTTTGTTTTGAAGATATATTGAGCATGGTAACTCCAAATGAGATGAGAACAAAGACATTGGTTAGAGGACTCTTAGAGCTTTCCAAAAAGTCCAAGAACACTCAAAAATGTGGAAAATTGAGCAAGTTACACCATCCACAAGTTGGGCAATTTTGGAAGAATGCACAAAGAGAGATACTTCAAAAAATCAAATCTTTTGCAAATGGGCCTACTTTTTCTTCATCCTAACTTGTTCCTCAAGCAATTAGGAGTGTCCAAGCCCAAAGCCACGAATTTTTGATTTATTTTTCTATTTAATTTGTAAATTATTCATTTAAATGCAAATTAAATCTTAAAATAAATTATAAAATTGAAATTAATGGCAAAGATTGATTTTATTCTTTCCTTAAGGTCCAATTAACTCACAAATGCCAGCAAATTCGAAATTGGAGCAAGAAAGGCAAGATTGGATTGAAATTGATCAAGCTTTGAAGATTTGATTTTCATGGAAATATCAAATTTGATTTCCATTGAATATTGATTGATTCTTTCCAAATTCAATCCCAAATCCATCCAGTATAAATACATGATGCATACCTATCAAGAGAGAACGAAAAAATTGCTCCAAGAACCCTAACCTAATTCAAGAAATCCGTGACCTTCGAGCAATCCGCAGCCCTGGTTCCAGTGGATTTTAATCGATTTTGAGCATCCCATCGTGTTCCTTGGATTGTTTAGAGTCAATCCAGACCTTTACAAGTTGCAAAACCATCAAGAATCAAGGAATTCCAGTTTCGGTTTGTTCTTCCTTTTCCAAAATCGATTTCTAATTCTCATGCATTTTTAACATGTTTCGTGGTTTGTTTTGTGTTTAGATGGAAGTTTGCAAACTTTCTGCATAGTTTGATTGAGTTTTCATGGCGTAATCGATGTTTGCCATAGCTAGGGTTTCCTTGCACGAATTGGGAACTCACAGAATACGTAAAATTGGAACACGAGACCACCACCATTGTGTTTAGAATCCAATTTGCAATCGATTCATGTAGTCACAACAAATTTATATTATGTGTATGAGATTTTGGAAATTGCAGGGGTTATAGCGTCGCACTGAGGCCGACGCTATGTTTTCAAAAATTCAAAAGGTTGAAGATGAAGATCTTGGCGCGGAAACGAGGCAATCGGAGGGTGACGTGTGCTTGTATTCCACTTACTTCGTTTTCAAACATCAGATGCAACGTGGCTCAGTTGGTTAAGGCGTTCACTATTGTGGGATGCTCTCCCATGTCCCCAGTTCGATCCCTATGGGCACCAATTTGCATTCTTTTTTCAAAACTTGCATATTTTCTATATTTTTCATATTTTTCTATATTTTGCATTATTTTAATTCTTCTCATATTTTTTATTCTGCATTAAAAAAATTACCAAAAACATTTTTTCTTTTTACATTATTTTTCTAAAAACCTTTATTTAATTTAATAAATTAAAAAATATAATTTTTGCATGCATATTTATTTTATTTTTATTTTAGCATTTAAATCATTATAAATTGCATTTTAATTATTAAATCTTTTCCAAAAAATCCCAAAAAATTATTTTAATATATTTATCTTATTTCCAGCATATATTAATTTTCTCATATTAAAAATTGCATTTTTTCTAACATTTTCTCTTATTTCAATTTCATCATATTTCCCGATTTTCTAATTCTTTCACAGGTTGCACCGATTCGGACGTTTTTCTTTTATCGTTTTTATTTTCCAATAATGTAACTGCTCATGGGTTGTAATAGTTTAATTAGGCTTTTATTTTCCGCAAGTTTAAATTATGTATCTGCCCCAAAGCCATGTAATAGCGTAGGTTTATCTTTCCGCACTTTACATTCCGCATTTTACTTTTCCGCACCCCTATCAATTGCTAGTAATTAGGCGTGTATGGCAAGATAATAATTGGACATAGCTCACACTAATCTTCAAGATAAAATATCCGAATTTGACACACTTCTCTCACACACGCACCCCTTAGGGTAATTCTCTCGATGCCTTTCGATTCAAAATGGTCATGTCCCTCGAACGTAGAGGTATTCTAGCACCGTTGCCTTCAAAACAAATCATCATAGACCCTTCGATACAAAGATCATAAGACCCACGATGTCGCTTCCGAATACATGATCTTGACCCTCGATTGTCGCCTACGAAAAGTGATGATAGTCCCTTCGAATGTGCTAGGATACTTCCTACAAGTTGCCTTCTATGACCATCCGATGTCCCTTCGAATGTCCCGCTTACATCCAACGAATGGAGCTACCTACTAACTAATGGTATGGCTAGCACTATTCTAAAGGAACGTAGAAGTACAATAAAACGACCAATTCTGAGTGGGTAAATAAGTCTTTTAGTTGCTCGCTCTATCAAATGTTTTTCACACCACACACTTTTTCAAAGTTCAAATTCTTTTCAAAACAAACATTTCCGAACACTTTGTATACACTCCTACATGAGTCATTACAAAGTCAAAGCGAAATGCCTTTTCAAAACATTTTTGTCAAACACACAGAAAGCAATTTTTAAAAAGTGATCTAGAGCAACTAAGAGCCCGTAGAATAAACTACGGATGGAAAGGGGTGCTAATACCTTCCTTTTTCATAACCATTCTCCCGAACTCAGAATCTAACGAAGGTCTTTTTCTGTTACTTTTACCTTCCCTTAATTGGATAAAAATAAAAGTCGGTGGCGACTCTTGCTATCCGCACATTTGGATACAAAAATCCTACAAAGTCAGTTCACCGTATCACACCCCCACCTCCAAATATTCACAGACGATCTCAAATGCCAATATGAAGGCTATGACATTGGGATGAAGTTGCAACGGGGCCAAACGAATATGACAAAAGACACCCACCTAGAAGTCGGTGAAGGGTACCCAAAAACCCAGTTCCTGAAACCACACGTCATAGACCGGAATATAGCAAGCCTCATATCTCGAGCAGATTCGACCATCTTCGGCTGAAATATGCACATACCAATCTTCCTCGGCCGCCTCGACCTCCACGGGAGCTTCGACCACAGGGTACGAACTCACTTGGAAAAACACCTCATCAGGGTTACCCAGGAACTGCGATGCTCGATCACACACTTTAGAAGACGCCCTTCGATATCGGCACTAGCAGACTCTCGCCACTCTGCTCGGTGGAAGTGAACCCGGAAAACGCTTGCCCTGATCCTTTAAGATCCTCGTTAATACTTACCATAACACCTGAAAAGAAGAAGACATAGGTGATCTCGACATTAATGTTAATTTCACCCTTCCACCACTGTTTAAGTAAAAGGGATTGGATGAACAAGGATCATATACCCGGCTAAAAGCCCTTTCTAGACTAGGAACACTCAAAACTAGATCACCAGAACAAAGGGTGAGCAGATGATCCAGGTGGCATAAACTGCCGGAAAGAAGCGGAGCAACCGCTTACCACCAGAGAAAATCCTAAAACCATAAACCCTAATCATATACATTTCTATATGCAAGCAAAATCTCAAGCCTAAACAGCCAAATTCCTATGAAAAGGTCAGAAACATATCGTTTGTGGGTAAACTAAACTGAATAAACAAGCAAATTGTGAATCTAACACGGAGGAGGAAGGCAAAGATGACGTCGACCACCATGAAATGGCTCCCCGGGTTGATGAGTGATGAAGTCGAGCGAGAACAAACATAAATAATTAGAAGAAGTGAAAAACGAAAAGTTATAAATGAGAGAATCCTCTAGCTTTTATAACCCTCTCTCCACGCGTGGTTCTGCGCCTACCTAGGGACCTAAGAAAATCATCATTACCCATTAGTTCCTAGGTCTGCCAGCAGTCACTTCACGCGGCTCTAGGCCACGTAGGCAAAACCCTATGAATTCTTCAACTTCTCACTTCCTCGAGGCAACGTAGGCAAAACCTCACCGAGATCCAGCGACACACTGGAGGCTTCGTTCTACCCGTTTCCTTAAGCCACACAACTTCCTCTACTCGACACATGTTGAGCAGATAAGTGATTTATCTCACTAAGGTGGGTGCCCGTTATGTCCTCTTCTGCCTGTTATCTCACTAGTTACGAGCATCATTGCTCGGCTTTGACCTAGTCAGCTCGAACAGCTATATTCGCGGACCCGCGTATCTCGGCCTAAATATAGCAACCAATGAGAATCCTCCTAACATCACTATATAAACCCTCATATCTTTGAGGGCAAGGTATCATTTTCTTACACTCAAAACCCTAATATTTTCTATCCTCTTCCTTGAACATTTGCTTACTTTAGAATCAGAGTGCCTTGCAGGTACACCACCCCCTCCTTAACGTTAACTTGCTCGAAGGATCATCAACCATTCTGGCCGTCTCCGATTCTGATCACTTGCTCAGATCACTTTTTGTCTCAACTCCTTTTGCAGAGACGTTATTCTATAATAGGTTATATTATCTCCCATTTTGCATCTTTAATATCTGTTCCTTTCAAAAAAAGAAGTTAATCTAAGTTCCTTATCGGGTGTCGATTTGTTTTAATGGATCTCTGGTTGTGTTTAGTTTCATGGCTCGATTGTGTCTCTTCCGTTATCTCCCTTCTGTTCTTCATCCATAGTACCATCCCTTTTCCTCTTCACTTTGCCACTTCATAGAGTATGCAGGGTCCAACCTTTCATTCTTCCCCCGCCGCTTCATAATGTCCCCCTCCGTGTTGGTAACATCCTCGAACTCATCAATCCCTCTCCTTCCGCCAAAACTCAAATTCTCATTCAAACCGCAATCACTTGCATTCTTCCTAAATACTGGAATGGGATACATTATAGTGGATTTGAGCATTTGGTACTCTTTATTGGCCTTGATTCTCGATTTGATATCAATCGCTTCATGCAATTGCTTGTTCATCAAATTATGGAACCTTATGGTTATAATTTTTCATTGTTGAGTTTATTACTATGTTTTATTATGGATGTTTGTCTAGTTTTCTGTGATGGAAGAGGGGAATCAGATAGTGGAGATTATGATAAATCGTTGTTTGATTTGTGTATGGCTTTGTTTTTGTATGTTCGTTGCTCGGATAGTTTTCAATTTCTTCATACTCTCAAGGTAAAGACCAAGAGGTTTCCGCTTCCTCCAGTCTATTAGCTCGCTGTTGAAAATAATTTGACTTCATTTGATCATGACTTATATAAACAATAAAAAATTGTATTATGCGCTTAGTTCAAGTTGTATATCTAAACACTGGAAAGTTCAGGTGTCTAATTGTAGATTTTTATGATAAAGTTACTTACTATGTTCTCAGAAATTTACTTACTAATTCTATTTATGTCATTCCTTTTGTTTTATAACAGACATTAAGTTGGCATTTGGATAAGGATAAATAAGTTCATGGGGTTAGTGTTCACTTGCTCATGATTGACAATGTTAATAACAATTGGATTAAGAGAGCTGTCATTGTTGTTTTTTATTTGTGTATGTACTTCATCTTTGTCCTCTTAATTATTGTTATTGATAGTATTTTTTGTTGATGACCTATGAATAAAAGAAACAAAAAAAATGAAAACCTTTTCTCACTAGGTATGGTTGGTTAGCTATAACCAAATGACATCATAATGACATGAAAACTCTAAATCGTTATTAGAAAATATAAAAACTCAGATTCATGCTAGCACACAATAATTCAAAAGAACCCCCCATCAAAAAGTCAAATAAGTTATATTGTTGCTTAAAATATGGTCTGATATAACAACTATAATAATTAAGCTTGACTGATCAAACTATTTTTTCAGCATTGGAGCTTTTCACCGGATGGATCGTGCATCTATGTTATTGCCTCTAAAAGAAAACAGTTGGTAAGTGATACTCATGTTGATATTTTCTAGAAGATGACACATGTCATTTTCAATATGTTTTAGAGCTCTAAAAGGAACAATTTCTCTTCAAAATTTTCTATTGATTGACTTGTCCCTCTCATGCTTTTTTATGGAAGAATGAAAACTAAGAGTAGAAGCAAAGAGAAAATGAACATTGACCGGTGGTTCTCTTAGTATTAGAATACATATGTAACAATGGTATATATATATATATATATATATATATATATATATATATATATATATATATATATATATATATATATATATATATATTGATTTGAACTTTCGGTGTTATGCGATGCAAGAAATAGCTTTTTCTTCAAAGTGTGTCAGAAGTTGTAGTTCAGGATATTAAAAAGCTTCTTCAGGTGCATCCAATGCTTTTGTTATAGCTACAGTTAATCTTTAGGTGCATCTATAATTTCCGTAACCTCACCATCCCTATTTCGTCTTCCGCTAATCTTCGCATCGTTCTGTCCTCAAATCGCCTCACAACTTTGTGAGATGGATGGGTTGGTGTGTGTTAATGTTGAGTTTTTTTTTATTCTAACAGAAGTGGATCAAGGGTAAGCAGAAGGAGAAGGTGAATAACATGGTGTTGTTTGATCAGGGAACTTATGACAAGCTTCTCACTGAGGCTCCTAAATACAAGATCATTACTCCTTCGGTTCTCTCTGATCGTTTGAGGGTACTTTTCCTTTGACCTTTTTATTTCTTTAGCGCTTGAGGTTTGTGAGATATAACTTATGGATTGCTTTTTTTTTGTTATTGAGTTGCAATACAATCTTAGATCTATTGTGAGATGTTAAATCTGTTTGTGTGTAACCGTCCTCTATCTATTAGTTATATGGGGATGCTATCTTATTATAGTGTTACAGATGCATGATCCCCTTGACTATTATATGGACATGTATAATGTCAGTCAATCATTTTCTTGCCATGACTAGGTATGAATATGCTCTTGTAAGTGTTTCTCTTTTTTACTTGAGTGTGTGTTAGGCATGAAGATATGTTTGTTGTTGTGAATATATTTACCAAATGCTATGTTATTTTTCTAGAATGATTTTCTTATATTAATTTATGTATCATACGATTCCTTGCAGAATGGAGACGAAGAAGCGTGTCATCAAGATATAGAAGAAGAACAAGGATGAGATGATCTAGAAGAAGAATATTATGATGTAAGAGTTTCATTTATAGTAGTTGTGTGTTATATTATCTATCTCTTAGAACTTTTGTTTTAAATTTGGGCTTAATGTCACTTGATGTAGACTTATATTTCTTAATGAATATTTTGACGTTGTGGCCTAATGTTTGCTTGTGTAATTAGATCTTAATTTTTTAATCAATATCTACAAAAATGATTATTCATGTTGGAAGACATTTTATATTGATCTAAAATAACCTTTTTATGCCATGGCATGAAGAACACAATTGTTACAACTATGTGGCACAAACAGAAACCGTGGCAAGCTTAAATGGTGTAAAACCATGTATAAAATTAGTCGCAGTTTTAATTAGTGGCCAACCTAGGATACTAAACCGTATTCTACATTAAATAAAAATCGTGTCTAGATTCAGTGACTATTAATAACTGAGGCCCAAGATAAATCGTGGCCTTAACCTAGATACCTAAACCATGGCCTTCTCAATCCAGTAATGTAAATAAAACGTGGCACAAACATGAAACCGCAACTTATACTTTAGTCCACAACCGCATATCCCACAGTTAATTATTCATGATCAAACTGTGGTAAAAGCTCAAAGCCACGATTATTTTGTATCTAGCCGCAGTTTTTTGGTCGTGGGATATGACCCTTTTTTTTTTGTAGTGTGACGAGGATATAAAAAAGATTCATTGTGTTGCTTTTATGTGTTATTTTGTGTCTTGGACTCAATGTTAGTTTCTAGTATCATCAATTTAACAAGTAGTGAGTGTATGGTCAGAGTTCCAGTTACAGTTTATGCATTGGAGGAGATAGGAAGAAAAAAAGTGTTGATATGGGAAAACAAGTGTTTGTACAATGATATGTGAATGTGAAAACAAGTGTTTGTACAATGATAAGCCTGTCTTTTAATGTTTCAAACTTAAATTTGGTAAGAGCATGAATCTTCGGTTCCCGTTTTTGTTTATGGTTTGAAAATCATGATCATCTTTGAATTGCTTCGGACTTAAATTTGGTAATGATTTTGTTTCGGTTTCCATTTGATTTAAGTCTTTTTGAGTCCAAATTATTAAGATCTCTCATGTAAGATAATTGGCTTCCCGGATCTTGTTTTAGAGGTTAAGACTTATTCTGAACTCGATTTTTTATGTTGCAATGTCAATTCGTACTTCTTGTTTCATTTATGATTTGAAATTTTTTAAAATAGAAGTTTTCTTTCCTTTGAATTAGCAGCGTTTCCCGGCCGAGTTCGATGTACATCGCTCATTCCCTGCATTTCCATGAGTTCGACCTTCTCGTTTCAAATTCTCGACGTTGCTGTTCTGTAAATTCGAGGTAAATTTATTCCTCAAATTACTGGTACTTGTGTGAGTGAGATTCTCTTTTATGAGACAATTTAATCTGTGATGAATTTGTCTGAAACTGTGTGAATAAATTTGTATTTTCCAGGCCTAATGTGGACTATTGTATTTGTGTTTGCTTGCTCCAAATCCATTTTGTGTATACTTTACGTTTTGATAGAAACACATTATACCATTTTGTGCCCTAATTGTTTAGTTTACTTAGTAGTTGTTAATTCTCTATTTTTAGGCTTGGCTTTATGTTTGATAAAACTAATATAGAAATAATAGGTTAAATAGGATTTATAACTTGTAAGGAGAAAATAGGTTGAAGTTCTATTTAATGAAGAAACATGTTGTGTTGAAGTATTTCAACATCTGGAACAACATGTCAAAGAAGATGTCACGATATTGCGCCTGAGCTGACATATTGGTTTCTGTTATGTTTTAACAGAAGCAGAATATTCCTAACCAATATTATGCAATCATATGTGGTACAACAAGGATTTGGAAAGAATCAATTCAAAATATGTTCATATGAAGACTTTCTAACTATGGAGACATCTTAGGAATCCTATTTTGTAGGAGAAAATTTTGCAGTTGTAACAACTTACTTGTTGTTATAACTATATGGAGATATTTTAGAATCATAATTTGTTGGAGATTCTTTTGCAGATTTGTAACAGCTTATGTGTTTCCCAAGACCAGTTGGGAATAGGTTATAAATAGAAGCATTGTAACCTAGAAAACTAAGCCAACCATCATGTAAAATTATGAGGGCTGTGTAGGTCGATGAACCATCAGGTTTGTGGGATGGTCATCGTGTACACTCTCAGAACCTGTGAAGTAATGAGTTGAGTTATGTTCTTGGAGGAAGCTTTGAAGCAACTTCAAGATGATATCCTTATCCTTGAGTCACGACTGAGTATTTTTATGGGAGTATGTCTCCTTGGCATAAAAGTGGGTCTTCTACTTTTCAGGTGTTGAAGAGTTATTTGAAACCAAGTTGTTGATACAGTGGCTGAGATGTTGACTAACATTATCGAGATGATTGGAAGTGGGATGGGGATATTTCATATCTAGGGAGGACCTAGGTAGAAGGGCCATTGGGTAGTGATTAAGTGAGGGGTTGTAAACAGGGAAGTTTATCTCCAAATTAATACTGCTGATAGTGGACTTCATTCCTGGCTTGGTATGCCCGTAGATGTAGGAGAGTTGCTCCGAACTGGGTGAACAATTTGCTTGTGTTATTTATGTTTTCTGCAATTTATTTTATTTCTACCTTGTCTGTTTGTTATAAATGTCAGATCAGATGTCTTGACATCCTTATGGGACATCTAGGTCTGCTCTTGCACTAGAATTTCAATTGGTATCAGAGCAGACATCCTTTCTGTTTCTGGATGAGATCCTATGGGGATACTTTATGGTTTATGTGCAACGTATAAAGATTGTATTGAAGAATTTATAGTGTTTGAACGGTCCCTAAAAGTAGAGGATGGACTGTTCACATCAAGATGTGTATTGAAGACTAGTTTGACCAGAAAATTGTGTCTTCTTAATGATGATATAAGAGGATGGATCTAAAACAAAAGAATGTTAACATCAAAGCCTTCATGTGGGAGTGAAGTTCTTAAATTGTTATAAAGATTATTGCTCTGTCTATTTTTAGAAAGCAAAGGATTGTCATTGTCAAAACCTTCATGCGGGAGTGAAGATCTTGGTAAGTTATATCTTAAGCTTATTTGTGGGGACCTAATTATGAGAATCTTCCTGGTTATAGTGTCCAATGTGGTTCTGGAGAGGTTGGTGTGTTATGTTGTTGAGGAGGTTATCATATTCCGCTGCTTTGTAACCCTGGAAATATGAGAAGGAGACTAGGGTTATTATCCTCAACAAAACTTATGCAATATGTCCTCAACTTTTTTAAAGTGTCAAAGCTACTTGAGATCTTCCTCAAGTCAAATAATAAATACATTTGTTAATAAGGTTGATGAGAATCAATTGATCAATGATCCTCATGTACATCAGCATATTATTTAAAGACCTTGAAGAATGTCAATGATGGTGTTTTCCAAGAAGAATGAACAAATGTTCTATGGGATGTTAGATTATGAATTCAGCAGGTATGCAACTACCAGTTGAAAACCAAATTATTTGGGTGCTTATACCCCAAAATCTTCCCTCCTATTTTTTTCAAGTCAATACACATCTCCAAACTCAAGAGTTCCTCAAGGGTTGACCAAGTGTACCCTCTCCTAAGCAATCAACCCACAATTGGGGTTTTGATTCTCTCAAGTCAAAAATGGTTTCTATTTCCTCAAGTGAGAATCATGCCTCCTCATATGTCTCAAGGTATCACCATGTCAAGTTTCAAGCCTCATAGCTCAAGTTTGCTCAGTCAATTGCTCAGATGGTTGAAAATAAGTTGTATTGGACAAAAAGTCAATTGTGGTCAACATACAGTCAAAGTTCATCATGTTTGGTCAACATCAAGATTTTGGAGTCACATTTATCATTTGATCAAGGTTTGATCATGGTTCATCAAGAAAATGCAAAGAATTGACCAAAAGTCAAAGTTTCTAAATTAGGGTTTTTTGATAAAAAGTCAACAGAACTTTGACCAAGCATAATTTTCACATACTTCATCAGAATTTTTTCCACCATGTATCATTTTAAGAGGAACTCAATTCTCTACAACTTTGTGTCTTACAAGCTTTGGCCAAAAATGCTTCATTTGAAAGTTATGGGTCAATACACTATAAGTCCTTCTAAAAGTCAACAAAAAGTCATCTTTTTCCAAAGAGGTGTACATGAGCATGGAAACTTCAATGAAGATGAAACCAAAAGGAGCATTTAGAGGACATATTAAGATTTCTAAGGAGTCTAAGAGCACTTCCAAATGATAAAAATTGAGCAAGTTATGACTTGAGCAAAAATGGAAATTTTGAGAAAGTGCAAGAATCAAATATTGTGATAAACTTAAATTTTGGACTAATGGGCCTAAGTTTTGAAGTCAAGCATGTCCATAATCACAAATAGGACCTATAAATCCATGCCCATATTTTTGTGATTTTTATTTTTATTTATTTGGATTTTTATTCATATAAAAGCTAAATAAATTAGATAAAATACAAAAATGCAAGATCAAATCGTGGGGCCTTGTTTAAGTCATCTTGTAGGCCCAAAATATCATTCTTGAGAATCAAGAAACCGATCTAGCAAGATTGGAGATGATTGAGGATCAAAAAAAGAAAGATTGAATATTGATTTCCAATCAAATATTTTACATTCAAGACAAGATATTTTCTCCAATTTGATTAACCTAATTCAGTCTCCTATATATGAACAAGGATTTCAAATGCTTAGGGACGATTTTTTCAGCCTCAAGAACCCTAACCAAACTTGAAAAACTGTGAAGAACAAGCAATTGGCAGCCCCAAATTTCCATCGATTCAAGCCATTCCATGGGTGTCAATCAATTCCTCATTTCCTCCTGAAAAATTGTTCCAGTCTATCACCATCAATCAACACCTCCAAAATCGATCCAACCATAGCACTTTCTTTTCCAAAATCGATTATCAAGTTTTACACATTATAAACATGTTTCAATTGCATATTTGTGTTTATAATGATGTTTGCAAGCTTTCTGGGTGGTTCGATTTGAGTTTTTGCGCAGGTACGAAGAAACAGCATGGCTAGGGTTTCTGAGCTTCGATTTGGGGAAACATAGTTACTAGTTAAATTGAACCAAATTGAGGGCACCATCATACTCAGAACAAAGTTTCCGATCGAACCATGGTCTCATAACAAATTTATATTGCATATTCTTGATTTTGAAAATTTGTAGGAGCTGTAGTGACGGACATGGCTATGGGTAAAGCCTTTAGCCATGAACTGACCGTCGGTATAGGTTAAAGGAAAATTCAAATCGGGGACGAAGCCCTTCCCGAGCGTTTTTTTAATTAAATTTTCAAATTTTTGTTTTCATACATATGTTATTTCGTTCCTTCTAATAACACAAAAGCATCATGACTCAGTTGGCAAGGGAGGCGCGTTGGTAACCCTTATGTCTTGGGTTCGAAACCCAGGTGCTGCACTTAATATTTACCTTATTTTCTCTTCATATTTTTCTAACCTATTTTCTTTTCTTTTTCTTTTTTAATTTAATTCCTTTTAAAATATCTTTTAAATATAATAAAAAATCACAAAAATATTTTTATTTTAGATTTAGGTTTAAAAAATGTTTAATTAATTTTTGACACAAAAATATTTCATTTTTCTTTTCACTTTTGATTATTTTCATAATTAATTTCAAATTAACTTAGAATTAGGTTTTCTTAATTAAAATCAATTCCAAAAAATATTTTTTTCCTTTTAATTAGGGTTTAGAACACTTATGTCTCCATTCAAATATTTTTCTCTTATTTATTCACGCTATATTCTCATTTAAATTCTAGAAAATGGTGTATAGGTCGCAAGGTTATTTTTGTAATAGCGTAGATTTAATTTCTCACACTTTACTTTCCGCACCTCCAATAATGTAACTGCCCCAAAGCCTTGTAATAGCGTAGAGTTTACTTTCCACACTTTTACTTTCTGCACTCTCTTATAAACTGTCTATAAACTGCTTAGATGTATGCTAATAGGATTTTATGGCAAGATTAATCAATCAATCTTAGAATAACCTAACTTCAAGATAACATATCTGAAAATAACACACTTTCACACTTGCACCCTCTAGGGTACCCTCTCTTGTTGCCTTCGAAAAATGGTCATGTCCCTTGAATGTAGGGGTACCATCAGCAAAATTCCCTCGATTCAAAAATCATCACAAAGATCATAGTCCCTCGATGACCCTCGATGTTGCCTACGAATATATGATCTTGTCCCTCGGTTGTTACCTACGAATAAGTGATGATCGTTCCTTCGAATTGCTAAGGTATCCTTACAATATTGCCTTCGATGACCATATGATGACCCTACTCCCGTCCCTTCACATCCAATAAATAGAGTTACCTACCAACTAATGATATGGATAACGTTATCCTAAAGGAGAAGGAAAATAACAAGAACGACCATTTCTGAGTAGGTAATAAGACTCTAATTGCTTGCTCCAATCAAAACAAATAATTTTCACACCTCACACTCTTTTCAAAATTACTTTCAAAAAACACTTTGTATACATTCATACGAGAATCATTACAAAGTTAAACTTTTCGAAATATTTTCAAACACTTTGTATACATTCTTGAGGACTGATACAAGAATCATTATCAAGTCAAAGCGAAATACTTTTCAAAATACTTTTCAAATCACACACGCACACACAGAAAGCAAGTTTTCAAAAGGTGAGCTTAAGATATTAAGAGCCCGTAGATAACTATGGATGGAAAGAGTGCTAATACCTTCCCTTTTCATAATTACCTCCCGTACTCAGAATCGATAAAAGGTCTTTCCTGTTCTTTTCACCTTTCCTTTATTGGATAAAAGAAAAGTCGGTGGTGACTCTTGCTATCCGCAACATTTGCGATAAAATGCAAAACAAACAAGTCAGTTCTTCCACCGTGTTTCAGGTGCTAACCATAATTATTAAATACTTTTGTTTGGAACCCACTCTTGATCTAGAAGAGGAGGCATCTAGATTGTGCAGGTTGATTAGGACAAGATCAATAGTTTATCTACTCCATATATCAGGCCCATGGGAGTATTATAACTGAGCTGAATGAACTGAAGAAAGAATCATAAAGGCATCTCCCCCAAATCCTTTATATTTATAAGTGATCTAGTTTCTGGAAAATACTTCTAATCAAAGGAACCAGATTCATGGAATTCTGTTTGTGGTCCAAAGAACAAATTCTAGTTGAAGAGGATTACTATGATCCAACCACATAAATTGTGTGATGATCCTGAATTTTGTTGCAATTGCCCTCTATTTGATGTCCGACATGATGTTGTGACATGTTGTTGTTTTGGAAGCATATTGGGGAAATAGTTTTTTGTGAAAAGTCTGTATATTAGTGTTATGCCTAGGTAAGTCTGTTCCAAAAACCTAGTAGAGGGAATCTCCTTTGTAGGTAAGGACTATGGCATCCATCATCTCAAAGTCAGAATGAAAGTCTAAAGAAAAGCTTATTGAGATGTGACTCATGTTATCCTCTGGTTATGTTGATTGTCTGACCCTGAAGGTTGATCAGTTGGTGTTAGTTTTCTTCATATGTCTCCCCCCACGAGTGTTGAATGTTACCCCCATAACTATAGTAAGAATGGATGATGTCATATCAGATGCTGGAACATCATCTCAGTTTCTTCATCCATGAAAGTGTGTGTTTTTTGGAAGTGAGTATGCGCAGGCAATGCATGACTACTATTCTGGTTTGAAGACTTTACTAGTATCATCAACTACTAGTAAATGTAATGTGCAGAAGAAGGAATTAATCAGCACGATTGTGAAAGGGTATTGAGAACAACAAAGACAATGTACTTCTGCTTCTAATCATATGGAAAGTCTTTTAAAGGCTAATCTTTTTAATCCAGGAGAATGATGTCGAACAAGAAGTCAGGACATATCTCAAGACATGTTTATCCTTAAAGACCAACAAGGATAGTTCTTAAATTTTTCATCTAAGACGTGTATTGATGGTGTGTATCACGTGTTCTAACTTGGTGCATGTTTTGGAAACTGTCATTTCCAAAATAAACTGGATGTATTAAAGGCATTCGTTTTTTTCAGCCGGTGCACAAATTCACCTGATGCGGTTTTTCTTGAAGTAGCATTTCTTGACCAAGACAACTGTTACAGTCTAAGTATGATATTTTAGTTGCTCAGTTATTTAGAGTGTCTTTTGTTTCTTTTTATTTCCTTCACTTTTGTATGTGTCTTTGTTTGTTGTGCTCTCATATCTTTTGGTCGGATATGGTTAAGTTTAGAGTCTGTGAAGGTTATGTTTGTCAACTTATGGAAAACATAGGGAAAAGGATAATGTTCAAACATTATTAAGTTTGAGATCAATCTTTGCAACTATTTTTGCAAAGATATTGAATAGGATATCCTATTCTACGTGTGTTGGTTCTTGCATTTTCTGCAAGTAATTTTGTTCTTTGTCTTGTTTTTGAGTTATGAACACAAATTGTGTCTTGTGTTATGAGATATCCAATATAGAGGTATGGTTCTCTATGTCTGTAAATGGATAGTTCAAGTGTTTGTTTCTGTTAGTGAATTTCCTCTTGTGCTCTAAAAGAGGATGTTGTGTCAATCTGCGTCGTAGCATAGTTCTCAGTTTGAGGAGGAGTATTTAGTATATTCTTCCTCATGTGCATCATGGCCTCAATTTTTATCCTTCTTTGTGAAGATGGTGCCTATGATGTTATGTTTCCTGTGCTATAATGAGTTCTCATTTAACAAGCCTTTATCATATTATGGCTAAAAAAGGGGAGAAGTGGTTATGTTATGTTATCTCTGAAGAGTAACTAATAAGGGGGAGAAACCTTGTGTGATTTGTGGAATCCTTAAAATAGAGAGAATATTGGAGTTGGACCTGCTAGAAAGATGTCTTAGTATGATGTTTCGACATCATTAAAGAAGACTGAAGATTGTCACTTGTAAATTTTGAAATATCATAAACAGTGACTATTAAAGACTTCTAAACTGATGCTCTTGGATTGTATTGTTGAATACCATTGTATTTTTTATTATGCTTTTGTAATACAAACGTTATATAAATTAGTTTTAGCCAAAATAAGCCAAAGGGGGAGATTGTTAATTCTCTATTTTTAGGATTGGCTTTATGTTTGGTAAAACTAATATAGCAGCAATATGTTAAATATGATTTATAACTTGTAAGGGGAAAGCAAGTTGAAATTCTATTTAATGAAGAAACATTTTGTGTTGAAGTGTTTCAACATCTGGAACAACATGTCAAAGAAGATGTCACGACATCACGCCTGAGCTGGCAGATTGGATTCTGTTATGTTTTTAACAGAAGCAAAATATTCCTAATCAATATTATGCAATCATATGTGGTGTAAGAAGGATTTGGAAAGAATCAAGTCAAAATATTTTTAAATGAAGACTTTCTAAATATTGAGATATCTTAGGAATCCTATTTTATAGGAGAATATTTTGCAATTGTAACAACTTACTTGTTGTTATAACTATATGGAAATATTTTAGGAATCCTATTTTGTTGGAGATCCTTTTGCAGATTTGTAACAGCTTATGTGCTGTCCAAGACTATTTGGGAATATGTTATAAATAGAAGCATTGTAACCTAGAAAACTAAACCAACCATCATGTAAAATTATAAGGGTTATGTAGGTCGATGAACCACCCGGTTTGTAGGATGGTCATCGTGTACTCTCTCAGAAGCTGTGAAGTAATGAGTTGAGTTATGTTCTTGGAGGAAGCTTTGAAGAAACTTCAAGATGATATCCTTACCCTAGAGTCACGGCTGAGTATTTTTATGGGAGTATGTCTCCTCGGCTTAAAAGTGTGTCTTCTACTTTTCAGGTGTTGAACAGTTATTGGAAACCAAGTTGTTAGTACAGTGGATGAGATGTTGACTGCTAGACATTATCGAGATGATTGGAAGTGGGATGGGGATATTCCATATCTAGGGAGGACCTAGGTAGAAGGGTCATTGGGTAGCGATTAAGTGAGGGATTGTAAATGGGGAAGTTTAGCTCCAAAATGATACTGCTGATAGTGAACTTCATTCCTGGCTTGGTCTGCCCCTAGATGTAGGAGAGTTTCTCCGAATTGGGTGAACAATTTGCTTGTGTTATTTAGGTTTTCTGCACTGTATTTTATTTCTACCTTGTCTGTTTGTTATAAATGTCAGACCAGATGTATTGACATCCTGTTGGCTGAAGATTTTGATGTCTATGATTCGAATAAGAATCACTGAGCTCGAAGCGAAACAATATTAGTGTTCATTGGAACAAAGGAAATGTCATGATTTGGAGTGAAAAAATGGGTTCTTCGAATAAATATACTGAAATTTGGAGCTTCGAGTAGCAATTATGATGATACATGTAGAAGGAGCTTCGAAATGGTAGTAGCGTGGTGTTTGAGAAGCGAGTTCGAATCGAAAGGTAGTTCAGATATTTGAAATTTAAACGTGAGCGGGATAAATGGAAGTTCGAATATGCGCGCTGGAAAACGGTTCGAAGACGTGGAGGCTAGAGAAGCATAGTATTCTGCATGTCCGAAACGTGGCAAAATCTCATAAGTCAGACCGTTATGGTCAAAATAGTATAAATAGAAGTCTTAGTATTAGGATTTCGTGTGTCATATCTATTGTACTAAAATTCAGTAACATTCAAAATACCACATGGCTAGGGAAACGAATGCGCGAATGATGTACGTATGATTGCACCAAAACTTTTATTCAATAATGCATCTTTAACTTTCCAGTTTACTTTTATCTTGCATCAATGTCATTTAAATCTTTTACATTCAAAGTCATTTAACTTTCTTTGCATTTAAACGCTTTTCTTTCATTTCGAAACTCTTTACTTTTCTGAAACTGTTACGTTAATGTTCTTATTTTCCAAAAAGCTTTTACATACTTGCCTTTAAATTCTTGTCTTTTACACTTCATGCTTTATTTTGAAAGTCTTTTACATTCAAGAAATCCTTTAAGCATTCCTGCATTTATATACTTTCTGTAATTCGAAGTCTTTATGTCTTACTTGTTCCAATTAGTTTTATATTGCCTTACTTGATTACGTTATCAGTTTATTGAACATCATAATCGAAATACACTCGAAACATATATAAAACATTTAAAAATAAGCCTTGAACATGAACCATCATTTTAAGTTTATGCAAACGACCAATAACCCCATAGGATCAATCTAGTCGATCCTGCAAGTTACCAAAGGGATTAAACAACAATCATAACGCTTGTTTGATAGTTTGGAGGACTAGCAGTTGTTTCACCAGAAATCACTGTGAACAAATTGGCACGCCCAGTGGGACCAAGATTGGTTGTTGCTAATTAAAATTAACGTTTAAAAGACTTAATTATTGTTAAAAGGGTTCTTTCTGAGTAGACAAAGTTCATTAGTATATGAACCTTAGGAGTGGTAGAATAACTAACAGTAACCAACCCTTACCCAGAAGAAATCGAAGTAATAGGATGTCAAATCTAAACAATCCACAAGGGGAACAAAACGCCCCACCTGCAACAGGCACTAATGCATCTGTTTCGACAGGGACGTCCAGCGCGATCCCTTCGAATGCACAATCTGTTGCGTCTTCTACTAATAGTATGGCCACGAATGGAACAAGTGGCATGTCATCAAACAATTCGATCCTAGGTAGTACAGAAATCGCTGGCTATCCTGGGGGATTCATCCCACCATCAGGGGCACAAACCCATTTCGCTACCCCACCACCAACTAGACCATTCAATTTCGACAGTACTAGACCCAGAAATTCCCAGTACGGAATGCCAACATCCTTTATGGCAGGTTTGCAAACTTCAACGTCGAACCCGTCACCACACTTAGGGTCAGGTTCTGCGGCTAATCAATTCATGACAAATAACCAAGGGTTAGTAGGTTATGGTACGCTGCCCATCTTAATCACAGAAAATCAAATGGCTTTTAGGTAGTTAATGGATGATAGTAACCATAATATGATAGGAATATTAACACAAACTATGCAAGAAATCTTTGCACCAATAGTTCAAAACGTGACTGTGACAAACAGAGAGAACGCAGACAATATGAGTCGAATAGCAGATTTCTTTGCTCCACCTGAAAGGCGAGGCGTAACCGCATTGGTTCGAGCGAACGCACCTATCATAGAACAGATTGATGACCCACCTTATAGGCCAGAGAGGGGTGAACTTGGGGCAAGAGCACAAAGGGCGATGCCCCGTTGATTCGAGAAGAACCACAAAGGGGATTGATAGAACCACCGAAGGGTCGAAGATTTGAGGCCCCTGATTCGAGAAGAACCACAAAGGGGAATTATTGAACCAGGGGCAAGGGTCGAAAGACTAGGGGTCCCAGCGTTTCGAGAAGAACAACCTAGAGGGGTTGTCCCGGTAGGTCGAAACCAAGATGTCGGCAAGGTTCATAGGGTTCAAATGACAATATCCCGTGGAAAATAACCTAACCACCATGATAGAAAGGATCATGGCCCAAAACGGTATAAATACAGGAATTAGAAGGCCACATTACGCGTCTCCCATAGCAGACTATGTAATCCATACTGATTTGCCTAGAGGATATAAGATCCCTAAATTTACAAAGTTTGCTGGAGATACCAATGAGTCAACGGTCGAACACATAGCTAGGTATCTAATCGGGTGAGACATAGCAAATAACGAGAACCTTAGGATTAAATATTTCCCAAGTTCCCTTACTAAAAATGCTTTCACATGGTTCACTACTTTGCCCCCTGGATCCATAGATACCTGGATCCTCTTAGAGAGGTTGTTCCATGAACAGTTCTATATGGGACAATCCAAGATAAGTCTAAAGGAATTAGCAAGTGTTAAGAGGAAGTTCACTGAACCTATAGATGAATACTTAAATAGGTTCAGACTCTTGAAATCCAGATGTTTCACAGTAGTCCCTGAGCATGAGTTAGTCGAAATGGCCGCTGGTGGTCTGGACTATTCTATTCGAAAGAAATTAGATACTCAATACTTGAGGGACATGGCTCGCTTAGCGATAGGGTTCGATAAGTCGAAAGTTAAAAGGTCGAGAAGGCCGGGCTTCTAAGAGTAATAAGAAGGAAAGAATTTCCTATGTCGAAATGGAGGAAGGTGAAGACTATCCCGAATCAAGAGGTCGAAATAGATCTCGCTGAATTGAAACAGCTCCACCTTACTCTTGTAAACCCTAGTCCCCACAAAAGGGAAAGAAATTGTTGAAAATGAGAAAATGACAAGTTTCCAAAGAAGGTGTATACCTTCGATATAACAAAGTGTGATGAAATCTTCGATTTACTTGTCAAAGATGGCCAATTAATTGTGCCACCAAACGTCAAAATACCTCCTTTAGATCAAAGAAAGAAAAGAGGATTTTGTAAATATCATAGTTTCCTAGGCCACAAAACCTCACAAGTTTTTCGTGGACTTGATTCAAAATGCAATCAAAGAAGGCGATTAAGGTTTGCGATAAACCAAAATGAAAGTGGATGAAGACCCTCCGATATTGCAGACACCAACTACTCGAGCCTTCGAGCATTGGAGACATCAATATGGTGGAAGCGCACCAAGGGGCCACTACATTGAAAGGGGAAAGCGAGAGTGAAAGTTGGGTCGGTCAAGTCAACAATGGAGTCATCAAGACGCCCACGAACAACTAGAGCCTTCGACCGAATCAACTCCACCGTTGTTTCAAAAGGAATCCATCGAGGGTCGTGAAAATCGAAATGAAATTGACACAGCACGAGGGCCCGAGGCTCAAACCGGAGAAGGTTCGATTACAAAACAAGCTTCCTCAAAAGAGATATGGGATACCGGTGAACCTAGTGAGAAGTTCGACTATCCGTAAAATATTCGCCCGCAGAGTTCGAAAAGCCGAATCGAAGACGTCAAACCATCAGGATGGGGAGATGATGATACAAAAGGGGAAGATAAAGATGGTAACGTTCCTAAAAAAGAAATCTGGGACACCTTAGGGGAGCCCAGTGGAAAATTTGATTATATGGTGAAATACTCTGCACCAGAGAGTTCAAAGATTCGGATCGAAGACATCAAACCATCAGGATGGGGAGATGATGTTGAGAAAGGACCAGATGTGGATGTCAATATGGTGGACATGGAGAGACCGTGTTCTAAAATGCAGGAAATGGAAAGGTATCTCGAAAAAGAAAAATACAAAATGGAGGATGGTTATGCTGCAGATACCAGCCTAAAACAATATCTCATGTCAGGCCACAAGACATGATGAGATGCAGATCATATGCAACGAGAGGATTGCTGTGGAGTTCGAACGAAAACAAAGGGCTCGAACTGGAGTGAATTGGCGCCAAGACAACCAGTTGTTCAGATGCTACCCTAGAGCTGGGGAAAGTTTGTTGGAGTTCTTAGTACGCTATCACAAAGGGGCAACCAAGTGCTTGATTTGCCCAAGATGTTCAAAGAAGATACCACCGTAACATGGTGGAGCTTGAACGATTCCCTTCGCCCCATGGGAATCACAAGGAAGTTGGTCAAATGAGTCGCGCTTGATGGTAATCACAGCCAACGAAAGCCTGATAGCCCATATCCAAAGGGTGCTCGAAGGGTGACATTTAAAATCCCTGCAGAAGTACCTACAGACAGATGGTTGCAAGTCAAAACCAACAAAGGGAAGGATAAATGGGGAGGTAATGAGAGAAATGCGCGTCATGCCATGGTATACTAGAGACAATTCAACACAACAAAGAGGGAAGAACTAAGGCTGGGAAATTATAAAGGTAAGAATCCCATGTCAAGATCCCAATGGCGAAGGAAGCAACGAATTCGAAAGGCTGAGAGGGAAAGTTTAGCAGACAAAGGAGCAGCTTCGACCAACAAAAAAGAAGTATCAAGCACCAATCAACCAACAACGAACAAGCAACTTGAAGACAAACCTCCAGTTAGTAGGAGGCTCTTTTCTGACACAAAACCAGATGAATCGAAAGAGTACACTCCAAGTCCACAAGAAGACGAGGATATGCTCACAGATAACTTCGAATCAGAAGGAGAATCCTCACTTAACTTAAACTGCAATGTGGTATCTGTATTACCATCCGAATTTGGCCAAGAGACCGAAATCGAAGAACAGGAGGAAGAGGACACCATTGATCTGATGAAACACAGACCAGTCTGTTACTATGTAATGGATAATGGCGTGGTCGAAGAGCAGAACGCATTCTTCGAACACCCAGATCCCACAATGAAGAGTCATTTGAAGCCACTGTTCATTCGAGCAAAGGCTGGAGCCCACGGGGTGAACAAGGTCTTAGTGGATGGAGGCGCTGCAGTTAATCTGATGCCTAAATTCATGCTGAAGAAGTTAGGCATTCAAGAGGGCGATGTTAAACCTCACAACATTGTCTTATCCAACTATGAAGGGAAGGTAGGACAAACGTTGGGGGTAGTGCAAGTGGAGTTAACTGTCGGATCAAGCTGCAGGCCCACTATGTTCATGGTGATCGCCAAAGCAAATTATAACTTGCTGCTGGGAAGAGATTCATGGCGAGGGGCGCCTTCGCCGATGCACCAAAGGTTAGTCATCCGGAGAGAAGATGGTATAGTGGAAAATATCGGCGCACGTAGTTACTTCATGACAACAACAACAAACAGAAATTATGACAAGTATCCGCAAGAATAGCTCCCTGCACCCCAAGTGACGAATGAATGAAACAAGAGATGCGACATTATATGACCCTTCGCCATGATGGCATGTATTGGGATAGGAAAATAATTAAGGATGAAGGAGGCGAAGGCACTTCGCAAAGACGGCCACCAGGCTGGGAGTCCAACGACCCTGCCCATGACTGAGTCCTCTTTCTTCGAAAGGATTTCGGCCTATATGGCTGAGAATGAATGGAAAGCGACTTGAGGCTGCAATAGAACATACAGAAGTAAACGAACTCAAGGGAAGGGTCCGAAGATTCACCCCGACGAGAACGAATAGATCAAAGGCTTGACGCCATTTATGATACGGAACCCTTGGCTTTGAGAAGGATCCAACAAACTCAAAAGCTAAGATGTTGGCACAGACCCACTCAAGAAGTGAATTTGGGGGACATCAACACGAAAAGAATCACCTACATAAGCGAACTCACCCCAAGCCTCAAACAAGAGGTGATCAAGTCCTCAAGGTAACAAAGATTGCTTTGCATGGGACTATGACGAAATGCCTGGTTTGAAAAGAGAGTTAGTGGAGCATGATTCGATTAAGGATGGCAAGAAGCCCATCAAGCGACTCCAAGGAGGTTCACGCCAAAGGCTCACAAAGATCAAAGCAGAGGTCGAAGGTTGCCGCTGCAAATTCATCGTAACCACAAGGTATGTCGAATGGTTAGCAAATATAGTACCGTTATTAAGAAAATGGTTCATTGAGAATATGCATAGACTTTAGAGATCTAAATATCGCAACCCCAAAGATCAATACTTATGCCCGTGGGCGTAAATGTTAATAGATTCTCACAGGATTCAATACCTAAGTATGCTAGATGGATACCGTTATAACCGATTTTTATTGTCAAGAAGATGTTGCTAAGACACATTGCAGAGCCTTAGGCACCTATGAATGGGTAGTGATGCCTTTGGTTTAAAAATGTCACAACTTACCAAAGAGCAATGAACTCCATATTTCATGATTTTATTGAGACATTTATGCAGTGTACATTGATGATATAGTCATCAAATCTATATCTAAAATCATCTCGCATCATTTGAGCCAATCATTCGAAAGGATGAGAAAACATGGCTTAAAAATGAATCCCTTAAATGTGCATTTTTGTGCAGGGAGATTTCCGGCTTTGTGGTTCATAAAAAGGAATCGAAATTAACCGCAACAAGACCAAAGCCATCATGGAGACTAAAGCCCCACATCGAAAAAGGAGTTACGCCTCACTGGGAAGATTAATTTTCTCAAGATTCATTTCAACCTAAGTGGAAAACACAAGCTTTCTCCACTACTACAAGGCCAAGCCTTCGAGTGGAGCGAAGCACATCGTGAGGATTTCGACAAGATTAAAAGATATCTCTCTCACCTCCTATCTTGTCCTCCTTCATGGGAAAACCCATGAGATTGTACATATCCGCTTCGAACTTACTATAGGTAGTATGTTAGTACAAGAAGATAGTAATGGTATCGAAAGAGCCATATATTATTTAAGTAGGTGTTGAATGATGCGTAAACTAGATACAAGAATATAGAAAAGTTGTGTCTTTGTTTATACTTTTCTTGTATGAAACTCAAGTATTATATAAAACCCGTTGATGTTTATGTTTCATCTCATTTCGATGTTATCAAACACATGCTTTCCAAGCCAAGAATGCATAGCGTAATTAGGAAATGGGCTTTAGCCTGACAGAATATGCTTTGACTTTCATGCCTTTAAGAGCGTGAAAGGCCAAGTAATTTCGATTTCATTGTGGACCATTCATTGGTCGAATGTCATGGGTTATGTCGAAATGCAACCTTGAAGCTATACTTTGATGGTTTGACCCACGAGAGGCAGCGGTGTTGGAGTTCTCATAATTTCTCGAGGGAATTCCAACAAAATTCAAGTATAAATTGAAGGTCCTCGTTGCTCGAAGTGTTCATTGTCAATTGAAACTAGAGTCGAAATCAAAGGTGATTCAGAGTTAGTGGTCAAGCGATAACTAAGGAATATAAATGCATAAAGGAAAATCTGATGACATATTTCATCATAGTTAATAGGCTACTCAAAATTTTTGAACACATGGACATTCAGCACGTACCAAGAATAGAAAATCAAGAAGCAAATGACCTAGCACAATTAGCTTCAGGTTATAAAGTTTCTGCTAAAAACTTAGAGGATTTGATCGAAATAAGAGGAAGAGTCATGGCTACTAGACTTACACCATCGATCTAGAGAATATCAAAATAAGTTATGGTGATAAAGATAGGTTCAAGTATTAGCCATAGACACGTTAATGATACGATTGGCGAAATCCATTAATAAGGTATTTAGAAAATCCAACATTGAATGTGGACAGAAAAATAAAATATAGAGCATTATCATATGTCCTTATGGGAAATGAACTGTTCAAGAAGACCCAAGAAGACGTGTTACTAAAATGCTTGGGAGAAAGCGAGGCATATCTAGCACTATCAGAAGTCCACAATGGGGCATGTGGGGCATCAAGGTGCCACAAAATGAAGTGGTTGCTATTTCGATATGGTATGCCCAAGATGCTCAAAGATTGTATAGATTTTGCTAAAGGATGTGAAGAATGCCAGAAACATGCAGGGATTCAGCATGCTCCTGCAAGTGAGTTGCATTCGATCATTAAACCTTGGCCCTTTAGAGGATGGACATTAGATTTAATAGGAGAAATTAATCCTGCTTCATCTAAAGGTCAGAAATATATCCTGGTAGGAATAGACTATTTCACCAAATGGATAGAAGCAATACCATTAGTAGCTTCAGACCAAGAGGCTATCATTGAATTCATACAGAAGCAAATTATCTATAGGTTTGGATTGCCAGAGAGCATAACCACAGACCAAGGATCTGTGTTTACTGGTAAAAAGATGCAAGCATTTGCCCAAGAAATGAGGTTTAAATTGTTAACATCAGCACCATATTATGCTCAAGAAAATGGTCAGGTCGAAGCAGCCAACAAAGTAATAATAGGTTTAATTAAAAAACATGTTGGTATAAAACCAAGAAATTGGCATAAGACCTTAGATCAAATACTATGGACCTGCAGAACATCTCCTAAAGAAGCTACTAACACTACACCTTTCCAACTAACATTTGGTCATGATGCAGTCTTACCAGTAGAAATTCATCTACAATCCGTTCGAATCCAAAGGCAAAGCGAAATCTCATCTTCTTTATATTGGGAAATGATGATGAGTGAGTTGGTCGAATTAGATGAAGTTAGATTGCATGCATTGGAGATCCTGATGAGGCAAAAGGAAAGAGTAGCCAGGGCATATAACAAAAGGGTGAAAGGTAAAACATTCAGTATTAATGACTTAGTTTGGAAAGTTATATTGCCCATGGACAAGAAAAATAAAGCATTAGGTAAATGGTCACCTCATGGGAAGGACCCTTTCAATAGTAAAACATTTTCAAACAATGCATATGAAATCAAGAGTTGGCGGATGATAAACGAATCCTAAAGGTTAATGGAAGTATTTAAAGAAATATAAACCATGCCTGGAGATTCAATAATAGCAACGTAATCATAAACGATAACTAGATGCCAAAATGGTGAATGGTGAAGTTAATTTCAAAATGGCATTGTCAAGTGTTACAAACAAACATTCAATTAAAGTACAAGATTTATTAAATAAACAAGTTTCGTATGGGTATTGTTCTTTAATCGATCAAGATATTCTTAAAAGACTCAAGCAGGCCGAGTAGAGCTGGCTCCTTCCAAGATAGCCACTTCGCTTCTTCAACCGCCACCGCCTCCCTCGCAAGCCCTTTATTCAAGCTCTTCAATCGATTACCAAAAGTATTGACTCATATGCAAGTTGTTGCCGGGCTTCCTTAATATTATGTCAAGTTCCTGAATCTATTTCTCCCAGAGAAGAATGGATTGAGCTCGAAGATCATAATCAACTTTAGCTTGCTTGATATGCATGGCATGATCTTCAACCTCTTTAGTAAGCTTCGAGGCATGTTCATAAGCATTCATTGCACCGCTTTCTTGGACTTTGTTGGCAGCAGATTCATTTTGAAGAAGGCATCCAGTTATGTTATCGATCAGAGATTGAAGTTCAAACAAAATGGTGCTAACCTCCAGGGAACATGTAGCGAGATTGACTTGATTGAGAAGTCCCTTCATCACAAAGCAGGCTGTACTATCTTTTCTGAGTACTTCGAATAAATCCACATCAAGGATTGTTTTTCGAATCTTGTGAAGAAGGATGACCCTATCATCAGAAGGCACTGAATCAGAGGTCGAACCAGCATTAGCCTTAGGGAAAGGAGTGTTTCTCTGAGCTAGTTTAGCCTTCATGTACCCGATAGGGTCCTGCTTCAAGAGGGCTAACCCTCTTCCGCATTTGAAGACTGAAGTTCCATGCGCAATGGAGTAACATCCATTTCAAAGATCCATTGGTTCATTAGTGGAACACCATCACCTTCGTTATTTGCTTCTTCGTCATCCTCTTCATCATCAATCAAGTCTACTACCTCAATGTCATTATCTTGATCGCCATCAAGATCGGATTCCTCGCCGAACCATGTTGAGCGCCTTCTCCTCCTTCGTCCTCGCATCCTTCATCACCGGAATCTTCTCACCGAGAAGCATTGGTTTGTCCCTCTTTAGTTTGAGTTTCTTCTTTACCTTCTTGAGGGATTTCGAGAGGGGATTTTGGTCGAAGAGTTTCTAGAGGCACCTCCTCAGCAATTTCATGTGTTGGTTCATCTGCTTCTTTAAGAGGAGGCGAGGTGCCTTGGTCATCTGGCTGTTCAGAAGTTCCAGTTGGAACTGCCATATTGGAAGAACCTTTATTCTGCACCAGATTGCTGGAATCTCCATGAGGAGAAGAATGGATTGGAGCAGCTGTTTGATGGAGTGGAGTCGAAGTGGTCGGAATTGGAGTCGAATCATCCTGACATAAATAAAGAAAGATTAGAAACTTATAACTAAGGTAAGAATAATCACTTTCAAAAATTTGAAGTGAATTCACCTGTGGATTATCTGCAGATATATTGCTGTCTATGTGTTCCAACATTACGTTGGAGGTCGAAGGTGGATTTTTGGATTGTTGTGAGGGAGCAACATCCCTGGAATCGAGTCCAGAGACGTTAGTGTCTTTTGGAAGGTCTTTCTTCTGTTTCTTTCTCAAAATTGTTGGTGAACTTTCCCCAGCCTTGAGAGTCTTTCCGCTGGTACTAGGTTTTCTCTTCTTTGGAGTAGTTGGTGGGAGTTTACTAGTCTGAAATGGTACAAACATAAGTTAGATCTCAATAATAAACTCAAGCCTATTTCGAAATACCAGAATGAACTGTTTACCTTCGGGGTCGAAGCATTTGTTGGAATTGGAGAAATAATGGGAGTTGGAGCAATAGTGTTTGTTGTTGTTGTTGTTGTTGCAGGAGTAATTGTTGGAGTTGCTTTGGGCACATTTTCGTCAACTTCAATAGTTGTTTGGGAACTACTTCCTTCCTTGGTCTTCGATGCAACAGTCTTTATTCTGATAGCTGAAAAGTGAAACACATAAGACAAAATGTTAAAATAAAGTAAGTAAGACTTATTTGGGATTTCCCAAGCATTCGCACCTGCGCCTTCATTCGAAAGAATCGACATGGCAGAAAGGTCATAGCGAAGATGCCCTGGGAAATTATGGAGCCAATGTCGAGCCCATGTCACAGTCTCAGATGGCTTTAGTTTCCTTTGAGATTTGTACTTGAACATCTCTTTGCAAGTTAACCACCAAGGGTATGGGGGAAACCAAGCCAGAGCCAGTTCTGAGGTAGGTAGTTTGGGAAACTTAGGTGGATGCATTTCGAGTGCCAACCTATACCTATCCTCAGGTGACAACCCTGAAGGAAGTCTGAACTTAGAGACTTTTTCTTTAAATTTTTCCTTCAATGTTTGGGACGCTCGATATACTGTGGACTCCAAGCGTGTAGGATCATAAGTTGTTTCGAAGTAAGTTTGAAAAGCTTTAATTTCTTGAGCATGAGTGAACATACCTTTCTTTTTGTGTACCTGCACATCGAACGCAGCAGTCAGTTTATTTTGGATAGTAAGAGTATCAAACATACAAGACTGGTAGAATTTACTCCACCAATCCAGAAAACCTTTGGATGAAAAATAAGGTGGTTCAAAAGAGATTAATTCGAATTGAGCATTCTTGCTGTATTTTGGCTTCCCTAGCCTTGAAGGTTCGACCGGAGGTAATAGAACTGTGAGTCTGAAAGAGTGGTTCGGGAATCAGTTGGCATAGACCAAATTGTCTTGAGACGAAGTTGGGTTGATAGGCAAAGAGGAGAATCGATTTTGGTGGAGGATCCTTGAAGAGATTAGTCTTGGGAGCAAAAAGGCTTTCCAGATATCTTGAATTTCTTTAGCCTTAGCAGCCTCCGAAAGGGACATAGTGAACCATGATGGTCCATGAGTCCTCGAAGCAAAAGGCGCCATAGTCTCTTCGAACTTATGCTTCTTAGAAAAGAGCATAATGTATTGAGAAAATAAAATCTGGAAATCGTCCTTGTCATCACTCGGAGTCAGCCTTCTTAACCTTGTGCCTTCAACATTTTGATCCATTATTTCTGGATCTTGTTCAACAATAGTGTCCGCAGTAGAAAGTGAAGATTCGAACATGGCGTTAAGCCATAACTGAAGCAACTAGAAAGGGCCAGCCAGCAGGATATTCTTGGGAGTGTGGACTTTAACTTGAAACAACCGACCTCGACTTTCATAAAGGTCAACTAATAAGAGCTCACTTAAATTAATCCTCCTATTTTCATGTAAATCCTTGCTAGAGGATAAACTCTGCCACCAGAGCGACCTACCACAAGACGATCTTGATAACCAAAGAGTGAGAAAGGCAACATGTTCGATGTCAGAAACACTATCACCTTCAGTGTGATAATGGCTGATAAACTTGGAGAAGCTGGCTAATTTGATATCGAAGTCAATTATGCTGGAATGTTCCTCAGAGTCAGGGATGTATGTTTCTCCTACTGGTGATAGGCCAGTGATAGCAGCTATGTCAAAAAAGGTGGGTGTGACCATTCCTCCTGGAAGGTGAAAGGTGTTGTAGGTACTATCCCAAAAGTACAGGGATGCAAATAGCAAAGGATGGCTGTAGGTAAAGCCTGGTTTCGATAATTTGAGAAGATTGTAAATACCTAGTTCTTCCCATTGATGGGATTTCTTAACCTCTACTTTAGCAAACCGCCTGCACGCTACATCGCAGAGGGACAAGATCGAAATGGTTTAAAGTTACTTTAACATAGTCCAAAATGAAAGGATCCTTTGGGGGAATCATAGGGGTCTCTATGTCTTTCGAAGCTGCGGGTTCATTCACATTATCAGTTTCTAACCTAGGGGTTTCCATTTTATTGAACAGAGGTTTAAAATCATAGCAAACAGGGAATATTGTCCTAGTATCCTTCGTAATCTCAAAACCGTGAGAGGGCCTATTAGGGCAAACCTCTTCCGCAGGCATTGGTCGATTAATACCTAGGAAGAATACAGGAGTTCTTGTTCTTGGAGATGCCTTGAGGTATAAGCACGGATTGGCCTTGGTGAATACCAACTTTGCTTTCCAGGATCGTTCCAGCGTTCTTGTTCTTCTTCTTAGAAGTCTTTTTCATCTGAGATGTTGTTGAAGACATTGTTGGAGGTTGTTAAGAAATTAGGGTTTTTGCCGAGAAGAGAAGAAAAAGAAGATTCAGAGTGTGGAAAAAGAGTAAAAAGACTAAGTGTGTTTGGTTATATAGTAGAGGAAGTTGAAGCACTCATCAATTAAGGCCAAGAAACGTGGAGGACGTGGGTTGGATACGGAGTGAGGTGGCGTAAAGAAGCATTGGAAATAAGCATGATTAAAGACAATCATTATCTTTAATAACCGCACCATACCATGGCAACTGTTTGAAGCAGTTCAGAAATCCAAGAGCCATCGTGACTGACGTAATGGAAGTCATACACAGTGTCATAATTACTCAAGGTCACATCAAAATCTGGTGGATATATTTAAAATAAGTATTTCTCAGAAAGAGATTCGAAATACATATTTTAAAGGGGCATTTTGTTGGCTGAAGATTTTGATGTCTATGATTTGAATAAGAATCACTGAGTTCAAAGCGAAACAATATTAGTGTTCATTGGAACAAAGGAAATGTCATGATTTGGAGTGAAAAAATGGGTTCTTCGAATAAATATACTGAAATTTGGAGCTTCGAGTAGCAATTATGATGATACATGTAGAAGGAGCTTCGAAATGGTAGTAGCGTGGTGTTTGAGAAGCGAGTTCGAATCGAAAGGTAGTTCAGATATTTGAAATTTAAACGTGAGCGGGATAAATGGAAGTTCGAATATGCGCGCTGGAAAACGGTTCGAAGACGTGGAGGCTAGAGAAGCATAGTATTCTGCATGTCCGAAACGTGGCAAAATCTCATAAGTCAGACCGTTATGGTCAAAATAGTATAAATAGAAGTCTTAGTATTAGGATTTCGTGTGTCATATCTATTGTACTAAAATTCAGTAACATTCAAAATACCACATGGCTAGGGAAACGAATGCGCGAATGATGTACGTATGATTGCACCAAAACTTTTATTCAATAATGCATCTTTAACTTTCCAGTTTACTTTTATCTTGCATCAATGTCATTTAAATCTTTTACATTCAAAGTCATTTAACTTTCTTTGCATTTAAACGCTTTTCTTTCATTTCGAAACTCTTTACTTTTCTGAAACTGTTACGTTAATGTTCTTATTTTCCAAAAAGCTTTTACATACTTGCCTTTAAATTCTTGTCTTTTACACTTCATGCTTTATTTTGAAAGTCTTTTACATTCAAGAAATCCTTTAAGCATTCCTGCATTTATATACTTTCTGTAATTCGAAGTCTTTATGTCTTACTTGTTCCAATTAGTTTTATATTGCCTTACTTGATTACGTTATCAGTTTATTGAACATCATAATCGAAATACACTCGAAACATATATAAAACATTTAAAAATAAGCCTTGAACATGAACCATCATTTTAAGTTTATGCAAACGACCAATAACCCCATAGGATCAATCTAGTCGATCCTGCAAGTTACCAAAGGGATTAAACAACAATCATAACGCTTGTTTGATAGTTTGGAGGACTAGCGGTTGTTTCACCAGAAATCACTGTGAACACATCCTTATGGGACATTTGGGTCTGGTGTTGCACCAGAATTTTAGTAGTAAAACCATGGATAAAAAATGGACGTTTGTCGATCGATTTTCAAAAGAGTACGAGAATGGGGTATTGGTATTTGTTAAGTTTGCTGTTGAACACGCCAAACACCCCATTCGAATGAAATTTCCTAGCTTGGGTTGTTGGTATGTGGGTCGGGTTGACGCAGATGGATTGAAATCACATTTACTGAGGCGTAGAATTGATCGAAGTTATACGTGTTGGATATTTCATGGTGAGAAAAACAACGAGAATGTTGAACCAGGGGAGAAAAGTAATACGAACTATGCTTCAGACGACAGTGTCACAGATACATACAATTGTGATCGAGTCGAAGAGATTGCAGAAGCACTTGAAGAAGATCTTCAGGATTGTCCCAAAATGTTTGAGAGGTTGGTAAGCGATGCAGAGAAACTGTTGTATAAAGGTTGCACTAAATTCACAAGACTGTCTGTGGTATTAAAGTTGTACAACTTAATGGCGGGCAATAGATGATCGGATAAAAGTTTCACAGAGTTATTAGCCCTTATGAGAGATATGCTTTTGGAGGATAATGTTTTTCCAAATCGAACCTATGAGGCCAAAAAAATGTTGTGCTCTATTGGCATGAGCTATGATAAGATACATTCTTGTCCAAATGATTGCATTTTGTTTCGAAACGAATATGCATCGTTAAATGAGTGCCCTAAGTGCAGTTTATCTCGATATAAGAAAAAATCATCTCCAACAAAAGTCTTATGGTATTTTCTGAGATTTAGACGCATGTTTCGTAGTGAAACCAATGCAAGACACTTGACTTGGCATGCAGATGAAAGAATTATCGATGAAAAATTTCGACATCCAGCAGATGCGCAACAGTGGAAGAAAATTGATAATGATTACCCTGATTTTGGAATAAATGAAATATATATATTTAAAATAAAAAAAATCTAAGATTTAAATTTAGATTTTTGCAAAATATTTAATTGTAATTAAAATTCATTAATCATTTGATTAAAAATATAATTATTGTTCATTATAAATTTTAAATGATTATATTTTATATTTACTTTCTTCAAAAGTTATGTAAAGACCTATATAATTTAACAATCAGAACTATTTAGATTTCATGCAACTTGAGGAAATATAGTAAAAAGGTGTAGTTGAAACAAATTGGCTAATTATCAACAACAACAAAAAAAAGTAACATATTGGCTTTGGATGTAGTTTACAAAATTGATCACTCTTTCACAGTATAACAAAACAATGTCTGAATTTCGACCGAAAAGATAATTATATGTTGTGTCCTCAAATATATCAAACACAATTGCTTGCAATAGGGAAAATCGGTTGAATATTTATTGTCAATATAATCAAGATAAGGATAAATAATACAAGAGTTGATTAGATGTCCACAGCTGACCAAACATTTATTAGCCTATTTAATTTCTTCACCAGACTTGATCATGACGGGGTTGAATGAATTAAATGGTTTTTCGTGCATTTTATAAATGATTCAACTGGTTTAATACTAACACTATCTAGTTTTCTAATTATAAATATTTATGACATATTTTTCTCTTGTTATGTGATTTTATTTTTTTCAAAGTCATCTCAAATTATAATTTTTTTAAATACTATTACTATCTTAACAACACAGAAGTCAATCGTTTCACTCATATCGACGATGTTTCGTCCGACACAACTAACACAAAAACATTAATATCAGATACTCTAAGTGAATGTCAGCTCTAAATCTATTTTTAGTGTTCAGAAACTAACAGATAATCCTTTTAGATAAGAATCTAAGCAGTATATGTCTATCATAGCTCAAATCCCTAACACAGAGTAAAAACCTAAGACAATCACCAACACAGATTCGTAAAGAAAATTTTATACAACGCCATGGGCAATAAATATACATGTGTTTAGAGTAAATATACATACAAACCCAACAAAAGATAAATACAAAGAGAGGAGAAGAGATAAACAACAGATCTACCGGTTTGTCAGAGCAAATCGAAGAGCAATCCACCTCCAATCATCCATAAGCAAAACCCTAATGTTGTTTTCTAAGCTAATCTATCAAAAATAAAGGTTGATTGAAATGGGGATCAAAATCCACCCCAAAACCATAACCTAAAAATCCGTTTTGAAATGAATTTATAAAACAAAATCCCACTGATCGCCCTAAGCGCGCTAAGCGTGATCTAATTCATTACACTTAAACCGCTCTACCGCGCTAAGCGCGAAAGCTACTGGTTTTCTTCCCAAAAATGCATCTTCAGAGCCGTGTGTTCGACACCTTATTCCTCCATGCTCCAAATATGCAACAAATACCTACAAAATAGATACAAAATTATCAAACGGTACACTATGTACACAAAAACACAAATAAACGTATATACCACAAAAAACAGGGTTATTCAACTAAATATCAAAAGAACGAATAAGTGTCATAAATTATATACACAAAATAACGACATTTTAGCACTTATCAATAACACATGCACCTATGTCATGCCATATAAGATGGAACATGGACTATAGCATTAGGATCACGCGTCACTCATGTTGGCTACTATATTGTTTTTTTAAAATTAATTTTAACAAAAATGCCTAACGATTCCTCAGTTCGGTCCCTGTGTTTGTCTCTGAGGCCTCAATTGATTTCCCTAAGGTGTTTGGGGTCATAGCATTCGCTTGACCCATAGGTGCTGGGTGCAAGGTTCATAAGATATTAGTGTTATTTAAAAAATCCTTGATCATTCCTCCTTAGCTACTGTAATTGAGTTCGATGCCCATGTTGTTGTAGTTGGGTCGTGTTGGTTGAGTTACGTGTAGCTGGCGTGGTTGATTGAATTGGTACATTAAATCATTTTGAAAATGAAGCAATGGTTCTTAGGTGTGTGGCATGAATTTGTCACATATTTAGGTGGATGTGATTTCGTAAGATGGTTGGATTTGGGTGGATTGACAATGTTGTTGGGTTTGGTAATGTTGTGGGGTTGGTTGTTCGGTGTATGATGGCGAAGCTTGGCGTGGGTCGATCAAATATGTAGGTTGAGACATAAACAAATTTGTTGAAATCGATGTATACCAATTCATATAATTTTGAGTAGGTCTAACATCCTCCTAAATAATTGGTTCGTTTATGGCCAATTGATGTCGTTGCATGTTAATCCATATTTTGTGAGTAAATACATACCTTAATATTTTCCTATTGTTAGTTGTTTTAATTTTTAGTTGTTGATTTATTGCATTTAGTTGTTTTTATAGTAATTTTCTTGGAGCATAATATGTGCTCCCTTTTGTTGTTTTGTTTTGATGTATTTTGTGCTTGATTTAAAGTTAACTATAACGAGTTGAAGCAAGACTGCAGTGGACAGTAAGTGAGAGCGTATACTGAAGCAAGAGATGGACTTAGCTAAGGGAAAAAAGTGGAGAAGCCAACGAGTTTTTAGGAAAAACATGTCATAGACAAAATCAAATCCAAACTGGAATCATTGAAAAATTCCTTTTTATTCTTTGCCAGCATAGTTTAACTAATCAAACATATTTTGTGTAGCATGCTAATTGATTATAGAGTTAAATGTGTTTTTGGTCCTTATAACGTTACTAAATTTTGTTTTTGATTCTTATAAAAAATAGGCATGTTTTGGTCCCTCAAAATTATTATGCACGTAGTTTTAATCTCTGTTGTTAAACCAAAATGTATTTTAGAATGATTAATTTGCATACATATTTAGAATGTTATAAAAAGTTTCTAGAAAAAAAAAACTTCAAATTTGATTTTTAAGTTGGAATTTTCATTACTTTTATCATTATCTTTTAAAATTTAAAAAATTCATATTTAATTCTTCTAATTTTAAAAAATTCTAAAATTTGATAAATAAACATTTTATAGTATTTTTAACTGTACGAAAAAAAATTAAAAATTTTAAGAGTAAATAAACAGTTTTCAAAATTTTGAAAAATAAAATAGACTAAAAATTAAAATTAATAGGGATCTTTAACATATTTAAGATTGATTAAAAGTGTAGAATTGAACCCTTGATTATATTATGATTTATTCATGGTCAATTACCTTAATCAAAGACTTGGAGAGATTAACATGTGAATTGAAATCTAAGTATCTCAACTAAATTTTATTATCGAAGGTAGACTTTCTCTCTTGTTCCCTAACCTCTCTCTAAAAAGAGGTTAGGTCAAACTTTCACCACTTATGTTCGGTGGTTTTCTCCGCTGGAATGAAGCATGGCAGGAGGCGAAGAAAATTCAAAAAACTACTTCAAATTTAAAGTTTATTATTTCTTAAACTTGTGTGGCAGTTTATCAGAAATCTTACTACATTTACTCTTACTCAGAGATGGACAGGTATGTGGTTGTTAGTTTTCATATATGAAATTACACTTATGATAAAAAATTACAGAAAAGTAGAGACATATTCTAGTATGTATAATAAAATTACCTAAAACTTTATCATTCTAAAATTGCAAATTCTCAATTTCAGATATCACTCAACAACTCTTTCATTATTTTGAAGCATCTCAACCACCTGACTCATATTAGGCCTAACATCCATATCTTCCTCTACACAATCCAAAGCAACTCTAGCCAAAATCTCCATCTTACTTAAATCACAACTTGTCCCTATTGTAGGATCCAAAATGTCTTCTATCCAACCTGTACTCCTCTTTTTCTCTCTCACCCAACTTATCAAACTTCCATTGTATGTCATTTCTCCATCCCTTCCTTCTATATTCATCATTGTTGGATTTTTTCCAGTTATCATCTCCAACACAACAATCCCATAACTATAAACATCTACTTTAGATGTGATTGGTAAATTGAAAATCCATTCAGGAGCCATGTAGCCTCTTGTTCCTCTAATCATTGAGAATGTTGAGTTATTATTGAGATTGTTTCTATTTTGTAGCTTAGACAATCCAAAATCTGCTAACTTGGGTTGGAAGTTAGAATCAAGAAGTATATTTTGTGGCTTTATATCACAATGCAAAATCCACTCCAAACATTCTTCATGTAGATAAGCTAGAACTCTAGATATTCCTAAAGCAATCTCATACCTTTTACTCCAACCAAGTGTGTTTGTTTTGGATGAAAGATTTTCAGCTAAAGAACCATTTTCCATGTACTCATATACCAAAATTCTATGCTTAGCTTCAACACAATATCCCCACATTTCAATCAAGTTCATGTGGTTAAGCCTTCCAATGATGCTTACCTCAGCTTGAAACTCTCCTTCTCCTTGTTTAGCTTCATTCAATCTTTTTATTGCAACATCTCTTTGATCTAGCAATGTACCTCTATAGACAACGCCTCCTCCGCCTCTTCCAATCTCGTTACTAAAATTCTTTGTAACTACCTTCAACTCAGAGTAACTATATCTTCTGAATCCCAATAATGCATGGTGATAGCTATTTCGATTTGCACTAGAATTTTCCATGGTTTTAATTAAAAAACCACAAACCACAACGAAGAAAACACATTCTAAACCACCAACTGCAATTGAAATCCACATAAAAAACCTCACCAAATTGTTTGTTGGTTTACTGACATAATCTTTGTAAAGCTGCACCAAACAAACATGATCTTTTACACTCACATAATCTTGTTTTGAGAAGTTCTTACCTTTTGGAAGTCTCAAGTATGTTGTTCCTAGAAAACTCGGTGAATTCCTCCCATTAAGCAATTGTAGCTTTGTATAGCATTTGAAGATGTTACTACCCTCATCATATGTGTACTGGAATCCTGTGCAGTTACATTGTTGTATACATAAACTCTTGCAATTTTTGTAGGTAATATTCTGAACAAAATTACCATCGTAGCCATAAAGCTCAAAACCTTGTAATTTTAAAAAGGTAGACTCACTTCTGTTGCATGTAAAATCAAACATAGGTTCACAACCATAGGACCAATCATTATGGTTCTTCACTTTATACCCTGGCAAACAGGAGCATTTCTTACCCTTTCTAGGATCATAGCTACAAGTGCTATTTGCACCACAAATTCCATGAATGATGCAAGTATTAGATATTACTTTCCATGAAACATACCAATTTTCTGACAAGTTTTTTCGACTGTAAACTCGAATATTACCATCAGAATCCATGACTAATCTTCTTTGCAGAACCGTACCATAATCATACGTGGAAAAAAAGTAATTATCGGATGAAATGAATTTTCCAAGAGAATCTAACAAAGCAATTCTACTACTATTGTAGTTGAACCTTCCAGCTTCCCAACTTAACAACCAAGGAGGTGGCCAATATGTGCTTGAAACATCAGGACCATCATAATCGAGACGAATAACATTGTTATCATCAAAGAACAAGTTATAGAAGCCAGAAGAATGATTACTATAGCTTCTTGAAGAAACAAGTTTAGTGTATCTAGTGAGAGGTTGATTTGGAAGGAGAGTATTTGTAGGGAAATCATAGCTTTGCCACAAGATCTTAGTTCCTTGAAACTCACGTAACACAAGATTACCATCTTCTTTGAGATACAACTCTAATGGAGCATTTGAAGCTGTGCTCGAAGACCAAGTGTTGAGTTGACCTGCATCAAGCAAGAGGATGTTTCCGGTGTTTAAGAGGAAAAGCTTTGAGTCTTTACCTGTTAGAAATTAGCGATAAAATTAAATAGATAGAATAACAGTGTACTTTTTAATGTTATATATTTATATGCATAGTACTAAGATTGTAGTATTATGTTGTATGATAGTCAAATAATTATATCACTTACTCAATTTTTCTCTTTCTCTCTTATATAACTATTCCACTAAAAATCTTAACAAGATATAGATACAACAAATATTGATACATAAAATCTGAAAACCTCTTTGGTTTTTTAATAAGAACACATTGTGGGGAAGACTTGGAGCCGGTCCCTTAAATGAAGAAGAAAATATTAAAAACCTCAAAATATGGAGGAGGAAAAAAGAAGAAAAAAAACTTCATATATTTCCATTACAACCATTCAAAATGATCATCAAATACACCCTAGAGGAGCCAAACTTAAGAGATAGGGCCAATGCAACCTCATTGAAGAAAATGAGTGGACAATATTTGAAAGGCAAAATATTAATAATAAAGGATAATAACAAACTAAAATAAAGTACAACTCAGCAAACTCAATTGATGAAAGAAGCATCAAAAGCAAAAAAAAAAAAAGACAACCAAAAGATAACAGAAAAATTATAAGGTTAAAATCAAACTAAATCACCATAAAATAAACTCCACACAAAAAATCTTCCTCGAAGAACTACACTACAAAAAAAGAACAAGATAGATATGAAATGGAATGAACTCAGTCTTAAGAGTGTGTTTCTCTCAAATTCTTAAATTAAAAAATTTAAAATAATGTAACTAATATAGATATATTATATATTATTATTACTATAAGTTTAATTTAATTATTAATCTTGACAGGATTAATAAATGATATATCAAAGACAAATAATATTAGGCAAAAGTTCATAATACTAAAAAATTGGGATGAATATTAGAATTACCATTGACTGGTTGTTCACGGTTTGCCATCCAAACAATATTGCTAGGATTGTGATTACGCAGCTCTGTGAACCATATGGCGAAAGAAAATGCGTTTTCTCCAATTTGATAGAATCCAGCAGAGAATGTACCATTTGAAGAAACAAGTACATCTTCTACATGTTTCTCTACTGAGAGAAAAGATCCCTTGTTCAATGATGATAAAGAACATGAATATTGGAAGGGAAATAGCAAGAAGACTAGGAAAATGAGTGAAATTGTAAAAGCCACCATGTTGTTGCAATTGCGATGCAATTAAGCTATAGTATAAAGTTTATTTGTTGTAGGTTTTGTGCAAGTGTGTATATTTTTAAGAGTAAAGGACCACATGACGTTGCTTCTTGTAGATTTGTCGTGTATGAACTTTTTAATGCTTGACGCAGCCGGTCTCTTGCAATAAGGAGGTTGGAAATATGTTTTAAAATTTTTGTTGGTGAAGAAAAAAAAAAAATTTCGAGATTGTGAAAAATTAGAAAATTGAAAAATATCAGATTTAGTTGGTTCGGTTTATTGGTTCATTCATTAATGTTAGAATATTTTATATTAAATTAATATAAAAGGATATTATAAGATATTTATAATATTTGAGAAATATTATAAAATTATAATAATATATTTTATTCTAACAATTAAGGAGATATCATTTTGGATTTGTTATGGATTTGGTAGATTTTGGCCATTATAAATATGTATCTCTTCAGTTATTACAAGTGTGACAATCTTAGAGCTTTCACCAAAAGGGAGAATAAGGATTTGAAGGCATTGTATAAGGTTTTGGCTATTCTCAAGGAAAACCATAGAATGCAAAAGTTTTGGAAGCCTTTGGGTTACCTAAGGTTATTGGGAATTGGAAAACACTAGTTTTCACCTTGGGTTTGAGTTATTCATATATTGAAGGTTGAAAAGATTGGGAAACACTTGGGTAGAAAATAGGGTAATTCTTGGGCACCTTTAGGGATGTTCTTGGGAACATGAAGGCGAAGACTATTTTCTTGTAACTCATTTGTAATCTCTTGTAACAACTTTCTGAGTTAGTGAATAGGAGAACTGCTTTCTCCCCCAGAGTAGATCGTTTGATCGAACTGGGTAAACAAACCTTCGTCTTTTTCTCGCCTTATTCTATTACTCCCTCCGGTCCTTTTTATAAGAAACACTTCACCCCTTTTTAGATTCATTGAGTAATTAATGTACTTGGTCTATAAATAGTCCAGGTACATTATTTATTCAATGAATCTAGAAAGGTGAAATGTCTCTTATAAAAAGGACCGGAGGGAGTATATTTTATGTGTAAGAATTATTATTGTTGCATACCATTTATTTTGGTTGCTACTATTCTTTGCCCGACAAATTAATATTGAATTTTTTCGTAATTAACAACAAGATTCACAACAATTGGTGCGGTGAGCCTGGAGAAGATGCCTTCGACAAAGTATGAGATAGAAAAGTTCATCGGAGTGAACGATTTCGATCTGTGGCGCTTGAAGATGAAAGCCCTACTAGCTCACCAGGGTTGTTTGGAAGCATTGAAGGGAGAATCAGCCATGAACGAAGCGTTAACGACAATTGAGAAGACAACAATGATAGAGAAGGCCCACAACGCAATTTTGTTGAGCCTTGGTGATAAGGTTCTTCGACAGGTATCAAAGGAGACGATGACGGCAGGATTATGGGTGAAACTTGAAAGTTTGTACATGACCAAATCGTTGGTGAATCAACTCTACCTGAAGCAAGCTTTGTATTCATTCAAGATGATTGAAGACAAAGTATTGGATGAGGAGTTGGATATGTTGAACAAACTGATTCTTTATCTTGAAAATATTGATGTGAAGATCGATGATGAAGATCAAGCACTGTTACTTTTGTGCGCGTTGCCCAGATCACATGCTCGCTTTAAAGAAACTCTCTTGTATGGAAGGGAGTCCCTAACCTTTGAAGAAGTTCAATCAGCCTTGTATTCGAAGGACATGAACGAACGAAAGGAGCATAAACCTTCGACGGTTGGTGAAGGTTTGGCCGTTAAAGGAAAATTCTTGCGAAAAGGATAATAAGTTCGACAAGAAGAAAGGTAAAAGTCAGCAGAAGTTTTATAGTGGTGAAGCATCTGGTATTCAATGCTATCATTGTAAGAAGGAGGGCCACACAAGAAAAGTGTGCCCTGAATGCCTGAAAGATCATAGAGGAATGGATAATGACAATGCATCTATTGTTCAAGATGATTTCGACTCATCTGATGTTCTTGTGGTTTCGAGCAGCAACCTGTCGAAGGAGTGAATTATGGATTTTGGGAGCACTTGGCACATGAATCCAAACAAAGACTTGTTCGAGGAATTATGTGATCAAGATGGTGGATCTGTATTGTTGGGAAACAACAAAGCTTGCAAGACTGCAGGTGTTGGATCTGTGAGATTCGAACTCCATAATGAGTCAATAAGGTTATTGACTGAAGTCAGGTATGTACCTGATTTAAAGAGAAATTTCATTTCTCTAGGTGAATTCGACAAGAAAGGATATGTTTTTCAAGGAGAGAAAAGTATCCTAAGAGTCATAAAGGGGACGAAGGAAGTCTTGAGAGGCGTGAAGAAATAAGGCTTGTATACCCTTGAGGCGGAAGTTGTAAGTGGTTCGACAAATGTTGCATCCATAAAATCTTTGTCGAAGAAAGATATTTGGCACATGAGATTAGGCCATGTCAGTGAAAGGGGTCTGGTCGAATTGGGGAAACAAAATTTGCTTGGTGGAGACAAAGTCGAAAAGCTGAAATTTTGTGAACCCTATGTACTTGGAAAATCTTGCAGAGTGAAGTTCAACAAAGGAAAACAAAGAACACAGGAAACCCTTGATTACATCCATGTTGATCTTTGGGGGCCTGCAAGGTGTCCATCACATTCAGGAGGAAGGTATTTTCTATCCATAGTAGATGACTATTCTAGAAAGTTATGAGTATTCATTCAGAAGACTAAGGATGCAACTTTTGAGAATTTCAACGGTTGGAAGACGCTGGTCGAAAATCAAACTGGCAGAAAGGTCAAGAGGTTGAGAACAGACAATGGTCTTGAATTTTTCCACGATGCATTCGACAACTTTTGTGCTGCCTCTGGTATTGCAAAGCACAAAACTACTATAGGAACTCCACAACAAAATGGTTTGGCTTAAAGGTTTAATCGAACAATTTTGGAGAGAGTTAGATGCATGTTGACTAGTGCTGGGTTAAAGAAGGTGTTTTGGACTAAGGATGTTTTGACTGCAACATATCTGATAAACAGATGTCCTTCGAGTGCGTTAGATATGAAGACTACAACATCCCGATTTTTAATAGTTAATTATTAATTATTATTATATATTATATCATGTGATAATTAATTTAATTGGGTGACTTAAATGAAAATTGAATTATTTGAATATGTGTGTTATTTAAACAATTGAGTAGAATTGTTGTTATTTGGTATTGGACCTAAGATTATGAATAGAAGTAATGGAGAGGTGTTAAGTATTAAGCCCAATAAGACAATCCTAGTTAGTAAAGGGATAGAAGGAAATCATAATTAGAATTGTCATTTGGTGAAAGAAGAGAAAGAGGAGAAAGAAGAGAAGTGAAGAGGAAACCCTAGAAGAGGAATCTTCAAGAGGTAAGGGGAAGAATCCATGTTATTCTTTACTTGTATGTGTTGGATAGTGATTAGTAACATGCTAGGTTGTTTAATTTTCAATCTCTAGAATCTTTGAATGTTAGGGTTTGAAGAGAAATTGTGTTTTACAACTTAGAAATGATGACCCATGATTAAAAACATGTTAGGATACCCTTTAATAATTAGTAACAAGAATTAGATTTGGGTTTTTCAATTTCTAGATTTTTGATTCACTTAGGTTGAAATTAGAATCCCAAATTGATGTTGAAAATTATGTTTAGATGTTTGTATTTGATGTTATATGTTGGAAATAAGTTATAACACATTAAAATGGAGTAAATTGCATGTTTAAATGTGTTTTTGGGTCAAAGGTTCGTGTGGTAAGTTGTCATTTTCGCAGAAAATTTTCTGCCAAAAATGCAGACGGGGCTCAGCGCGGTCTGTAACGTAAAGTTTCTCCAAAACTTCAAAAATTTATAACTTGAGTTTCGGGTGTCTGTTAGACACGCCGTTCGAACCTGTGGAAATCTAATACAATATAATTTCTTGTAAAAATGGTTTCATGTTCTAGAAATAAATTTAATTGGCATTTAAACGGGGTCTTGTGGTGTTAGTGTATGATATCAGGATTTGCAAATCGTAAAAGTTTCAAATATTCATAACTTACAAACCGTAAGTCCATTTTGAGTGTCGTTTTGAGTGTCGTTTGAAGCGTTAGAAAGCTAATGAAATAACCTATAAGAGAGATATAGGTTTGGTGACATTAGATTATTTAATAATTATGTGATTGGGAAAAATGATGTGTATATGTGTTATGTACATTGTGAATTAGTATTGAATTGGAATGATAGTTTGCATAACAATTGGTATGTGTTATGAATTGATGATGAATGGAAACAATATGTTTTGGAATTGTTTTCTATATGTTATTATGGTGTGTTGAGTTGTTAAATTCTATGAACACATAATACTTGATTTTACTTATGTGTGTTGTGTTTGGATGATTGTAATGAATAACCTTTGTTGGATTATGTGCCAAATGTTGTTGGTGAGTATGTGATGGTAAATGTTAAATAATTTGCATTGATGTAATGATGTATGTGTATTTGTGCAATTAGTGTATAATTCAAGATGTTGGATTAGTGAGGATAACATGTGTTGAAGTATATGCTATATGTTATTTTCTATGTGTGGTGATATGTATTTGCTACATGTAATGCTTGTTGCTATTGGAACATGATGTTGTGCAAATGGTTAATAGTTCACATGAGTTGAATTATGGTGATATGATTGGATAATTGAGGTTGGTGGATAATCTTGATTTGCAATGATGTTGTTGAATTGCACATGCATACATTGGTTGACCTTGAAAATTGAGGTGGTGAAACTTTGGGTTCATAATTGGCTCGATCCTTGAATGGATAAGTAGCGGTGAAACTTTGGGTTCACAATTGGCTTGATCCTTGAATGGATAAGTAGCAATTTGGCTCGATCCTTGTTTGGATAAGTAGAAGAGGCTTTGGTCTTGATCGGATCGGAAGCGTTGCTTTGATTCTAAGATAATGAATCGGAAGCGAGGTGAACGAAATATTCCCAATGGTACCACATGCATATTGAGTCACATTGCATTATTGTCTCATGAGTCATTGATGAATATATGTTGTGTGTATTGGAATTGTGGTATTTGATTATATGAATAATTGTATTGTTTGGATTGATGACATTTATGCTATTTGTGATAAATGTGAATATGTTATACATGGAATGTCTTTATAATCATGTTATTTTGGAATATCACTTGAAGTGTGTGGAATTCTTGAATAGATTTTATATTACTTCCAATTATATATATTTAGATAATGATGTGAATTCTCACCTTCTGTTGTGATGTTTCCTCTAAGTGGGTAATGTGCATGTTACGAGGATAGAGGTGCCGCACGAGACTAGTTGAGGAGTTTAGCTAGTTTGTCCTATACTAGGTAGTTGAGTCATTTGCTCTGGTCATGTAACATGAGATTTATCTGAATTTCTGCTTTTATTAGATATTTGTTATGTATTCTCATATATTTTGGATGTGTATGTTGAGATACTATTTTGATGTAGCCTTGGTGCCGATGTATGAATTCTGATGACTTGATTATGTCATGGATTCATTGTAACACCCGTTTTATTTAATATTATATGATATTATTATTTTTGAGTTACCGTTTGATGATTATTTTGCGACGAGAATATTTATATTAATCGATATATCTGATAATATATTTGGCGACGTTTCGTTCGGTCCGGGTTTTATTCCGTTCGGTTCGGTAAAATATTATTCGGATCCGATATTTAATTCCCCCAGAATTATTTTAATTAATTGAATTAATAATATTATTGGATATTATTAGTGTGTTAATTTATATGAATGGATAGGGGTGTGAGGAGAAATTTCCTAGGATTGGGTTTACACCCTTGGCTAATATGAAAACAACATATAAACCATTTTTCCCCTTTTCTTTCCATTTCCAACACCAAGCCAAACATAGAAACTTGAGAAAAAGAAGGGTTTTGGAAGGAGAAGAAGAAGAGCAACAAGAGATGAAGCTTTAGTTGGAGGTAGTAGAGGAATCATGAAGCTTTGCAAGAACAAGATGAGGTAAGGGGTTTGATTTCCTTTCCATATAGTTAGGGTTTGGTAGATATATTTTGGATTTAGGAGAAATTGATAGGTTGATTCTTGAGTTTGGTTGGTTGATTGTTGAAATAAATTAGGAAAGTTGAGTTAGGAGTATTGATCTAGGGGTTCTATTACCATGGCTAATAGGATTAAGCTATAGAATGAAGAGATAAGAAAAACTGGAAAAATAAACTGTGAAATGAATACACTGTATTTTGAACCGTGGAAGAAGAATGAATGGAAGGTGGTGCATGGGGGAGGCGCCCACCTCCAAGTGTGGGGAGACCGCCCCCCTCCTTGAGGCACCCGCCTCCAATGTAGAAGAAGAACAAGGGACGTGCGTCCCTGTATAGGCTGGGGATGAAAAGGATTTTCTCTGTTTTGCTGTTTTCTGTTTTCTGCGTTTTTTCTGTTCTGCATAATTACCTGCAGAATGTAATTTGTTTCTGTTTCCAAATTCCATATACTACTAGGTAGTATTAATAAAATATAATTAGGACATACATTATCCGATTAAATTTGGAACCCGATTATGTCCCGATTTTCCGATTTTGGTAAACTCGGCGACGGAGCAAGTTGCTCCGAATTTAACGAAAATTGACGTGCTAGCTAAGTTCGACGTGTAGAACGTAGTGGTGAGGTTAGTTTTTTGAAATTACGAGTTTTTACGAAACGACCCGAAATAGGCTAAATTACGGTTAAATTGAATCGGATTGCGTTTTAGTAGATTTAAGGCACGTATGGACAATTCGATTGCGATGTTGACGATTATGATTAATGCTGGTTATTAGGAATGGCTTTCGCGACGATTATTGGCGTTTTGACTATTTTTCCGTTTTTGGAATTTGGTGAATTAATTGATAATGATGTGGTGTGAATAAACATGATGTTTGCGACGGTGTATTTATTAATGAATACTTGTTGATATGCGATGCGATGATATATGTCTTTGTACATGATGATGTTGTTAATAAATGCTTCCCATTTGTGAATGCACGACTTTTGATGATGATGAATTATTGGTGATGTTTTGCATAATGTAAATATGATGCGATGATATATTTATCTTGATGTAGATAAATTATGGCGATGTGGGCTTTATGCTAATTTTGATGAGCGCTGATGATTTTTTTGTGTTGTGTTGTTTTATTGTCGAGTCATATACATTGCATTGGCGACGAGGGCTTTTATGCCAAGCGACGAGGCTATTATGCCAAGTGTGACACCCCAAATAATTCGATAATTAAATAATTATGATTTTTAATTATTAATTTAATTGAGAATATAATTTATTAATATATTGGATTTATTGGGATTAATTATGGAATAAAAGAATGGAATTATCAGAGGTGGGTTGAGTGAAGTGAAGGCGTGAGGAGTAAAAGACTCTACTCACATTATTTAATTCATTTTATTTATGTTAAAGGAATAAAAAGGAATAAAATAAGGAAAAGAGAAAAGAAAGAGTCATTTTGGAGAAAACAAGAACACGTGAAATTGGAGAAGAGGAAAAAGAAGGAGGAAAATCAATTTGTGTCGGAAGTCGAAGAACCCACAAGGTAAGGGGTGATTTTGATTAGTTAATGCATATTATCGGTTTAGATATTTAATGGTATGATCATAGTATGTTAGGGAATCCCGGTTTAGAATGTTAGGGTTCCGTAGAATTATCCCTATTGTGTCGGATTATAGATCGAAAACAATTAGAGTGTCAGTTGATGAATAGGAATGATGGAATATTGTGGTTTGATGTTATAATGGTGCAAAATAGATTAATTTTGGTGTTTCTCATGTTGCAATTCGTATGGGTATGTTTGGTTTTGGTTGAGAATGAATAAATGCCAAAAGTGCGTAATTTGACTTTTTAGGACGTAGGAACCGGTTCCTGGGTAGGAACCGGGTTCCACAGTGAAAAATTATGAAAACAGGCTAAAATACACTCAGGAACCGGTTCCTGTATGTTTCGGAACCGGGTTCCCATACATTTTCCGAAGTAAGTGATTATTGGCTGATGCACATGGGTGTGTATGTAGCGGGGAAACTGTGAGGAATGGAGGTATTCGTATTTCGTGAATGAAAAGCATGTTTATGTTGCTAATGATGGTGTGCATGATCGTTGAGATATCATGTTTTGGGTTTTGATTCGGTTTATGATAATCGGTGTGTTCATGATTGTATTGATACCATGTGTTTTGTTGGTGTTGTATATGCCTGATAGTTATTGATCTTAGTTGTTGTTGTTGTGGTATATACTGGTGAATAGTCTTACCAATTGAATGGTAAGTGTTTGGCATATTATGCTTTGTGATGATTTATTTCATGATAGTTGATGATATCATGTTGTGGTTGATGATGGTTTATGATGTCTGATGTGGTCATAACCTGTGTTGAATATTGCATCGGTGTTGTGCATGCATATGCATTGTTTGGTGAAGTTAATTCCATTGTGTGGAATTTGACTTGTATTGCCGATAACCGATACCCGAGTGAGGATGGGTGGTTAGCCGGATTCGTGTTCGGTGTTTATGGACGAATCGATGGTTACCGATCCGATTGATGATGGATCGGTTGGGTGACTTGGTCACGTGTTGGTACCACATGCATTGAGTCTGCATTTGTGTTTGCATGAGATTGTAACATGTTAGGATGTCTTCCAGTGTTACAATTCTTTGGTTGGTTATTGATTATACATTATGACTTGTATGATTGTGTCTGAGTGTTAAAATCTGAATTTATGATGAAATGGGTGAAATAATATGCTTGTGATATATTATTGATTGAAAAGCTTATAATGTGTTTTAATTATGAGAAGTCTCACCCTTACTTTACAATTTCAGATTAAAGTTAGCAGCTCAGGAATCAGTGAGGATGGTTTTAGAGCTTGTCATTTAAGTCCGCGTGTCAGTGTCATGCTCTGATTAGATTGTAACACTGGGGAACGTTAGTTGAGGAATTAGATATTGTTCAGTTGTTTCTTTAAATTTTGTTGGGAATAATAATGATTGGTTTATTCCATTTTGGTTATGATATTTTTCCGCTGTGTAAGACATGGTCTTAATTGAATTGAATTATTTTGAGTAAATGATCCTCAGTGTAGCATGGCTACTGTTTATTTGGAGGTTTTAATTTATTTAATAATTGTGGCATCCCTGTTCCGTGTTAACTCTGATGAATTATGACTTAAATCGTTGATATAATTAATATTATTCGGAGTATTTTAGAAGGGGTGTTACACCAAGCGACGATGGGCTTTATGCCAAGTGTTCCTAATTATGAACAAAGCGACGAGTACCACATGCATAACATAGTCGTGTCTCATGGAGTCGGTTATGTTTATGTTTGAGTTGTTTGGCGTTGGATTTTAATTGATGGATGATGTTGAATTGCGATGATATATGATGCTTGTTTGGTGATGATCTTTATGATGAACATGAAATGAATATGACTTGATAATTTCATGATAATTATGCGATGAATATAAATGATGAGTTTTGCGATGATTTAACTTTAATGAAATGCTTAATACAAATATGATGTGATGATGTTTGTGACGATGGGATTTAGCCAATTTGTGATGGTTTAATTTATGTTGCTTATGTTATTAGCATTGTTTGATGTTGTTGTTTGATGTTGTCGTTTATGATTGCCGTGTTGATTAGTGACGTACTGACTTATGATGATTTCGTGGTAATGAACATTGATGTGTTGTTGTGATGATTTATGCCGATGAGGTTATTGCGATAAAGTGTAGATTATACACATTAGAATGACGATTGGAGTAAGTGAGTTTTGGTTATGTGTTGGAATGCACTTTTTAATCTATATCTTTTATGCTCCAAATTTATATATATATATATATATATATATATATATATATATATATATATATATATATATATATATATGTTATCATGCCTTTAATTATATGTTTTGGAGTATCTCACCTTTACCTATTTCATGTTACCTTTATATTGGTAACGCGTGTTATGAAGACGGAGTTTATAGCTGCTATTAGTCGAGTCGGTGTCGCTCTGATACGTAGCACTCGGGGGGAATAATTATGTTGTCTTGTTGTTGTTCTTTTGTTGTTTTTCCTTTTGTAAATAAGAATCATACATTATGAAAATATGATTTGTTAAGGAAGTTTAATAAAGAAGATGTTTTGATTTTTATGAATCAATTTATGTTTTCTGACGATGTTATGTATCCGAGATTTATACTTTAAAGCAAACTGTTTAAAGTGATTTGGTTTTGAAGGTGTGATGCCTCAGTATTGAGTTTATGAAATTTTAATTTACTCTGATTTTTACATATAAAACCTTGGGTAATATTGGGGTGTTACATTAGTGGTATTAGAGCAGGTCGGTCTCCCGGCCAGGTTATTAATGTGTTTAATCCTATTGTATGCGACATGTGTGGGAAACACTGTCGGTACTTGCTTGTTTCTATTTGTTTGTCTGCAGAGATGAGTTTGAAACAAGTGGGGGAGAAGTTTTACTTGGTGGCGCTGTGGCTTAGAGATGGAGCCTCGCGTGGTTACGCTTTGGTAACTTGAAGTGTAAGTTTGAAGACGCTGTTGTAGTTTGGTATAGATGGTTTATGTCACCATCATGATTGTCGACTACCTATTGACAAATTGAGGAACTGATCACCCTTAATTTCTTGTTGATAGTAGTCGGGATTTGTGTTGGTTGGGATGGACTAGTCTTGCCAGCTTAATAGTGTATGAAGCATACGAGTTAGCACAAGGTGGTGAATGGTTACTTGAGTTGTGGGAGAATTTGGATTTTGATGAGAAACAAGATTTTGGCAAGCGAACTTCTTGTTGTGATTCTTCCGAAGCATATTGTGATGATGTGAGTGAATTAACGTTGTAGTGCGAGGTGAAGTTTTGATGGATTTAGTTTCTGGAATTAGTTGTGATTCGAAGTATCCTTAAGGGATGTTTGCTTCTGAATTAGAGTTGAAGATTCAACTTGAGGATTGGTTTGAGCAGAGTTGTTTATTCGAGCGGGTCACCGTGGAGTGCTACCGTTGTGTTGTTCGAGAAGAGCAAAGTTTGCCCGAGTTGGTGTGTTGTTTGCAGTCAAGGGACGAAGTGGATGTTGAGGACAAGTATCTACTTCCAAGGATTGGTGTTGGATAAATCAGTCATTTGAAGCTTATGTGTTTAGTGGGATCGATGCGAAGCCTGGCTCTCTACGGGCTAGTGTGAGAGCTGAAGATGTTTAGACCATGCTTTTCAAGATAGTGTATGGTCCTGGCGAGTATTTGTTGATGTCATTAGTGTGACTAATGCGTTAGGTATGATTTTGGAATTTTCCGACAGTACTCTCATGAGTAGCTGTAGAGTTGTTTCGTGTTCATGGATATTATTTGGTTCACATCAAGTTAAGGATATTGTAGCAAGCATCCGAGATTTGCGTTGTTGGTAGTGAAGTTAGACCAGCGCATGCCGAGTATTCTAAAGAAAGAATTTTGAACTGTTGGATGTGAGTGCCTTAAGTGAGCGACTTGGACGGTGATATTTTGGACAGTTCCGCGAAGACTTATTTTGTATCTTGTAGAAGACTTCAAGGGGGTTTTTCAGAGCTTAGAAGTTCCTTTGTTTTGGATGGTTAGCTTTGTGAGTTTGATGGGAGATCTTTTTTTTATGTTGGTATTGATCGTGGGTACTTTGATTTGAGATGGTTGAGTCGCTATTTGGACTTTGCAATGGGAAGCGAATTTGTTTGAGCCAGTGGAAAGTTTAGCGAATGCTTCGATTTTGGTCTTGTTTAGTACTAAAGAACCCTGTGCGGTGTGATGTGATATTTCATTTTAGACTTAAGATGTATTTCGACATAGAGTTGAAAAAGTGTATTGCTACCTTGGAACGATTTGATTTTCATAAGGAAAAATTGTCGGACGCGTGAGTTATAGTTTAATGCGGTTGTGCTCATTTGAAATTTTAAGGGTGCAGATGTTAACGACGAGAAGATTGGAGTTGTTGAAGACAATTCAAGTTTGAGTGCGATCTATAAAGAGACTTCGTCTGTTGTTGGGATTAGTATGTTGGTATTGCGGATAACCCAAGAATATCAGATTTGGGATTTATTATTTCGAAGAATGTTGCATGTTTGTTTTGGGACACTTGTTGAGATTAAGCTTAGAAGGTTATTAAGGATTTGCTCACTACTAACATATGGATTTCGTCGGATACTAATGGTCGCGGTGGATTATTAGATTACGACTAAGATAAGTCTTGACGGTAAAGAATTTTGTGACGGTTTGGTAGCCACGGGTACCTTAAGATGATTGATGTGTTATAAAGAAAAGTGTTCTATTTGTGACTGAAGTCGGTCGCGACGGTGTTCATGTTGAATTTCATAAAAGTTTATGTTATGGTTCTAAGTCCAACCTGTTTGTAATTACAGTAGTATGAGACAATGTTGATGGGTAGAGTTCTTGAGAGAGTGTTTTGGTTTGAATTACCACTTTGGAAGATTGAAAGTTATGAAAGGTGTTTCGATTAAGAAACCTGTGTATTGATCGTTGCGACGGTGCGAGGGTGGTGATTACTTAATACAAATTTTGGGAATTGAATTGTTATAAGGGAAGACTTCGTTGAAGTCAAGTGTATACGTCGAAGTTTCACGAGTGAATATTTGGACAATATTTGAAAAGGTCAAGCTATGTCGTGTATTTTAGAGATCAATGGACGTTGATCAATCAAGAATGAAAGAGTGATTTTCGAGTTGATAAGACCGATGTTACGAGGTGTCCTGATGGGTGTACGCTTTGAACGTATCCATTCTGAGTAATTGTGAAGTTGAGGATTAACCAAGTTGTCTTACGGTTGGCATCATATGCGTAAAAAGTGACGCAACATGGTTTAGATATCGAGCATTGAATTTTTAGCGAGTATGCGAGATTGTTGGATTTGGACTAGTGAGTTATAGTCGCAAGTCGTCAGTATACGCCTTAGAATGAGTAGTGTATCGCAGTTCGGGTATGTTTGAGTAACTTGTTATTGTTCAAGGGTTGTACGTTGGTAATCTACAAGGATGATGTGACCTTGCGATTTTCTGGAATGAAAGCAATAACTGCAAGTGTAATTCTTGAGTTCGTGCTTATGCGTGAATGAAGGAATCTTTCTCGTGTTTGCGTAGCACGCGTGGTACTATCCTATTCCTGTTGTTTCAGTTTTGGTTTGTATAACCATTTTGTTGTTTTCGTTTTAGCGATGGTGTCAGTGTTGTGTCGTAGGACTTTATGTTCCTATCTTTGGTGACTCGTTTCCGAGGTGTCGGTCCGAGTGTGTGACTAATTCTATGGTTGAGACGTTAGGATGTTATCGATCTTGTTTGTTTAGTTCTCGAGCGAACCGGTGTGTCTGCGACTTGTTTGGTTGTTGGGTGATTAGTTGGTTTTCGAGTGCATGGTATGGGCTTTGCATCTCGGCATGGTTGTTCTTGACTGGACGTTGTGGTTAGAGAGATACCCTTGTTTTTGGTGTCTGTTGTATGTTTTTTAATTGACGCGAGGATTGAGGGGACGAATGCGTAGGCATGTCCCGATTTGTTCGTTTTGGTCGAAATTTTGAGGACGAAAGTTTATAAGTGGGGGAGAGTTGTAACGCCCGTTTTATTTAATATTATATGATATTAATATTTTTGAGTTACCGTTTGATGATTGTTTTGCGACGAGAATATTTATATTAATCGATATATCTGATAATATATTTGGCGACGTTTCATCCGGTCCGGGTTTTATTCCATTCGGTTCGGTAAAATATTATTCGGATCCGATATTTAATTCCCCCGGAATTATTTTAATTAATTGAATTAATAATATTATTAGATATTATTAGTGTGTTAATTTATATGAATGGATAGGGGTGTGAGGAGACATTTCCTAGGATTGGGTTTACACCCTTGGCTAGTATGAAAACAACATATAAATCATTTTTCCCCTTTTCTTTCCATTTCCAACACCAAGCCAAACTTAGAAACTTGAGAAAAAGAAGGGTTTTGGAAGGAGAAAAAGAAGAAGAGCAACAAGAGAGAAAGCTTTGGTTGGAAGTAGTAGAGGAATCATGAAGCTTTGCAAGAATAAGATGAGGTAAGGGGTTTGATTTCCTTTCCATATAGTTAGGGTTTGATAGATATATTTTGGATTTAGGAGAAATTGATAGGTTGATTCTTGAGTTTGGTTGGTTGATTGTTGAAATAAATTAGGAAAGTTAAGTTAGGAGTATTGATCTAGGGGTTCTATTACCATGGCTAATAGGATTAAGCTATAGAATGAAGAGATAAGAAAAACTGGAAAAATAAACTGTGAAATGAATACACTGTATTTTGAACCGTGGAAGAAGAATGAATGGAAGGTGGTGCATGGGGGAGGCGCCCACCTCCAAGTGTGGGGAGACCGCCCCCCTCCTTGAGGCACCCGCCTCCAATGTAGAAGAAGAACAAGGGACGTGCGTCCCTATATAGGTTGGGGATGAAACAGATTTTCTCTGTTTTGTTGTTTTCTGTTTTCTGCGTTTTTTATGTTCTGCATAATTACCTGCAGAATGTAATTTGTTTCTGTTTCCTTCCTTTTTTCCAAATTCCATATACTACTAGTTAGTATTAGTAAAATATAATTAGGACATAAGTTAGCCAATTAAATTTGGAACCCGATTATGTCCCGATTTTCCGATTTCGGTAAATTCGGCGACGGAGCAAGTTGCTCCGAATTCAACAAAAATTGACATGCTGGCTAAGTTCGACGTGTAGAATGTAGTGGTGAGGTTAGTTTTTCGAAATTACAAGTTTTTACGAAACGACCCGAAATAGGCCAAATTACGTTTAAATTGAATCGATTATTTAGTAGATTTAAGGCACGTATGGACAATCCGATTGCGATGTTGACGATTATGATTAATATCAGTTATTAGGAATGGCTTTCGCGACGATTATTGGTGTTTTGACTATTTTTCCGTTTTTGGAATTTGGTGAATTAATTGATAATGATGTGGTGTGAATAAACATGATGTTTGCGACGGTGTATTTATTAATGAATACTTGTTGATATGTGATGTGATGATATATGTCTTTGTACATGATAATGTTGTTAATAAATGCTTCCGATTTGTGAATGCACGACTGTTGATGATGATGAATTATTGGTGATGTTTTGCATAATGCAAATATGATGCGATGATATATTTATCTTGATGTAGATAAATTATGGCGATGTGGGCTTTATGCCAATTTTGATGAGCGCTGATGATGTTTTTGTGTTGTGTTGTTTTATTGTCGAGTCATATACATTGCATTGGCGACGAGGGCTTTTATGCCAAGCGACGACGCTATTATGCTAAACGACGATGGGCTTTATGCCAAGTGTTCCTAATTATGAACAAAGCGACGGGTAACACATGCATAACATAGTCGTGTTTCATGGAGTCGGTTATATTTATGTTTGAGTTCTTTGGCGTTGGGTTTTAATTGATGGATGATGTTGAATTGCGATGATATATGATGCTTGTTTGGTGATGATCTTTATGATGAACATGAAATGAATATGACTTGATAATTTCATGATAACTATGCGATGAATATAAATGATGAGTTTTGCGATGATTTAACTTTGATGAAATGCTTAATGCAAATATGATGTGATGATCTTTGTGACGATGGGCTTTAGCCAATTTGTGATGGTTTTATTTATGTTGCTTATGTTATTAGCATTGTTTGATGTTGTTGTTTGATGTTGTCGTTTATGATTGCCGTGTTGATTAGTGACGTATTGACTTATGATGATTTCGTGGTAATGAACATTTATGTGTTGTTGTGATGATTTATGACGATGAGGTTATGGTGATAAAGTGAAGATTATACACATTAGAATGACGATTGGAGTAAGTGAGTTTTGGTTATGTGTTGGAATGCACTTTTTAATCTATATCTTTTATGATTCCAAATACTATATATATATATATATATATATATATATATATATATATATATATATATATATATATATGTTATCATGCCTTTAATTATATGTTTTGGAGTATCTCACCCTTTACTTGTTTCGTCGTTACCTTTATATTGGTAACGTGTAGGTTATGAAGACGGAGTTTATAGCTGCTATTAGTCGAGTCGGTGTCGCTCTGATACGTAGCATTCAGGGGGAATAATTATGTTGTCTTGTTGTTGTTCTTTTGTTGTTTTTCTTTTTGTAAATAAGAATCATACTTTATGAAAATATGATTTGTTAAGGAAGTTTAATAAAGAAGATGTTTTGATTTTTATGAATCAATTTATATTTTCCGACGATGTTATGTATCCGAGATTTATACTTTAAAGCAAACTGTTTAAAGTGATTTGGTTTTGAAGGTGTGATGCCTCAGTATTGAGTTTATGAAATTTTAATTTACTCTGATTTTTACATATAAAACCTTGGGTAATATTGGGGTGTTACATTCATCGCTTTTCATCTAATGGTTATAGTATGGGATGTAATCATTGATAGTTATCAATGAATAAGAAATGATCCACTAAGAGATGCATGAGTTTTGTTTTAAAGCATGAGATTCAATATGTGTTATGATTATGACCAGTGTATGTATATATTGTTTTAATTTGAAACAAAAATATGTAATTCCCTCTTGATATGCATTATATTTTAATCTGATTGTGTAATATATTATGTGGGGAATTAGGGGGTGTTACATTAGTCGTATCAGAGCAATGGTCGGTCATACTTGGCCAGATTATTAATGAATTTATTCCCTGTTGTATTCGATATGTGTGTGAAATACTATCGATACTTGTGTGTTTTCAAATCGCTTGTTTGCAGGAGGGAGTTTGAAACAAGTGGAGGAAAAGCTTTTGCTTCTCTGAGTTGTTACGTGGTGGAGCATTTGTTCAGTGTTCTGTTGACTTCAAAAGTAAGGATTTGAGCATAGATGAATGACACTATTATAGTTTGATAACATTGGTTTATGCTCCATTATGGTTGTCACCTACCTATTGACAAATTGAGGAACTGATCACCCTTAATCTCTTGTTGATAGTAGATGAGATCGTATTGGATGAGATATGCTTGTCTTGCCAATGTGATAGTATGTAAAGTGGGATATTTTACTCCGGCCAAGTGCTTCAAGTGTGGTGCTATGGGGTATCGTGGTTATGAGTGCAGAAATGATGATGTGAAGTATTTCAAACGTGGAAAAATGGGTCACAAATCTCCTGAGTTCATAGTTGGTGCAAATGTGACTTGTTACAACGGTGGTGAAAAAGGACACATTAGTACCAAGTATGACAAGCCAAAGAAAGAGAAAGCTAAAGGGAAAGTATTTGCATTTTCTAGTGTTGAGACTGCTGCTGAGGATAGACTAATCCGAGGTACATGATTTATTAATGGTACACCTTTGATTGCTATCATTGATACTAGTGCAACGCATTCTTTTATTTCTTAGAATGGTGTTAAGAGGTTGTATTTTGAATTGTCTGATATGCATGGAAATATGATTATTGATACTCCTGCTATGAGTTTTGTTTGAGGATTTCATGGAAAGAAGAAGCTGATTCGTAGCAGAAAAATCTTTGTTTTGCGGACCGCGTTTAGCGCTATCAGAGGATATCAACGTAATTCCAATTCAACAATAGCCTTAGGCCTACAACGTAATCAACATATCAACTAAATCAACGTAATTAACAACAACTCATCACTGCCTAAAAATCCTACAACTTAATATCAACATATACTACTTTCATCCACTTAATAACCCACTACTAGTTACTACATTAACCTCTGAGTAACTTATTCTACAATTCAACTTACAGTCATTCGGATTGTTTTATCTAATTCTAGTTAACTGCTTATCGGTTAGGATTGCTAGTATTTCGATCCTACATTGCTATCCACTACTGCTCATTCACTATCGAATTAGTATATTGATTATGGTCATTAAGTATACTACTATTCCACAATACTGCAACTAACTGACTTCTACTATTTTAACACTACCACAATACCTCGGCTAACCAAAACACCATCTGTTATCTTCCACCATTTTGCTCTTATCAGTATTCATATAATCTACATAATCCAACTAAGCCAACTTAATTTAATAGAACACCATACAACCATATTGTCACTTCATTAATAAACTTTCTACCAATCTAAATCACTTAACTTAGTTGATTAAATTGGCACACTATTTCAATTCCTTCAAATTCTGGTTAATTGGCTTATATCGCTTACAACTACCAACATACTAATCGGAACTATTTCCAATCGATTATGGTATCATTCCTTATTAATTACTAGCATTATTTTACTCATGAAAGCCTACTAAAAGTTCCCTAATCCAAATACTTAAATTGGGAAGAACTCACAAATAAGAAAATGTGTCCAAAACTACACAGTACGCGCCGCGAACCCACCTTCTCGTCGCGACTTTAGCGGGGACTTAGTTCGTACTGCGTCAATCCGTTGGCTCCGCGAACTGAACGTGACAGATTGGGTTTTTGAGCGCTGCCAGCATCTCCCACAAGCCATTTTTCCCAAATTTTTGGCATCCAACACACCCACAAACCAAAACAAATCAGCCTAACGTACTAGCAACATGGGTAATCAAACAAATACAATATTTACCAAACCATTCAACAAGTTTCATGGATTTTCAAGCTTCAATTTGAAATCAAATCACAACAACTAATACACCAACACAAGGGAAAATCTATAAACCCCATCCCACATATCATCCATCATGTATCCCGTTATAGAGTTAGAACCTCACTTTTACCTCTTTGATGGCAGCTCTATACCTTGATCGGATTTCTGAAACCTTGGCTCTAGCACTTTCTTTGCTCTTGCCTCCTCTCCAAAACCCTAATCCTCTTTCTCTTCTCCTCTACTGACTTCCTTTCTCTTCTTTTATAATGACTTCCTTTTCTTTTCTTTTATAATCCCACTAAGAGACACACCTCCTTATTACTTTGTGATACCACAATTAAAGCCCAACTCAATTTAATAAAATAGTCCATTATTAATAATAATATTATTTCTTCAATGTAATCGACTTTATTAATTCTCTGACTAACCGAATAAAATTCTACTTCAACTTAATAATCCAAATATGTTTTCCAAAATAATACTGACAAATCCGATTGATCCTCGAACTTCGAGTAAATCCAATAGTTAAATCCTTAAATAATTTAATTTACCAATTAATTAAATTCGGGGTGTTACAGTAGTGGTCTAATTAATAATAAGTATGTGGCTAAAAACATAAATATCATGAAAGTAATATTATTGTGCAGATACCATAAGTCAATATCTAATTTGATGAGTGGCCAAAATTAAATATTGAAAACAAAGAAATAACCCTAAAGTTATTTATCAGGGTTATGATCCCCATTTGTAGACAACGCAAAAAAAAAAGCTTATTAGGAATTCTCTCTTCATCCCCATCAGAGGAGAATCAAAGAGCCATGAGGAACTCTACAAATTAGAAGATCAATTAGCCATAATTCTCAATGATTCTTAATAGTAAATTCAGGTTGTAATATGGTTGGAGAACTGACTTTGAGAATTTGTTTTGCTTTTTATCGCAAATGTTGCGGATAGCAAGAGTCGCCGCCGACTTTTCTTTTATCCAATTAAGGGAAGGTGAAAAGAACAGAAAAAGACCTTCGTTAGATTCTGAGTAAGGGATAAGGTTATGAAAAGGGAATGTTTAGATTCTACGGGCTCTTAGTTGCTTCTAGCTCATCTTTAAAAATTGCTTTCTGTGTGTTTGACAAAAATGTTTTGAAAAGGCATTTCACTTTGACTTTGTAATGATTCACGTTGGAATGTATACAAAGTGTTTGGAAATGTTTCGTTTTGAAAAGTGTTTGAACTTTGACAAAAGTGTGAGGTGTGAAAAGTATTTTGATAGAGCAAGCAACTAAAAGTCTTATTACCTACTCAGAATGGTCGTTTTCGTGTTATTTTACTTTCCTTTAGAATAGTGTTATCCATACCATTAGTTGGTAGGTAACCCTATTCGTTGGATGTAAAAGGGACATTCGAAGGGACATCGGATGGTCATAGAAGGCAACTTGTAGGAGTATCCTAGCACATTCGAAGGGAAGATCATCACTTTTCGTAGGCAACAATCGAGGGACGAGATCATGTTTTCGTAGGCCACGTCGAGGGACTCATGATCTTTTATTCGAAGGGACTATGATGATATATTTCGTAGGCAACGGCGAGGGACTTGACCATTATTCGAAAGGCAACGAGAGAGAATTACCCTAAGGGGTGCATGTGTGAAAAGAGTGTGTTAAATTCAGATATTTTATCTTAGAATTAGATGTGATCTACGTTCGTTTTTATCCTTCCATACACGCCTAATTACTAACAGTTTATAGGGTGCAGAAAGTAAATTGCGGAAAGTAAAGTGCGGAAAAGTAAATGTCATATGCTATTACATGGCTTTGGGGCAGTTACATAATAGGAGTGCGGAAAGTAAAGGCAGAAAATGTAAATCTACGCTATTACATGATAAAATCTTTGCAACCTATACATCCTTTCTAGAATTGTAAATGCGGAATAATAAATAAATAATCAGAATAAGAAGAAAATGTTAGCAAAATGTTCCTGAAATTAGTAGAAAAAGTTTTTACGTTAGTAATGATAATTAGATGATAGAGTAATTTTTTTGGGAATTTTCTGGATTGGTTTTGATGAAGAAAAATAATTTAAAGTCAATTTAAAGGTTAATTAACAATTAATTAATATGCATGCAAAAATATTAATTTTTATGGCAAAAATTAAGTAAGTATTTTTCTGATTTAAATGCAAAAAGAAAATATTTTTGGTGATTTTTAAATGCATGAGAAAATTGTTTCAAAAGAAAATAAATTAAAAGTAAAAAATATGAAAAGAAATAAGAAAAGTGTTAGAAGGCTTCTGGATAGGATTTTCCCAGAAGTTGGAGCTTCTAAGAGACCCTTGGCTGACCGTGCCGTGTGCATGCTTCGGGGATTCTTGCGTGAAGTGTCCGTAACCTTGGTTTTCGAGCTTCGCTGAGATGCCTAAGCCCTTCCGGGCTTTCGATGGAAGCACACCCGTCGGAGCTCGGGCCTAAAGCGTGGCATGAAGGGCCAGAAGGCATCATTTCTGGGCAAGCCTTCTGGAGAATCTGCAAATTTCAAAAATATTAAGTGAAAAGGAAGGTTCGAACCCAAGACCTTCTGAACAATCAACGCGTTGCTTTGCCATCTGAGCTGGATGAGCCATCTGTTAGCAATATAAAACAAAAAGAATAAAAAGGGTTTCTGGGAACCCTTCAGATCAGAAAGCGCGCGCAGAGACATCTTCCTCATTTGAATTTTTGAAAACCATGCTTTTACCTACGGATTCAGTTCGTAGAAGCCTATAGCGACGGCTTTTGTTCGTCACTAGATCCCCTGCAAATTTTCAAAATCAAACACAAGCAATATAAATTCATTGTGAATACATGATTCAATTCGGTTTTGCCCCCTGAACACGATGGTGGTCTTAGTTTTGTCCAATTTTGCCTAGAATAAAAAACCCCAAAACGGAGCTATGAACCCTAGCCATGGCATCTCGTGAATCCTGTACTCAAAACACAATTAACCAATGCAGAAAGCTTCGAAACTCCATTCTAAATACAAACAAAACATCAAAACATGTTAAATATGCATGAATTATCAAAATCGATTTTGAAAGTTTAAGAGCAAATCGAAACTGTGATTTCGTGATTCTTGATGTTTGGATGGCTTGTGAGTATCTAGATTGATTCAAGGGACCTCTAGGAATGTGTTGGAATCCTTAGAATGCCTCGAATTGATCTAAAACTAGGGCTGCAAGTTGCTTGAGTGACACGATTTTTTTTGTTGAGGTTGGCCAGGGTTCTTAGAGGCAGAATTTTCGTTCTTTGTTCATGTAATAACATCATGTATATATAGTGGATGAATTTAGGTCAAGAATCATGAGGAAATAATGTACCAATCAATGAGAAAATATTTGATTTGGTATAAAACCAAATATTGCCTTTTTGATCAAATTTCAATCAATTCCTTTGCCAATTAATGCCAATTTCGAATTTTCCAGCTTGTGGGGTTTGCTTGGACCTCAAGAATGAAAGAAAAATCCGATTTGCATTTAATTTTGATTTTCTACCTTTTATTTTAATTTAATTGGATTTTAAATGATTAAAATCCAAAATAAATAGAAAATAAAAGATAAAATTCGTGGCCTTAGGCTTGGAGGTTCCAATTTAGCTGAGGAACAAGTTTGAACCAAGAAAAGTTAGGCCCATTTGCAAAATTTTGGCTTTTGTCAAGTATTTCTCTTTGTGCACCTCTTCAAAAATGCCCAACTTGTGCAAGGTGTATGTTGCTCAATTTTTAACATTTTTGGGTGTTCTTGGTCTTTTTAGAATGATCTAGATGTCCTATAAACAACCTCTTTGGTCTCATCTCAATTGAAGTTTCCATGCTCAATAACACTTCTTTACAAAAAGTTGACTTTTTGTTGACTTTGAAAAGGACCTGTAATGTTTTGATCCATATCTTCCAAATGAAGCATTTTTTGACCAAGCTTGTGAGACATGAAGTTGTAGAGAATTGAATTCTTTTCAAAATGAGAGATGGTGGAAAAATTTCTGATAAAGTATGTGAAAGTTATGCCTGGTCAAAGTTCTGTTGACTTTTGTCTAAGAAAACCCAATTTAGAAACTTTGACTTTTGAACAATTCTTGACTTTTCTTGATGAATCATGATCAAACCTTGATCAAATGATGAATATCACTTCAAAATATTGATGTTGACCAAAAATTATGAAGTTTGACTGTATGTTGACCACAATTGACTTTTTTCTAATATAACTGATTTTCAACCATATGAGCAATTGTTTGAGGAAACTTGACTTGTAGGCTTGAAACTTGACATGGAGATTCTTTGAAACATATGATGAGGCATGCTGATCAATGGAGATGTTGGGGAACCACCTTGATCTGAGAATAGCCAAACCCTAGTTTGGGTTAATTGCCTAAGAGAGGGTTTGTCTGGTCAACCCTTGTGAAATCCTTGAGTATGGATGTATTATGTCTTGAGAAGTAGGAGGGCAAATTTTGGGGTATGACACAGGTACGCTCTGCTTTCATTCTTATAATTGTATTCATATATGGGTTTAAGGGTTTTATTTTGAGTTATATTCTTAATTTCTATATTGATAGAAATTATATAAGGTTTATGAAAAGATCTAATATAAAGTGTTGAAGAAATGCATTGAGGTTTCTGCATGTATATTATTGTTTTGGAACTTAGTGAATTTTGAGATTTAGTTTGGATGCTATTTCGACCACGAAGTTTGAAATTTAAAAGTAGGTCGGAGTAATTGTTTTTCAGCCTTATCCACTTCTGAAAAACGCGTGCAAGCAAACCGAATGGGATACATGCAAAAGATAATGTGTCAGATTCTGAAGATAAGGTCGTCCAACACAGTTATTTCGATTTTAGTTTAAAAAGGGTTTATAATTTTTAGATTTTCGTGTGTTCAATTGTATAGAAAACTCATACTTCTCAAAGTATCTAAAGAATTAATAAAATAGTCAAAAGTGAGTGAAATATACGTATGAGACACCATTTTCATTTAATGTAAAATTATGTTCTTTAACTAATTTTCATGCACTTTTATCAGTGTGTCGAAGTATTTTATATTCATATTCTCCTTACAAATCATTTTCATATTTCGTTGAAGTTTTGATTCACATCGAATTCTTCATTATACAAGTCATATTACTTACATAAATTTTGATACACGTGTCAAATGATCAATCTAGTCGATCCTGCAAACAACAAAATTATATTTGAAAGACTAACAGTTGTTTACGAAATTTCACCATAAACAGTTTAGTATTTTGACTTTATATTGCAAACAATGAATATTTTTATAATCGCTTTTCTCTGTTTAAATGGACAAAATAGATTTTGTTTAAAATAATACAAGTTAACACAAGTATATAAATAAAAAATTAATAACAAGGAATTTCCCTCGATCATTTCAATAAATCGAGGTAGTAGGACTTAGTCTATTACCTCATTGTTTCATATAAATAATCCATGATCAATAAATATTTTTCTTCTTAATCGATAAAAAAAACTCTCTTTTTATGACGCACTTGGTTACCTCATATAAAATATCAAGATTAAACCTCACTCTAACCAAGATAAAATATATCTTTTTGCACAAATACTATTTTTTTTTAATTTAAAATTACAACTTATGTTAATAGAAATAAATATTGTCGTCATCATATACCAGTAATTTACCTTATTTTTATAATGATGATTTTAAGGTAATTTATATATAATATTTCGATACGTTTGTTATAATTTTATTTTGTCATTTTTATTTATATAACATATTGACAAAAGCATAATCAATAAAATGATAATTAATATTCTTTTTTTAATTATATGTTACTTTTACAGAAGGAAAAAATTTAGATATAATTTTTTAGATATGATTTATATTCGTTTCCACTAAAAATACGACATGTGTATAATTTTCTCATAAACATATATAATTTTTTCTTACACATAGAATTTTCTTTTACTTTTCTTCTTTAAAATTTTTTTAAATATATTTATCATATTTTTATCAGTGAAGTATAAATTACATTTATGGAATTGTAAACTAACAATTTTATTTAAAAATCGATGTTACTTTCCTTTAAAAACATAATCTCTCCGATTTAAAATGTATGAATTAACGAAAAAATTAACGTGAATTCAATTAACAATTTGATCGACTAACATTCATACACGTAATACTCCTATAGGACGACCGCATACTTCTCAGTCCTTTAGGGAAAAGACTTGGCCGCGTCAAGCAAGTATTGAAAAGTTCATACACGATAATATACGCACTTGGACTTAGCCTGCAATATACTAATAGCTTAATGACTTTGCAATTGTAACAGCAAATATGGGTTATGCAAGTATTTGATACATATTGCATATAAGAATTAACTTAATTATAAATAGGTAAATAATAAAATATTTAATATAGTTGAAAATTTTTAAGTAAATTTTATAAAGAAATTAGGAAAAATGCTTGTTAATAAGAAAAAGTAAAAACAAAAAAGACAAGAATAAATCTCAACCACTCCTTATCATAATCTTTATTAAAAAAAATAATTTATAATAAATTAAAAATTATCCACTAAATTAATGATACATGTAGATTCTTGTCTTTCTTACTTAAATTATTTCGTATTAAATAACAATGTTCCAAAAATAATAACAAATAAAAAGAGTTTTATAAATATGAACCAATATAATATTTATTTAGAAACCAAAGTAATAGACTTCAAGATTTTAAAAATGAATTAAGATTTAAGTTTTTTTTGTATTAGAGAAACTGAGAAAGGCATGAGAGATAGGAGAGAGAGAGGAGAGAGTTATTTAGATATAGGACAGTTTTTTAAAAAATGATTTTTTTTTGTATTTTTTTAAAAATATTACAAGTTTTTTATATTTGTTTTTTTTTAAATTGTGAGATTAATTTTGACATTAAATAACATAAATATACATTATCGAAAATTATAACATAGTTAAAATTACAATTTTTTTAAAAAATTATATTTTAAAAATATTTTTTATGAAAAGCTATTTGAAATATCTTCAAAATTAAGTGATTTTTAGAAATTTTGATGTATTTTTTTTTTTTTTTTGCTAAAATGATGAATGGTCTAAAATAACACTTTAAGAATAACTATTTAAACAAAAAATTTATTTGGAGCTTTTATGAAAAATTTCTTTGTAAATATTTTTTACACAAAATAATGGGTCAGTTTGTTTCAGTTTTAAAAAAATAATTTTTTTTTGTATTTTTAAAAATAGATTTTACAAAACCGTTTTTCAAAATATTACAAGTATTTTTATATTCGTTTTTTCTAGATTGTAAAACTAGTTTTAATATCATACACCATAAACGTACATTATTGAAGACCAAAGCATAGTCAAAATCATAATTTTAAAAAAAAATTGTATTTCAAAAATGATTTTTATGAAAATCTATTTGAAATAGCTTCAAAGTTAAGTGATTTTTTGAAATTTTGATATCCCAAAAAAGTTTCAATAATAAGAAGAAAAATATCTAATATAACAATTTAAGAATAACCATTCAACCCAAATTTTCATTTGAAGCTTTTATTAAAAATTTCTTTGTACATTTTTTATTCAAAATTATATAACATTATAAAAATTATTTAAAATAAAACCAAAACAAACGGGCCCAATATTATACTATAAAAATAATTTTTTTTAAAAATCAAAATAAACGAGCCCCTAATTGAATCTATTTTTATTTTCTCAAAGTTAATTACATTGATTGTGTGACTCCGTATTTATAGTCAAACCTAATCGTGTTGACTCAACACAATTAACTGCATCTATCATGCTTAATTATAATTAAGCAAATATTTTTTTTTTTTATGTTTACTTCGTGGTCTTTTGTTTTTAAAAAGTTCTAAAGTGGTGTTCAAAAAGGTCAACGTTAGTCCATTTTGTTCAATTTTTTAAAACGGTGTCAACTTTTACTTGGGTGACATCTGTTGTGGTACTAGATCATACGGGTAGCACGTGACTTGACACACATTCATCTTCAAAATCATTAAATTATTAAAAAAAGACTAAAAAGTAATGTTGAACCCAAAATTCAAACACGGGTTAATAAACAACATATCAAACTACTACACCACTTCACACTTGTTTGTATATCTTAGGCAACATTTAATTCATATTCTAAATTCTTTCTCTCAGTGCACTATTTCCATCGTTCTCTCAAACTGAACCAAACACATTAATAAAATATCTTAATAAAATAATATTGTTGTTACTATTCTAATTACTAATGACAATATTGCCAATAATTTACTTACTCGTATACTGGATGATACATAGTTAACACAAGATCAAATGATAGAACACATGGATTTAGCTTCAAAAAGAAAGAACATAGATATATTTAACTGATCTAGATTTAGAAGCTGGTAAATGCATATTTATGGTTCAATTTCCTTGTAAATCTGATTGATTGGAGGCTTTGGAACATACCAGCTTCACTGATTTATTTTAGCCTTGCCAACAAGATAGAAGAGAAATATGCTTTATTAGTGAATAGAACCACAATGTCACTACTCACTACCAAAGATGTTTAACAAGGCCAAGTGTTCCTCCAACTAAGGTACTTACACCTCCAATTAAGAAAAATATATATCTACTATCACAAAAATCATTGTGAAAAACAACATTACATGTGTGAGTAGAACTTGAAATCATTTGCGTTACCAATGTTTACGGAAGTCAAATCAATTATAAAAAGTTTTAACTCATTGGTGGAGTATTATTTTATCAATTTCATTCTTAACCGTTAATTCAAACATCTCAGATTTGTGCAATTTAGTTTATATTAAGAAAATATTGAGAAAATATTTTTGCTAATATTATTGTGTTTTTGAGAAAATTGAAGTAAAAAATTGTTAAAAAACTGCATATTGTTTTTTCAAAGGATTTGAGAATTATGAAAAAATTGCAGATCCAAAAATATGAAGTACAAAGAAGAGCAAGAACATAGATAATTGCATATCCAAAACTTTTAGGTTTTCTCTTATATGCTCTCTTCTTTCCAATCAAGTCAATTTCACTTCCAATGGTAGCCGAAATTCAATTTCTCTTGTTACTCGCTTTCCTTATCTCAATTTCATTTTGATGTCAATGGAGGTTAGGTAATTGTGGTTATGGAATGGGTTGAAGAAAGAAGTTGGTGAAGTTATGACATATGAAGGTTGTGTATTGATGAAGAAGATGATTAATAATGATTTGAGCGAATTGATTTTTAGATACAAACTAGAATGCAAAATTAATTAACAATGACCAAGCAATCTAGTGGAAAATTAGTTTCCTTGAAATCAATGTAACTTGAGAATGGACCCGAGGTAAACTTAAAGGACCAAACAAGATATTTTGCCTTAAAATGTCAAGCTCCATGTTCTCGGTCTTGGCATGGAGGACAGGATTATAAGATAAGGCATATGTGCTCAAACTATCACAAAAAAGCTCAGGAGTTATGAAGGTAACCCTCAATTCACTAAGAAGGGATTTGATCTAGAGAACTTTGGAAGCTGAGTTGGTCAGGCTTATATACTCAACTTCAATGTTGGATATGGCGACTAATGTTTGCTTATTAGAACACTAGGATATGAGGTTAGGACCCAAAAAATTTCAATATCCTGAAATGGATTTTCTATCATTTGGTCTTCTCCCTAATATGCATTAGAGAAGCCTTTTATGGAAAGAGGAAACTGAGTTGAAGTAGGTTGAAGAAGAAGTCCATGTTGGAGTATCCTTTTCATGTACCTTAGAAATATCTTGATTGTTACCCAATGACTATCATGAAGTTGAGAGAGAAATTAGCAAGCATTATTGATTACAAAGCTTACTTCATGCCAAGTGATAATGGAATATTAGAAGGCTCTAACAATGGACTTGTAGAAGGTAAGATCGCAAGGTGATCAGTCCCATGTTTTCAGAGTTTAAGACTAAAGATCATAAATATATGTATGTTCTTGGCATTTGTTATATTTTCCTTGACTAGAATAACTTTGATGATCTTTGTTTGATATATGAAGAGGGAGCTATCATTTTGATGATCCACTTCAATCCTTAAGAAGTTCTCCAACTTTCCAATTTATTTAAGAGCAAATGGAGCATTTAGCTAGTTAATAAGATGTTGAATACGGGAAGATGATTTTCCAGTGTCATTGATGTTATCTACATACACTAACATGAATATAATGTATGTAGGAGTAACCAAGTTGAAGAGGGAAGGGTCACACCTACTAGATATGAATCCAAAACCTTTAAGGGCTTGATTGGGCCTTTCAAACCAGGCTTTGGGTGCCTACTTTAGCCCATAAATTGCCTTGTTTGATTTGCAAACCATTGTAGAATCAATGTTCTCTATCCCATGAGGTTGTTGCATGTAGACTTCTGTTGGGATCTAAGAGGGTTTTTTTCAAAAATTTATCCTCTTAACAGAACAATCCCGATGAACGAATCTTGATTAAATCATTAATCACAAATCAAAACTCACCGAAATAAGGATTCAAGAGTTACCTCTTGAAGCGGGCTTTCTCTTACGATCACGAACGGCGGAAGATACCTACGTCTCTACGTAGTCCACGCGAGTGCAAAGTGGAAGGCGGTGCTAGCCGTTTCTTGTTCTCTTGAGAATTGACAATTAGCATTAACAAGGGGAAAAAGCTTCTCTATTTATGGAGAGCTTCTAAAACCCTAATGCTCTTAATTTAGGCTTTTTCCAAAACAAGCTCAATCTTATCTAATTAAACTATTTAATTAAATTATTATTATTTCTATTTAATCAAACTCTTTTAATTAAATAAAATAAACTATTAATTAAATTAAATCATATTTAATTTAATCAACTGTCAATTCCCATTTATTTAATTAAATCATATTTAATCAAATAAATTATATGTGTCAATGTATTAAACAATTTAATTAATATTAACACATAATTAAATTAAATCATATTTAATTTAATCATCCATTCCACTATAAGTACTCTATGCGTGTGACCCTGTAGGTTCTCGTAACGTTGGCAATAATATTAAATCACCTATTTAATATTATAAACAATGAGCGGTATGTAGCAACACATCATTGCTACCTAAGTAATGAGAATGTCATGTGATCTGACATAACCTTTCTGTGATAATGATTATGTGTATAATTATCCTTTTGCCCTTATATCTATATTGAACACAAGACATAGAATGTGTCACCCTCGTATAGTTCAATATTTTATTCCTTGATCCCCGAGCATTCCTGATAATAACAAATAAGCCAAATATCTCATATTGACTTAGTTGAGCACGTCCATGCATTTTACAAACATACTCTATCAAGGGGCCCACATATATTACTCCCGCATATGTAGGAGGGGAAATTCCATCTAGGTCACTCATGTCCCTCAGCATGATTTATAAAGTACCCATCAACCATCTTTATGGTCATCTTGTTACAGACAACGTTTGATTGACAATAAAGTATTCGACTCCACATCTAGGTTCCATAGTGGTTTCAGGTCGAAGGATGGTATACACCACTATCACTATGAGAATAACTTATGACACTTACATAACAAACTATGTAGTATTCTCATGGTGGGTCAATCCAGTATAAATATTACTCCTAATATTTATACCTACATGAAGACTTGATATCTCATATCCATGACTTGTGAGATATAGTCATCAGTCTACTCACGTAATAGTTTTTATGCGTTAATGTTGTCCTATTTGACAGTAAAGCTTGACTACGGATACTTTAAGAATAATGTCCTTATGTTTAATGAGCTCTCACAATTAAATCACACTTAATAGATCATTAATAGACTAATTACTCTAAGGACTTTATTATGTCAAATATACAAATAACATAATAAATATGAGGCCTAACAATTATATGTATTAACAAATAACATATATCAAAGTCATGATACAAAAGCATATTAAGCCAATATTGATTGGCTATTAGAGCTTACTCCAACAATCTCCCACTAGCACTAAAGCCAATCAGATATTAATTTAATATCTAGTTGCTCATCATGTACATCAAGCATCATCTAAGCATGATACTTTATTAGGGCATAAGGAACTCTTTCCTCTGTTGGTAATATACACCTCTTCCAATTTCAACTTTCGATCTTCTATCGAAATAAATTGAAGTGTCAAAATATATATACATGAATCGCTAGTGAGATCTAGTATTCTGAACTTGCAAAATTAACCCATTATCATCGGGAATGAGATCAATAGGATCTAGAATACAAGAAACATAATTTTCTTCCCAAGAATTATCAAAGTAATCCAAATCATATATTTGACCTTTGTATTAGAAACGACAATTATCTGAAACTCCTTTCAACTTATACAATTGTCATCTAAGCATAATATTTAATTTATACTGTGATATGAATATGTTCATAAATTTTTGAATAAAATCATTGTAACTCCTTTACAATTATTATTCCCATCTACTTTTGAGAAAAGGAACACCAGGTCCTTTAAGGTACTCATAGACCTTCTTGATAGGGATCTAGTGATTAACACTTTAATCATTTTGGTACTTATTGTTTATGCTCATAGCATATTGCGCATCTAGTTCAGTACATATCACGGTGTCATTTTCCTCATCCAATGAGATAAGACATTGTCCATTAGACAAACCATTTTACCATACATGCAATAATCTTAATGTGAGATTTATGCATATTAGATATCTCAATACTTCGTCGGAATATGTACTTCTGCTAGGATTGAGATTCATCAGCCATCTATCTCTATTGATTCTGATTCCAAACCTTTTAGGAAATCTCGCCTAAGCATTTTATCAAAACCATTTCCTTAACCATGTCCTACATTGGCGTTGCAAGGAATTTGTTTTGATGGTCAGTATGTCGCTTACATACTATACTAGATTAATGCAAATACTCCCACTAACCTTCTTGAATGCACAAGATTTAAAGTTGTCATTTATTAATCCAAGTTTTCACAAGACTTCATTAATAAAAGAATTTAATTCCAAGAAGTTTTTCTTAATCCATAGATGGATATAGATAACTTACATACATTTCTAGAATCTTGTGCCACGCGAACCAATTGTACAACAACAACTCCCTTGTTGAATTGGATCATATTCCATTCTCATAAATATATGTATTTTATGATTCTTGAATTTCTTCAAGTTCTATATCACTCCCACTGGCTCCTTTAGATACATATTATCTCTAATGGAAGACTCCAGTTCTAGCAACAAAACAATTTTGTCCTATAACGTGTTATAGAATATGTTTCCTTTGTTTCCATTAGGATACATACATAAATACATCTTCATCTATATTGTGATAAAGTTTACTTAATAAACCTTAAAACCCAGATGACCATAAAGACAATTTATGGTGTCTCTACGGCTACTTTAAATGGAATTGCTTATGGATAGGAATAATTGTATGTAAAACAATTTATAAAAGAGTCACAAAGATATAATTGAACTATCTTAAATCAATCAATGTCAAACATGGTATGATTTAAATGTTCATTATATTCTTTACATAGGTATTTACCATAGCGAACAATTTGAATGGTCTTAATACCCTTTCGAGTTGTTTCCTTCTACTTCACTCTTGAACTCTTCTCAAAATAATTCTAACTCGTGTAAAATATATAAGATTAAAATTTCATTTGATCCATCCCACATTTATTATAGATGAGCTTATCAATATTGTAGAACTCAAATCTACTACTTGATTTAGTATTGAAAACATTGTTTGGATAATCATAACAACACTTGTCCATTATCACAACATGCACTCCTCATCTTGTCAATACAGGACTTAGAATTAATTTTTCTTTGACTAAATGAAACTTAATAACAATTATTTGGTTTCATTCCAAGCTCTAATTTAAATCATAAGCTCTTATAGTCAATGAAACACATTGTTCCATTCTAGACATAAGGGGACTCAAATTATAATCAATGTCCTACTTCTTAAAAGACTCTTTACATTCGTATAAATGTGATATCAACATCTAGTATCACATACCCAAGATGTAGAAGTAGACAAATGTATTTTCTATAATAAATCATATGAAGAATCAGTCTTACTTCCTTCTTCTACTTTGACTCTTTCGATAACCATCAATTTTTTTTGTTCTTTCAACATATGAAAGAACTGCATTCTTTTAGAACCATGTTTGTATTCCTAAATTCCAATGAATATAAAATAAATCTCATTTATTTTATAATTCATCAATTTAGCATCACAAACTACTTTCCTTTTCTTTTCAACAAGATGTGGTAGAAAAATTCATTCAAAATGAATCTAATCTACCTATCTGAGACAAATCTCAAATAAAACTTGTGACAAACTATTTATTCTATAAGAAAATCCAAATTTTAAATCTTAAAACTATTTTAGATTAATTTGGATTCCTAACTTGTATTGAAAAGAACTTGGAAAGTTTTACATTTCTCACATCTTGTATTTCTTATTATCGAGGTTAATGATCATATCATTCTCCATGACAACTACAACTATGAGATATGTTATATCTAGGAACTCGACTTGATCCTTTTCATAAGCATCGTTCTTCGAATCTAGTTATATTCAGTTGTCAGGAATTGGTTTATGGAGAACATACCATTCTTTTTTGTGCTTGAGAACAATTCTCAATTTATGTACCAACTCAGAAACTCCTTTTTGATCCTTATATCCTTCATAAGGATATTTTACAGTAAAATATAAATAAAATGCAAAAGAAAATTCTAACTACAAAACGTGTAAAAATTGTATCAAATTAAAATCATTTTAATAAGGTCTTTTATTAAAATGCTCCCACTATTTTTACTCAAACCAAATGACCCTCAACATTTGATTCGGAAAATCTCGTTGAAAGATTTCCTAGCAGGTCGAGATCCATATCTCACTTTGTTTTAAGTCCGCGTAGGCGGATTACACAAAACTTAGTTATTTAGGTAGGAACTCCTTCCAATTATATCTAATACAACTCTCAAATTTTATCAGTTGAGTGAATAACTCCTTTTTCTAATCCATCATTGTTAAGGACCAAATTGTAGTTATTTTGTACATAATTTTGTGCTCCTTAACAATATCTTTTTAATTAATTAGTATTATTTATTCTAGTATTTTGGTTTAAGTAAGTTTCTATTTAGTTTTTGTTCATAATACATTATTTAACTTATATTACCTTTAATTGTAGGATTTTATTGATTAATTCTCCCAAGCTTGGATTCAAGAATCTTGAAGAGCTTTAGGGATGATTCTTTTTGAAGATATTTTTTGGATGAAGAAGCTTGCTACAGGTCGCGCTCAACGCGGTTGCAGCATGAGCGCGCTCAACGCGACTTAACCGCGCTTAGCGCGGTCTGCGAAAATCAGAAAAAGTACAAGCCCATGCTTTCACCTTTTGGCCACCAACCCATCACTTCAACTGACTTTTATGGCTTGCAAAGAGGGTGGAACTTCACTTCATCATAATCACTTCATCTTTGTAAAAACCTAGGGCAAGAATTGTAAAGAAAAACCATAGTTTTTCTTCTTGTTTTTCATGTTCATCATCTCTACCAATAATCTTGAGAGCAAAGCAACCATGGAAGTGAGTGGCTAAGTTCTTTTTTTGTCAAGATTAGAGGTAGTTGATCTATATAGTATGTATTTCTTTTGATTCATTTGTGTATGAACATGGTTGATGATTAATATAGTTGAATATCTTTGTTCTTCATCTTTATGCTTTGAGTTTTGCTTGGAAAAGAATACTTAAAAGTAGACCTAGGATATTCATCCACTAATGAACAAATGCTAGGGATAGATTTGTGTGTTAGTGTTTACAAAATATTGAACTTAATGCTTATCATGTCAATAGTTGTAGTGAGGGATCATGCAAAGATTAACATGATAACATTCACAATCTTGGTGGGAAATCTACAAGATTGAGAGGATATGTATTTATAGAAATCATCTACTATGTTCATCACTTGATTAATTGAATATGTATGAAACTAGATCAATGAAACTAATCTTTACATGCTTCCATAATTTGAAAACAATCTCAAACTCTCTTGAATCCAAATCATAACTCTCTTTTGAAAAGATATTTTAGTTGTTTCTTGGAAACTTATGTTACTAGTAGAGTAGATAACAAAACCTTTGGTTACATAATTTTAAAATACACTTTCCTATTGAAAGACTATAATATACACCAATCCCTGTGGAATCGATAATTAAAAATACTTGTTCGCGGAGATATCCTACAACAAAATGGCGCCGTTGCCGGGGATTGGCGTTTGATATTGTTAGTATAGCAATAGTTGTGTGTTTTAAGATATTTTTCTTCTAATCTTTCTTTGTTTCTTTTGTGTGGCTAGACTTTTTCAGGAATTAGTTTATGCGAGAAAGTATTCCGACCGACCAACTCCTTTTCGATCCCGAAATTGAAAGGACGGGGAGAAGACTTAATAGTAGTGCTAAAAGAAGAAAAAGACAAGCTAGGCAAAGGCAAGAAAGAGGAGAAAGAGGAGAGGCATCTACTTCTTCAACACCACCCGTGTTAGGAGAAGTCACCACTATGGCGGAGAATCAACCACAACCACAACCACAACCACCACCACCACGGGGGCCGTGTGTCAATAGCCCTCGTCACAACGCCCAATTTGCTCGCCAAGCAAATGCAAGGGTCGCGGAGATGAAAACGGGCTTGCTTCAACTTCTTTATGCAAGTCCATTTCATGGTCATGACCATGAAGATCCTTACACCCACCTTACTAAGTTCTATGAGATCGCGGGAGCGGCCGGGGCTCCGGAAGACCAAGAAGAGCAATACTTTCAAAGGCTCTTCCCTCATTCTCTAGTGGGGAAGGCAAAAGATTGGTATCTAGACCAATTGCAAGAAACCATGACAAATTGGAATGTTTTGGAGGAAAAGTTCCTTGAAAGATTTTTCCCTCAATCACGTTTCATGGAGGCAAAGACCGCAATCTCGGTATTTTCACAAGGAGTAAACGAGCCTTTGAATCGGGCTTGGGAAAGGTACAAGTCTATGCTTAGGAAGTGTCCTAGCCATGGTTTTGACGAGCTCACCCATTCATATTTTTAAATGGTCTCCAACCTCAACACAAATTGTTGTTGGATGCCACGGGGTTCTTTGATGGCAAAACACCATATGAAGCAATCCAAATAATTGAGAAGATGGGTAGGAATGATCATCAAACTCAACATGATCAAGGAGGTGTTCAAGTGAAAACGGAGTTCTAGAAATTGGTTTGAGTCACGGCACTTGTGGCAAAACAAATTGTTTATAAACAAGTTGAAGAATTGACAAAACAAATGGCTAGACTACCTCAACAAATCATGGAGTTACAAGGAACATCAAGTAAGCAAGATCACCAAATAGCTTGTTGTGAATTGTGCAAAGGAGATCATAAAACCGGATTTTGTCCTCCGGAAAATGAGGAAGCTAACTATGTGGCCAACCAAGGGCAAGGATACCAACAACGAGCTCCTTACCCTTATCAAAACCAAGGCCAAGGTTACCAACAAAGGGGTAACCAAGGTTATCAAGGCGGGTGGAGGCAAGACAACAACAATCAAGGTAGGCAAAATCCATATCAAACTCAAAATCAAAATCAATCTCAACCACAAAATCAACCTCAAAATCAAGTGAGATCTTCCAACATTCAAGACACTCTAGCTCAATTTATGCAAGCTTCTATGGATAATCAAAAGAGCACGGAGGCATCTATCAAGAATTTGGAAACTCAAGTGGGGCAACTAGCTAAGCAACTTTCCGAACAAAGTGCTTCGACATCATTTTCCCCAACTACTCAAGCAAATCCTAAGGAGCATTGCAAAGCCATTACAACTAGAAGTGGTAGAGTTTGTGATGAGAAAAGGAAAGTGGTTGAAAGGAAAAAGAAAGTTGTGGAGAAGGATGAAGAAGTAGTAGTGGAGGAAGAGGTAGTTGAGAAAGATGATGAGGTTGTAGTAGAAAAAAATGATGATGTTGATGTGGAGGATGATTTAGTTGAAAATGAGGTGGTAGTTGAAAATGAAAAGGAGAATGGTGTAGTTGAAAAGGAGAAAGTGGAGGAAAAGAAGAAGAAAATGAGAAAGGGAAAAGAGAAGGAAGTAACTTATCCGTTAAGAAACTTACCATATCCTCACCTTCCTTCTAAAAAGGATGATGCAAAGCACTATGCTCGGTTTATGGATATTTTTAAGCAATTGCAAATTAATATTCCATTCACCGAGGCATTAGAGCAAATGCCGAAATATGCAAAATTCATGAAGGATATCTTGACAAAAAAGAAGCAGTACACGGATCAAGAAACTATAATGGTGGATGCAAGTTGTAGTGCAATAATTTAACGCACTATTCCGAAAAAAGAAAGTGATTCGGGGCGTGTAACCTTGCCCGTTACCATTGGGGATGTCTATGTCGGAAAAGGATTAATTGATTTGGGATCAAGTATCAATTTGATTCCATTATCCATTGTAAAGAGGTTGGGGGAGATTGAATTAAAGTATACAAAAATGACATTGCAATTGGCGGACAAGTCTATTACTCGCCCGCACGGTGTAGCTTTAGATTTGTTGGTAAAAGTGGACAAATTCTTTTTCCCGGTTGATTTTGTTGTGATAGACATGGAGGAAGATGTGGATGCACCTCTAATTCTTGGAAGACCATTCATGAAGACGGCTAGAATGATGATTGACATTGATGATGGCTTAATGAAGGTGAGAGTTCAAGATGAAGAGATTTGCTTTAATCTTTTTGAAGCAATGAAGCATCCCATTGATAAGAAAGATTGTTTCAAAATTGATGTAATTGAAGAAGCAACTCAAGAAGTGAATGATGATGATGATAGTCAAGATCTTAAGGAGTGTTTAGAAGGAATGGAGATTTCCAAGGAAATGCATCCATGGGAGGAAGAAGTGGAAATTTTGAAAAATGATCCAAAAGATGAAGAGCCAAAGCTTGAGTTGAAAGTTCTCCCATCTCATTTGAAGTATGTGTTTCTTGAGGAGGGAGGTAAAAAGCCCGTAATAATTAGTAATACATTGTCGGAGAAGGAGGAGGGAAGTTTAATTCAAGTTTTGAAATCTAACAAAAATGCGATTGGTTGGGTTTTAGCCGATTTGAAAGGCATAAGCCCGGCCTATTGTATGCATAACATTATGATGGAGGAGGAGTACAAGCCGGTAGCCCAACCTCAGAGGCGTTTGAATCCGGTGATGAAGGAAGTAGTTCGGAAAGAAGTAGTGAAAATGTTAGAAGCGGGAATGATTTATCCGATTTTGGATAGTACTTGGGTGAGCCCGGTGCATGTGGTTCCGAAAAAAGGAGGTTTGACGGTTGTGTCTAATGATAAGGATGAACTCGTGCAAACAAGAAAAGTAACGGGGTGGAGAATGTGCATCGACTACCGAAGGCTTAACAAAGCAACAAGGAAGGATCACTTTCCTCTTCCGTTCATGGACCAAATGTTAGAAAGGCTCGCGGGACAACAATACTATTGCTTCTTGGGATGGTTATTCGGGGTACAACCAAATATCGGTGAATCCGGAAGATCACGAGAAAACGACTTTCACATGTCCTTTTGGGAATATTCGCATATAGGCGTATGCCTTTCGGCTTATGCAATGCGCTGGCAACGTTTCAAAGGTGCATGCAAGCTATATTTGCCGATTTGATTGAGAAAATAATTGAAGTTTTTATGGATGACTTTTCCGTCTTTGGAGCATCATTTGATTTATGTTTGGAAAATTTGGACACCGTCTTGAAGAGGTGTGTGGATACCAATTTGGTTTTGAATTGGGAAAAATGCAACTTCATGGTGACCGAGGGAATTGTCCTTGGCCACAAGATATCTTCAAGAGGAATTGAGGTCGACAAAGCAAAAATTGATGTTATCGAGACGCTTCCCCCACCCACCAATGTCAAAGGCATTCGGAGCTTTCTTGGACATGCGGGATTCTATCGAAGATTCATCAAAGACTTCTCAAAAATAGCCAAGCCTTTGAGCAACTTGCTCAACAAAGATAAGTCTTTCTTGTTTGATAAGGAGTGTTTATTGGCTTTTGAAAAATTGAAGGAAAATTTGATAAATGCACCCATAATCACCGCTCCTAATTGGAAACTTGATTTCGAATTAATGTGTGACGCTAGTGATTATGCGGTGGGAGCCGTGCTTGGCCAAAGGAAGAACAAAATTTTCCATGCTATTCATTATGCGAGCAAAGTTTTGAATGATGCTCAAATCAATTACGCAACAACCGAAAAAGAGTTGCTCGCAATTGTATATGCATTGGAAAAGTTTCGTCCTTACCTTATTGGTTCAAAAGTTGTGGTTTTCACGGATCATTCCGCGATAAAATATCTGCTTACCAAACCGGACTCTAAACAAAGGTTAATCCGATGGATTCTCCTTTTGCAAGAATTTGATTTAGAGGTCCGAGATAAAAAGGGTTCGGAGAATTTGGTAGCAGATCATTTGTCTCGCTTAGTGAACGTGAAAATTACGGACAAGGAAAAAGAAGTGAAAGAGGAATTCCCGGATGAGAAGTTATTTGCAATCCAAGAGCGGCCGTGGTTTGCCGACATGGAAAATTACAAGTCCGCGGGATTAATGTTGGAGGATTTGACTTGGAATGAGAAGCGGAAATTTTTAGCCGATGCTAAGTATTACGTGTGGGACGAACCTTACATTTTTAGGTTGAGTAGCGATGGGTTGCTACGAAGGTGTGTGAGTAATGAGGAAGCCAATAACATTCTTTGGCATTGTCACAATTCCCCTTGTGGGGGACACTATAATGGATTGCGAACGGCCACCAAAGTCCTACAATCGGGATTTTATTGGCCTTCGCTATTCAAAGATGCTTATGCTCACGCTAAGTCTTGTGATAAATGCCAAAGAAGTGGAGGTATAGGAAAAACAGATGAAATGCCTTTGAACAACATGTTGGAAGTGGAGGTATTTGATTGTTGTGGGATTGATTTTGTTGGTCCTTTTCCATCGTCGTTTTCGAATGAATATATTCTTGTGGCTGTGGATTACGTGTCTAAGTGGGTGGAGGCCATTGCTTCGCCTAAGGCCGACGCCAAAACCGTTATCAAATTTTTGAAAAGAAACATTTTTTCTCGGTTTGGTGTGCCTAGGGTGCTCATTAGTGATGGCGGGTCGCACTTTTGCAATACATTGTTACAAAAACTTTTGAAACAATACGGTGTAAAGCACAAGGTGACGACTCCCTATCACCCGCAAGCGAATGGTCAAGCCGAAGTGTCCAATAGAGAAGTTAAAAAGATTCTTGAGAAAACTGTTTCGGGTTCTCGAAAAGATTGGTCGCAAAAATTGGATGAAGCTTTATGGGCGCATCGAACCGCCTATAAAGCTCCTATAGGACTAACCCCATTTCAGGTTGTTTATGGGAAAACTTTTCATCTCCCGGTAGAGATGGAGCACAAAGCATTATGGGCCCTCCGATTCTTGAATTTCGATCCATCTTTGGCGGGTGAAAAGAGAAAAACACAACTCGTTCAATTGGATGAAATGCGAGAGGGAGCATACCATTCCAACCGGAGATACAAAGCAAAAGTTAAAGTTTCTCATGATAAGAAGATAAAGCTCAAGGAATTTCGACCGGGGCAAAAGGTTCTCTTGTTCAATTCCCGGATGAGGCTTTTTCCGGGAAAACTCAAAACAAAGTGGTCCGGTCCGTTTTTAATCAAAGAAGTGAAAGAGTATGGTGCAATTGTCTTGCAAGATCTTGAAAAGACGAAAGAATGGACGGTAAATGGGCAGCGGTTGAAACGGTATGTTGGCGGAGAGGTGAGCCGCGACATAGCCGAATCCATCTTCTTGAATGATCCTTGATCATTCCGAACCGTCGAGCTCTACCGACGTTAAACAAAGCGCTTGTTGGGAGGCACCCCAACATTGTAAGTATTCTTCCTTGAACTCATTTTCACATGCCCCAACTGTCAATTTGTTGTTTTCTCTAAAATTTCAAAATTCTGCAGAGCGCGCTTAGCGCGCATTTTGACCCAAATTCCAGTAGCTTCCGCGCTTAGCGCGGTAGGGGTCGCGCTTAGCGCGGTCTGGGAATTTTTTTAAAAAAATATTTTCAAAAAAATCAGATTTTGGAGGCCTAATTCGTGGCCTAGTTAGTTTAAAAGGGGTTAGGGTTTATTTTCACCCCTTTTTCCCTATTTTCCTCATCATTCTCACTCTTCCCTAATTCCAAAAATCCCCAACCAAAAATCTTCAAATTCGTTCAAATTTCTTTGTCAAATCATCCTTCCAAGGCATCATAGTAAGTATTCTATGCTTTTCTTCTTTCAATTTCGTGTAAATAGCATGCTTAGGTTAGATTTTGAAAACCTAGGTTTAGGAATTTTCGAATTTCCTCTTAGGATTAGGATGTTTAGATGATAGAGAACCCTTAGAATGTTATTTTCGCTGCCATTGGATGTGTTTTTGTGGAGAAAAATTCTGTTTTACAGAAGAATTTTTCTGAAAATCGCAGAGCGCGCTCAGCGCGCTTAGCGCGGTCTGCAGAATTTTGAAAAATTCTTCTGCTGTGTTTTTCGATTAGTCGTAATGCTTTGGTTGGTTGATTTGCTCTGCTGTTTGCATGAATATTTGCTAATGGACACCTCGGTGTCACTTTTCCGTTGATTTTTGTGTTGATTTTCAGATGGCACCCAAAAGACAACGAGTTTCTTCTGCTGGGGCCGGGTCCTCCCGGTCACTTCCTTTTGATGGAGATCGCTTCAGGGGTCCTACTTAGGAGGCTCGGTACAGAGAGCTCGAGGAGCGCAATATTTGGAGGGAGAGAATTATCCGCCTCCGCGAGCAAGGCCACTATCATACACCCTATGTTGTCTTGGAAAACTATGGGTTGGATGTTCTCTGTGAGCCTCAGACAAAGGTAAATGTGGAGCTTGTGCGAGAGTTCTACGCCAATGTTATTCCAGCCGAAGGGCAAGCCTTTCCTTTCACTTCTGTTGTGAGGGGGAAGGTGGTTTCTTTCTCTCGCACCGCCATCAACAGCTACTTGGGCTTGAATTGGGCAGCCCCTGAGGACCAACTGGATGTTTACCATGAGCACCTGGCTCGTGGTAATTGGGATTTCAACATGCTGAGGAGCAAACTCTGTTTGTCTGGGCACTCCTATGAATTGAACCGGGTTGGACAACCATTGAAATTCAACAGGTCCAATCTGAAGACAAGTGCCAGAGTTCTGATGTGTGTGGCTTTGTACAATCTGAGACCTCGGAGCCACACATCTTCGATACCCATGGAGACGGCCGGTTTGATTGCTTATATGCTCGATGAGGAGCAAATTGATTTTGGTCGTCTGATTGCGAATGAGCTGAAAAGGGTTGCACTAAGTTATACCTCTAGGGGAGAGCGTATAAAGTGTGCCCTTACCTATCCTGGGTTGATTATGGGTTTGCTGAGAAGGGCGAAGGTTGCCTTTCCTGCTGTGAGGCACCTTACGATTGATGGAGTTATTGACGATCACTACTGTGATCGATATTGTAGGTCCCTTGGTGATAATACTGCTGCCCAGGCTGTACCAGTTGCAGCGGCACTTCCTCAGGCCAGTCCATCTGAAGAGTGGAACAGGCATATGCATCTCGCTCATCAGAGAGCACTCATGTTTATGCACGAGAGCATGGAGCACCTTGCTCTGCAGATTAGAGAGCCCGGAGTGAACCATTTCACTCGTACGGGAGAGCAGCTCAGTGCATATGCTGGTTGGCCCGGGGTCGGGCCAAGTGTTGAGGAGGAGGTGGGAGATGGTGATGATCAGAGTGAAGAAGATGGAGAGGGTTCTAGTTCTAGTTCTGGTTCTGATGCTGGGTCTATTGGAGATTCGATTCTCGAGGCTACAGACTGATCCTTATTTTCTTGTTTTTATTTTATTTTCAGCATTTTCTAGTTTTTAGCTTTTATTTTTGCATTTTAGTTTAAACTTCTGGATTTTGTTGGTTGCCATCCAATTTTTGGGGATAGGCTTGTAATTCCAATTGATATTTTGTAGGCATGGTGTCTAACACCCTGTTTTAATTAATATTATATCAAATTAATATTTTCAAATTACCAATCGATATTTATTTTGCGACGAAAATGTTTGTGTTAATTTATAAGAATTGGATAGGGGTGTGGGGAGCATTTTAGTAGGATTGGGTTTTTCACCCTTTGGCTAGTAAGAGCACATTATAAACCATTTCTCCTTATTTTCCTTCCATCCAAAACACCAAAACCAAACAAGGAAACATGGAAGCTAGTATTTATAAGAACCATTTCCCTTCCTTTTCTTTCCATCTTTTCCTCACATAAAACCAAACTTGGTCTTAGAGAGAAAAAGAGAGGGTTTTGGAAAGAAGAAGAAGAAGAAGAAGAAGAAGGAGAGCAAGAGAGCAAGAGAGGAAGCTTGGGGTTGAGCTTTGTAGAATCATCATGGATCATCCAACTAGAGGTAAGGGGTTTGATTCTCCATCTCATATTGTTAGGTTTTGTTAGATATATTTTGGATTTGGGGGTGAAATTGATAATGGGATTATAGGGTTGGTTGGTTGTTGAATGAAATAGATTAGAAGAGTTGGAATAGGATTATGGACTATGGGTTTGGATGATCATTAGAACGAATCGAATCGTTAGGAATCTCGTTTGGGAATGAAAAAGATGAAGTTTTCACGCAGGTCTATCAACACGGGTCGTGTTGATTAACACGGCCGTGTTTCCCTCTGGTTTAATGTTTTTAGCTAGTGCAGGCCAATCAACACGGGCCGTGTTGATGCACACGGGTGCCCGTGTTGATTTACTGACATGAGTGATTTTTGCATGTTCTGGTGGCCTTTCAACACGCGCCGTGTTGATGCACACGGGGGCCCGTGTTGATGCTTCTGTAGCCTCCAAAATTCTGATTTTTCGCGTTTCCTTTGGAACCCGATTGTGTTTCGATTTTCCGATTTCGGTAAATTCGACGACGGAGCAAGTTGCTCCGAATTCAACGAAAATTGATGTGCTAGCTAAGTTTGATGTGTAGAACTTAGTGGTGAGGTTAGCTTTTAGAAGTTGCGAGTTTTTGCGAGATGACCCAAAATAGCGTTACTTACGGTTTAATTGAATCGGAATTTGTTTAGTGGATTTAGGACACATATGGACGATCCGATTGCGACGTTGATGATTAGGCTTAATGCCGGTTATTAGGAATGGTTTTCGCGATGAATATAGGGGTTTGACCATTTTTCCGTTTTGGGAATTTAGTGAATGAATTGTTGATGATGTAGTGCGACTAAACATAATTGCGACGACGTATTAATTAATAAATACTTTATGATTTGCGATGCGACAATATATGTCCTTGTACGTGATGATGTGATGATTATATTGATGTTGTTAATTAATGCTTCCGATTTGTGAATGCATGATTTTGATGATGATGAATTATTGGTGATGATTTGCATAATGCAAGTATGATGCGATGATATATTTATCTGTATGTGGATAAATTATGGCGATGTGGGCTTTATGCCAATTTGGATGAGCGATGATGTTGTTTTTGCGTTGTGTTATTTTATTGTCGAGTCACATACATTGCATAAGCGAAGAGGGCTTTTATGCCAAGCGAAGAGGCTTTTATGCCAAGCGATGATGGCTTTTCTGCCGAGCGAAGATCGGCTTTATGCCAAGTGTCCCTAATTACGGACAAAGCGATGGGTACCACATGCATAACATAGTCGTGTCTCATGGAGTCCATTATGTTTACGATTGAGTTGTTTGGTGTTGGGTTTTAATTGATGAATGATGTTGAATTGCGATGATATATGATGCTTTGTTTGGTGATGATAACTATGCGATGAATATAAATGATGAGTTTTTGTGATGATGTTTGTGATGATGGGCTTTATGCCAAAAGCGAAGATGGGCTTTATGCCAAAAGCGAAGATGGGTTTTAGCCAATTTGTGATGAATTGTTTATGTTGCTTATATTACTAGCATTATTTAATGTTGTTGGTTGGTGTTGTTGTTTAAAACTATTGTGTTAATTAGCGATGTATTAGCTTGTGATGATTCCGTGGTGATGGAAGTTTATGTGTTGTTGTAATGGTTTATGCCGATGAGGTTATAGTGTAGATTATATACATTAGGATGACGAGTGAAGTAAGTGAGTTTTGATTATGTGTTGGAATTACATTTATTAACTTGTATCCTTTATAATTCCAAATATATATATATATATATATATATATATATATACATGTATATTCTATCATGCCTTTAACCATATGCTTTGGATTATCTCACCCTTTACTTGTTTCGCCGTTACCTATATATTGGTAACGTGCAGGTTATGAAGACGGAGTATATAGCTGCTATTAGTCGAGTCGGTGTCGCTCTGATACGTAGCACTCGGGGGGAATATTTATGTTGTCTTGTTGTTGATATGTTGGTTTTGTTCCTTTATGTATAAGAATCATACTTTATGAAAACCTGATTTATTAAGGAAATTTAATAAAGAAGATGTTTTGATGGTTACGAATTCATTCATGTTTTCCGATGATGCTATGTATCCGCGATGTAGACTTTAAAACAAACTGTTTAAAGTAATTTGGTTTTGTTGATGTGACGCCTCAGTATTTACTTTATGAAATCTTAAATTACTCTGATTTTTTTGTATATAAAACCTCGGGTAGATTTGGGGTGTTACATTAGTGGTATCAGAGCAGGTCGGTTTGTCGACCAAGTTATTAGTGTGTTTAACCCTTTTGTATGCGATATGTGTGAAACACTGCTACTGCGTTTTCAAATTGTTTGTCTGCAGAGATGAGTTTGAAACAAGTGGGGGAGAAGTTTTACTTCTTGGTGGCGCTTGCGGCTTAGGTTGGAGCCTCAAGCAGTGTTACGCTTGGTAATTTAAAGTGTAAGTTTGAAGACGTTGTTGTAGCTTGGTAGATATGGTTTATCTCACCATCATGATTGTCGACTGTCTATTGACAAATTGAGGGACTGATCATCCTTAATCTCTTGTTGATAGTAGTCGGGAATTGTGTTGGTTGGGATGAACTTGTCTTGCCAGCTTCATAGTGTGTGAAGCTGATGTGTTTGCACAAGGAGGTGCATGGCTACTGGAGTTATGAGCGAATTTGGATTTTAGTGAGAAACAAGATTTTGTCAAGCGAGCTTCTTGTTGTGATTCTCCGAAGCATGTTATGAAGATGTGAGTGAACTACCGCAGGAGTGCGAAGTGAAGTTTTGATGGATTGAGTTTTTGAAACTAGTTGTGATTCGAAGTATCCTTAAGGGACGTTTGCTTCTGGATTAGAGTTAAAGAGTTAACTTGAGGATTAGTTTGAGCAGAGTTTGGTTATTTGAGCGGGTCACCGTGGAGTGCTACCGTTGGGTTGTTCGAGAAGAGCAAAGGTTACCCGAGTTGGTGTGTCGTTTGTAGTCAAGTAACGAAGTGGATATTGGGGACAAGTGTCTACTTTCGAGGATTGATATTTGGATGAATCAGTCAACCGGAGTTTATGTGTTTAGTAAGATAGATGCGATGTCTGGCTGTCTACGGATTAGTGTGAGAGCTGAAGATGTTTAGGCAATGCTTTACAAGATAGTGTATGGTTCTAGCGAGTGTTTGTTGATGTCATTAGTGTAACTGATGCGTCAGGCATGATTTTGGAATGTTCAGACAGTACTCTCATGAGTAACTGTAAGAGTTATTTTGTGTTCATGGATATTAATTGGTTCACATCAAGTTAAGGAATTGTGGCAAGCATCCGAGCTTTGCGTTATCAGTAGTGAAGTTAGATCAGTGCGTGGCGAGTATTCTAAAGAGAGAATTTTGAACTGTTGGACATGAGTGCCTTAAGTAGGTGATTCAGACGGTGATATTTTGGACAATTCCGCGAAGATTTATTTGTATCTTGTAGAAGACTTCAAGGAGTTATTTCAGAGCTTAGAAGTTCCTTTGTTTTGGATGGTTAACTTTGTGATTTGATGGAAGATCTTTTTACAAGTTGGTATTGATCGTGAGTATTTTGGACTCAAGATGGTTGAGTCACTATTTGGACTTCGTAATGAGAAGCGAATTTGTTTGAGCCGGTGAAAAGTTTAGCGAATGCTTCGATTTTGGTCTTGTTTTGTACTAAAGAACCTTGTGCGATGTATTGTGATATTTCATTTTGAACTTAAGATGTATTTCGACATAGAGTTGGAAAAGTGCATTGCTACCTTGGAACGATTTGATTTTTCATAAGGAAAAATTGTCGGGCGCGTGAGTTAGAGTTTGATTCGGTTGTGCTCATCGGAACCTTATATGTGCGGATGTTAACGACGAGTAGATTGGAATTGTTGAAGACAATCCAAGTTTGAGTGCAATCTATAAAGAGACTTCGTCTGTTGTTGAGCTTAGTACGTTGATGTCGCGGATAACCCAAGTATATATGATTTGGGATTTATTACTTTGAAGAATGTTGCGTGTTTGTTTTGGAACAATTGTTGAGATTAAGCTCAAAATGTTATGAAGGATTTGTTCACCACTAACATATGGATTTCGTCAGATACTAATGGTCGTAGTGGATCATTAGATTGCGACTAAGATCAGTCTTGACGGTGAGAATTTGGTGGTGGGTTGGTAACCACAGGTACTTTAAGATGATTGATGTGTTATGAAAGAAAGTATTCTATTTGTGAATGAAGTCGGTCGCGACGGTGTTCTTGTTGGGTTCCATAGAAATTGATGTTATGGTTCTAAGTCCAACCTGTGTTGTAAGTCAGAGTATGCGACGACGTTGATGGGTTGAGTTCTTGAGAGAGTGTTTTGGTCTAAGTTACCACTTTGAAAGATTGAGAGTTATGAAGGCGTTTCGAATAAGAAGCCTGTGTATTGATTGTTGCGACGGTGCGATGATGGTGATTACTTGATACAACTTTAGGAATTAAATTGTTATAAGGGACGACTTCGTTGAAGTCAAGTGTATACGTCGAAGTTTCACAAGTGAATATTTGGACAGAACTTGAAAAGGTCAACCTATGTCATGTATTTAGAGGACCAATGGACGTTGATCAATCGAGAATGAAAGAGTGATTCTTCGAGTTGATGAAGCTGATATTGCGAGGTGTCTTGATGGGTGTACGTTTTGAACGTATCCATTTTGGGTGATTGTAAAGTTGAGGATTAACCAAGTTGTTTTACGGTTGGCATCTTATGCATAGAAGTAAAGCAGCATGGTTTAGATATCGAGCATCGAATTGATTAGCGAGTGAACGAGGTTGTTGGATTTGGGCTAGTGAGTTATAGTCGCAAGTCATTTGTATACACCCTAAGATGAGTGGTGTATCGCAGTTCTGTTACGTTTGTGTAACTGGTATTGATCAAGGGTTGTGCGTTGGTATTTTACGAGGACGATGTGACCTTGTGACTTCTAGTATGAGAGCGGTAACTGCAAGTGTAATTCTTGAGTTTGTGCTTATGCGTGAAGGAAGGCATCTTTTCGTGTTTGTGTAGCACGCGTGGTTTTATCCTTTTCTGATTGTTTCATGTTTTGGTTTGTATAACCATTTTGTTGTTTTCGATTTAGCGATGGTGTCGGTGTTGTGTTGTAGGATTTTATGTTCCTATTTTTGGTGACTCATTTCCGAGGTGTCGGTTCGAGTGTGTGACTAATTCCATGGTTGAGACATCAGGAAAGTAACGATCTTGTTTGTTTGGTTCTCAAGTGAACCGGTGTGTCTGCGACTTGTTTAGTTGTTGGGTGTTAGTTGGTGGTCGAGTGCATTGTATGGGCTTTGCATCTCGGCATGGTTGTTCTTGACGGGACGATGTAGTTAGGGATATTTCCTTGTTTTTGGTGTATTGTGTATGTTGTTTAGTTGACGCGAGGATTGAGTGGACGAATGCGTAGGCATGTCCCAATTGTTCTTTTTGGTCGAAATTTCGAGGACGAAATCTTATAAGTGGGGGAGAGTTTTAACACCCTATTTTAATTAATATTATATCAAATTAATATTTTCAAATTACCAATCGATATTTATTTTGCGACGAAAATGTTTGTGTTAATTTATAAGAATTGGATACGGGTGTGGGGAGCATTTTAGTAGGATTGGGTTTTTCACCCTTTGGCTAGTAAGAGCACATTATAAACCATTTCTCCTCATTTTCCTTCCATCCAAAACACCAAAACCAAACAAGGAAACTTGGAAGCTAGTATTTATAAGAACCATTTCCCTTCCTTTTCTTTCCATCTTTTCCTCACATAAAACCAAACTTGGTCTTAGAGAGAAGAAGAGAGGGTTTTGGAAAGAAGAAGAAGAAGAAGAAGAAGGAGAGCAAGAGAGCAAGAGAGGAAGCTTGGGGTTGAGCTTTGTAGAATCATCATGGATCATCCAACTAGAGGTAAGGGGTTTGATTATCCATCTCATATTGTTAGGTTTTGTTAGATATATTTTGGATTTGGGGGTGAAATTGATAATGGGATTATAGGGTTGGTTGGTTGTTGAATGAAATAGATTAGAAGAGTTGGAATAGGATTATGGACTATGGGTTTGGATGATCATTAGAACGAATCGAACCGTTAGGAATCTCGTTTGGGAATGAAAAAGATGAAGTTTTCACGCAGGTCCATCAACACGGGTCGTGTTGATTAACACGGCCGTGTTTCCCTCTGGTTTAATGTTTTTGGCTAGTGCAGGCCAATCAACACGGGCCGTGTTGATGCACACGGGTGCCCGTGTTGATTCACTGACATGAGTGATTTTTGCATGTTCTGGTGGCCTTTCAACACGGGCCGTGTTGATGCACACGGGGCCCCGTGTTGATGCTTCTGTAGCCTCCAAAATTCTGATTTTTCGCGTTTCCTTTGGAACCCGATTGTGTTTCGATTTTCCGATTTCGGTAAATTCGACGACGGAGCAAGTTGCTCCGAATTCAACGAAAATTGATGTGCTAGCTAAGTTTGATGTGTAGAACTTAGTGGTGAGGTTAGCTTTTAGAAGTTGCGAGTTTTTGCGAGATGACCCGAAATAGCGTTACTTACGGTTTAATTGAATCGGAATTTGTTTAGTGGATTTAGGACACGTATGGACGATCCGATTGCGACGTTGATGTTTAGGCTTAATGCCGGTTATTAGGAATGGTTTTCGCGATGAATATAGGGGTTTGACCATTTTTCCGTTTTGGGAATTTAGTGAATGAATTGTTGATGATGTAGTGCGACTAAACATAATTGCGACGACGTATTAATTAATAAATACTTTATGATTTGCGATGCGACAATATATGTCCTTGTACGTGATGATGTGATGATTATATTGATGTTGTTAATTAATGCTTCCGATTTGTGAATGCATGATTTTGATGATGATGAATTATTGGTGATGATTTGCATAATGCAAGTATGATGCGATGATATATTTATCTGTATGTGGATAAATTATGGCGATGTGGGCTTTATGCCAATTTGGATGAGCGATGATGTTGTTTTTGCGTTGTGTTGTTTTATTGTCGAGTCACATACATTGCATAAGCGAAGAGGGCTTTTATGCCAAGCGAAGAGGCTTTTATGCCAAGCGATGATGGCTTTTCTGCCGAGCGAAGATCGGCTTTATGCCAAGTGTCCCTAATTACGGACAAAGCGATGGGTACCACATGCATAACATAGTCGTGTCTCATGGAGTCCATTATGTTTACGATTGAGTTGTTTGGTGTTGGGTTTTAATTGATGAATGATGTTGAATTGCGATGATATATGATGCTTTGTTTGGTGATGATAACTATGCGATGAATATAAATGATGAGTTTTTGTGATGATGTTTGTGATGATGGGCTTTATGCCAAAAGCGAAGATGGGCTTTATGCCAAAAGCGAAGATGGGCTTTATGCCAAAAGCGAAGATGGGCTTTAGCCAATTTGTGATGAATTGTTTATGTTGCTTATATTACTAGCATTATTTAATGTTGTTGGTTGGTGTTGTTGTTTAAAACTATTGTGTTAATTAGCGATGTATTAGCTTGTGATGATTCCGTGGTGATGGAAGTTTATGTGTTGTTGTAATGGTTTATGCCGATGAGGTTATAGTGTAGATTATATACATTAGGATGACGAGTGAAGTAAGTGAGTTTTGATTATGTGTTGGAATTACATTTATTAACTTGTATCCTTTATAATTCCAAATATATATATATATATATATATATATATATATATATATATATATGTATATTCTATCATGCCTTTAACCATATGCTTTGGATTATCTCACCCTTTACTTGTTTCGCCGTTACCTATATATTGGTAACGTGCAGGTTATGAAGACGGAGTATATAGCTGCTATTAGTCGAGTCGGTGTCGCTCTGATACGTAGCACTCAGGGGGAATATTTATGTTGTCTTGTTGTTGATATGTTGGTTTTGTTCCTTTATGTATAAGAATCATACTTTATGAAAACCTGATTTATTAAGGAAATTTAATAAAGAAGATGTTTTGATGGTTACGAATTCATTCATGTATTCCGATGATGCTATGTATCCGCGATGTAGACTTTAAAACAAACTGTTTAAAGTAATTTGGTTTTGTTGATGTGACGCCTCAGTATTTACTTTATGAAATCTTAAATTACTCTGATTTTTTTGTATATAAAACATCGGGTAGATTTTGGGTGTTACATGGTGCCTAAGTACTTTTTAAGTTTTAAACACCATTTTGGGGTGTCTTTTTATTTTAGTTGTTTTATTTTATTTTATTTTGTTTTGTTTTTAGATTATAGTTTATTTAGTTTGAATTATTACTTCTTTTGGTTTGTCCGATTTTTCAACGGTTCTCCAAAGCAAGTAAGTGTGTTTCACCAAAGTGATGGTGATGATAAAATTCTTGACTCGACCCGCAAAGAAGGTACATATTTAATCATTTTGTAGAAACATAACATGTCTATGAAATTTGTACTTTATGCAAATGTCTTGGCATGTACAAAAAAATTTGTATTCACATTTGAATCATTAGGACTTAAACCACATATGTGAGAAGCTTCCACTTTTTACCAAATATAGAGTGTCTAATAGTTTTGTTAACTCGTGTGATTCATGCTTAATCTTTATTTGTTTGTGACAATTTGGAAACTTAGAGATGATCAAGGCAATTTTTTGTGCAGTATGAGAAAAACCACCAATTCTAAAAGGGCTTCAACTACCCGTGAGAGAGTGAATCCTTGTGAACCCTTTTGAGCTTAAATAGTATTTGTAGGATGAATTTATCAAATCAACTGATTGTTAAGTAGGCCACTTAATAGTTGTTGATCATCTTTGAAAAATTCAATGATAATTCATTCTATAAATGTTTCTTGTTTGTGAATACCAACCCTTTTGTTAATTAAACCTTGAAGAGCATGTTCTTGAATAAATGAGGATTGACATAAATGAAGTTGGGGAGGTGGATCAAAAAGAACCTAGAATTGATGACACAATGTTCCTAAAGAAAGAAAAGGATAGAAAAAAGAAAAATACAAAAGAAGAAAAATGTGTATATGAAAAGAAAACAAAAGAAAAGAAAAAAGAGGATCATTGTGTAAAAAAGAAAAGAGGTTGTGAATAATAAGAAGGAAGTGGGAATTAGTTGTGAAATGCTCTTCATGATTCTTTTACCCAAATTGATTCAATGGCTTTGTACTTAAATATCCCTTGTTTCTAACCTAAGCCAAGTTACAACCTTGAAAGTCCTTAGTGATCTGTGTTTCCGTTTTGTCATTTAACTTATTTCGATGAATGCATGAATTATTCTGGATGTGCATGACTATTAGGAGAGTGTTTAGTCCTTTGTAAATATGCATTTTGTTCTTCATGAATGTTGAAGAAATGATTAGGTGATTCAAGTGTGAACATATCTTTTATTTTGTTACATGTGATGATAGATTGTGTTTAGAACTTAATTCATATCCATGTTGTGTGTCGAAGAAGCGATCGATGTGTGCTTTTGACGGGTATGTCGAGTTTAAACCATTATTCTTTTGTGAGTTTGCATGCTTGCATTTTGTTCTTTTTGCTTTGAGTGATCATCGACTTTTGTTTGGGGACAAACAAAGAAGTAAGTTGGGGAGAGTTGTTAAGGACCAAATTGTAGTTATTTTGTACATAATTTTGTGGTCCTTAACAATATCTTTTTAATTAATTAGTATTATTTATTCTAGTATTTTGGTTTAAGTAAGTTTCTATTTAGTTTTTGTTCATAATACATTATTTAACTTATATTACCTTTAATTGTAGGATTTTATTGATTAATTCTCCCAAGCTTGGATTCAAGAATCTTGAAGAGCTTTAGGGATGATTCTTTTTGAAGATATTTTTGGGATGAAGAAGCTTGCTACAGGTCGCGCTCAGCGCGGTTGCAGCATGAGCGCGCTCAGCGCGACTTAACCGCGCTTAGCGCGGTCTGCGAAAATCAGAAAAAGTACAAGCCCATGCTTTCACCTTTTGGCCACCAACCCATCACTTCAACTGACTTTTGTGGCTTGCAAAGAGGGTGGAACTTCACTTCATCATAATCACTTCATCTTTGTAAAAACCTAGGGCAAGAATTGTAAAGAAAAACCATAGTTTTTCTTCTTGTTTTTCATGTTCATCATCTCTACCAATAATCTTGAGAGCAAAGCAACCATGGAAGTGAGTGGCTAAGTTCTTTTTGTCAAGATTAGAGGTAGTTGATCTATATAGTATGTATTTCTTTTGATTCATTTGTGTATGAACATGGTTGATGATTAATATAGTTGAATATCTTTGTTCTTCATCTTTATGCTTTGAGTTTTGCTTGGAAAAGAATACTTAAAAGTAGACCTAGGATATTCATCCACTAATGAACAAATGCTAGGGATAGATTTGTGTGTTAGTGTTTACAAAATATTGAACTTAATGCTTATCATGTCAATAGTTGTAGTGAGGGATCATGCAAAGATTAACATGATAACATTCACAATCTTGGTGGGAAATCTACAAGATTGAGAGGATATGTATTTATAGAAATCATCTACTATGTTCATCACTTGATTAATTGAATATGTATGAAACTAGATCAATGAAACTAATCTTGACATGCTTCCATAATTTGAAAACAATCTCAAACTCTCTTGAATCCAAATCATAACTCTCTTTTGAAAAGATATTTTAGTTGTTTCTTGGAAACTTATGTTACTAGTAGAGTAGATAACAAAACCTTTGGTTACATAATCTTAAAATACACTTTCCTATTGAAAGACTACAATATACACCAATCCTTGTGGAATCGATAATTAAAAATACTTGTTCGCAGAGATATCCTACAACAATCATATGGATTGTTCTCAACTCTTGCTTCTAAACATATATAATCATATTATAATTAGTTTAGTTAAGTCAAACCCAAAATTTAACAATTGAATATTACATTTATCCCATCGCACCTTACTAATATAAAACATGCACCTCGCGTTAGGCGAAACCTACATTATTCGATATTAGTCTTGATGAGTGCTAAATTTTGGAAAGCAATTAACTTAATATTTAATTGAGGGATTTCTCTTAAGTTTAATCATGTGTATCTCATACACTCACATATTTGTGTATCTTATATACTCGTAGTTTAATCCTGTGTATCTCATACACTCATATATTTATGTATCTCATACACTCACGTATTTGTGTATCTCATACAAGCGCATATAATATACATTCCACGCATCACATACATGAAGTAAAATATGGTAATACGATTATGACCACCTAAAATGCAAGAATTAAATAAACTATTTTATTATAATTCTTTGACCCACGAGCAAGCTTCTCAAGCCTCTCCATCGGCGTCATCATTTGACTTTGTCTTCTCTTCAACTCTTGAACTTGAACATTTATAAATATTTAAATAAATAAAATAATAATTAAATGGCACGACACGCAGGTCGTATTTAATTACAATAAACTACGACACGCAGGCCGTATAAATAAAATAAAACACCAAAATCTAAGGTCATAATCGTATACCGATTTATTTAATAATAAATAATAATATATTTTCAAATTATAAATATTGACGCATCAAATCTTGATGCTTTTTGCGAACCCTAAAGGCACAACTCTTGCGCCGTCGCAAACCCTAATGTAAACGCGTTCCTACAATCAAAACATAATGATTAATTACTCAACATGACTGATCGAATGTCATTGCTTCACCATACAAATGTCGGATTCCTAAGCAAAATGAACATTGATCATTCAGATGTATAACAATCATTATACTATTTGAATGTACGAAACAAAATAGTGTATCACATACACTGACTTTGCATTAAAATATTTATATCATATATAAAATTTGAACAATAATTTTGTATTTCTTATAGATAATCGAAGTATCGCAGTTTCACCATACAAATGTCGGGTTCCGAAACATAGTCAACATCGATATCCAAATTATACAAAACTTGTCAATATTTAATTTTTAAATAATAAACACTTTATTATTATTATATAATAATCAACCATTATTATTATTACTACTTATAATAATAAACTAATTATTATTATAAATTATTAATTATAGTAATTAACAAACCAGATCTAAAAACGCAACATCATTGTTATGACATACCTTGGTTTATAACGGCGAGGAATACTCTCACGACAACCGACCTCATGAATAGATCTCACATATCCATTGTCCATATCTCTTATAGCCATAATGCTCAGAAAGTGTATAATTTAAATAGATACCAATCAATATGATAGTATCAGTATTTTAGTACCATCATATAATTGTTATCCTATAATATGAATCAACTCTCGAATTGAATCGGAAAACACGCCACCATTGCAAATTATAATTATGAATACATCAGCATATAAACATAATTATAAATTGAATAAATTTGAATTTAATGATTTAATCACAACCAGGCTCTGATACCACTGTTGGGATCTAAGAGGGTTTTTTTTCAAAAATTTATCCTCTTAACGGAACAATCCCGATGAACGAATCTTGATTAAATCATTAATCACAAATCAAAACTCACCGAAATAAAGATTCAAGAGTTACCTCTTGAAGCGTACTTTCTCTTACGATCACGAACGGCGGAAGATACCGGCGTCTCTACGTAGTCCACGCGAGTGCAAAGTGGGAGGCGGTGCTAGCCGTTTCTTGTTCTCTTGAGAATTGACAATTAACATTAACAATGGGAAAAAGCTTCTCTATTTATAGAGAGCTTCTAAAATCCTAATGCTCTTAATTTGGACTTTTTCCAAAACAAGTCCAATCTTATCTAATTAAACTATTTAATTAAATTATTATTATTTCTATTTAATCAAACTCTTTTAATTAAATAAAATAAATGATTAATTAAATTAAATCATATTTAATTTAATCAACTGTCAATTCTCATTTATTTAATTAAATCATATTTAATCAAATAAATTATATGTGTCAATGTATTAAACAATTTAATTAATATTAACACATAATTAAATTAAATCATATTTAATTTAATCATCCATTCCATTATAAGTACTCTATGCATGTGATCCTGTAGGTTCTCGTAACGTTGGCAATAATATTAAATCACCTATTTAATATTATAAACAATGAGCGGTATCTAGCAACACATCATTGCTACCCAAGTAACGAGAATGTCATGTGATCTGAAATAACCTTTCTGTGATAATGATTATGTGTATAATTATCCTTTTGCCCTTATATCTATATTGAACACAAGGCATAGAATGTGTCACCCTCGTATAGTTCAATATTTTATTCCTTGATCCCCGAGTATTCCTGATAATAACAAATAAGCCCAATATCTCATATTGACTTAGTTGAGCACGTCCATGCATTTTACAAACATACTCTATCAAGGGGCCCACAGATATTACTCCCGTATATGTAGGAGGGGAAATTCCATCTAGGTCACTCATGTCCCTCAGCATGATTTATAAAGTACCCATCAACCATCTTTATGGTCATCTTTTTACAGACAACGTTTGATTGGCAATAAAGTACTCGACTCCACATCTAGGGTCCATAGTGGTTTCTGGTTGAAGGGTGGTATACACCACTATCACTATGAGAATAACTTATGACACTTACATAACAAACTATGTAGTATTCTCATGGTGGGTCAATCCAGTATAAATATTACTCCTAATATTTATACCTACATGAAGACTTGATATCTCATATCCATGACTTGTGAGATACAGTCATCAGTCTACTCACATAATAGTCTTTATGCGTTACTGTTGTCCTATTTGACAGTAAAGCTTGACTACATATACTTTAAGAATAATGTCCTTATGTTTAATGAGCTCTCACAATTAAATCATACTTAATAGATTATTAATAGACTAATTACTCTAAGGACTTTATTATGTCATATACAAATAACATAATAAATATGAGGCCTAACAATTATATGTATTAACAAATAACATATATCAAAGTCATGATACAAAATCATATTAAGTCAATATTGATTGGCTATTAGAGCTTACTCCAACAACTTCTTCCTGCAAGATGTCATTTAGAAAGGTATTTTTTTCGTTAAGTTGAGTGACATACTATACTTTTGAGATGGAAATTGTGAGAATAATTTTGAATGTGACAGGTTTGACAATTGGTGAAATGGTCTCAATAAATTCAAAGCCATACTTTTGGTGAAATCCCTTTGCCACCAACATGGCCTTGTACTTATTCATTGTGTCATCAATACTTTGCTTAGTCCTGAACAACCATTTGCATCCAATATCATGTATGTTAGGAGGAAAGAAAGTGAGAGTCCATATTTAATTCTTCACTAGGGCTTGATACTCATAATTCATTTCTACTAACCAATTAGGATCTTTGAGTGCTACCTTGAAGAAGGTTGGTTCTAGTTCAGTAAGAACTAGGTTAGGATGCAACCTTGGTTGAAAATGCCACACTTTCTTCTAGTGGCTATAAGACGAGTGTTTTTTGGATGGAAGAAAGGAATATTCAAAGAAGAAGAGGAATGTGATGAATTAGGATAAATAATTTGAGATGAAGGGTTAAGTTTGTGTGGTAAAGTAGATGGATGTCAAGAGTTGGTTGAAGTGGAATGCTCAGAAGGAACGTGATCAAAAGGTGAAATTAAGGTGTTGTGAGATGTTAAGTTATTTGAGGTGGAAGATCTAGAAGGTATATATGAGGTGTGTTGAGATGGAAGGCTAAGTTGAATGGATTTTTTAGAAGATGCATATTTAAGAGATAACTTTAGTTCATATAAGGATTGTTTGAGATGAAGATGAGGAAGTAGAAATTCTAACAAAGGTCGGTGATATGGGACAATGTGAGGAGATATGAGAAGTTGACATGGAAGGAAACATGTGATATAAATTAAGTTAAGGATATGGGAATATTATTTCATTAAAAATAGCATTCTTGGAAATGTAAATTGTTCCATTAGGGGCAAGGCACTTGTACCCTTTATGGTAGGAAGATTACCCAATTAAATGTACTATTGAGAGTGAAATTTAAATATTTTATGTGAATAAGGTCTTAGATGTGGGTAGCAATCACATCCAAAATCCTTAATGAATTTGTAGTCATGAACTTTGTTGTAAAGTATAAAGTAGGGAGACTTCATACCTAACAAGGGATTTGACATCCTGTTGATCAAGTATGTTACAGTGATACATGCATGATCCCAAAACATTAAAAGAAAAATTGCTTGAGCAAGTAAGATTAGGCCAATCCCACACGTATATGCTTCTTTTCAACTAACCCGTTTTGTGGTGTGTGTGTGTGTGTGTGTGTGTGTGTGTGAGGGAAAGCCAACGTGTGAGCTATGCCTTTGTGTTAAGTAAGGATTTAAGATATTGAAACTCCACTCCCCCACCCATTTGAATATATTTAACCTTAGTGGAGAATTAAACTTCAATAGTTTTGAAGACATGTGTGAGAGTGATCAAAACATTGGATTTAAGCTTGATTAGAAAAACCAAGAATATTTTGAAAAAGCATCCACATAAGTTAACATATATTTGAAACCACAAGAAGAAAGCATATGGGTTTTACACCATACATTAGCAAAAATGAAATCAATATACTTATTTTAAGTTGAATGAGATGATGAATGAGACAGTCTATGTATTTCACCCAAGCAATAAGGAGTACAAAAATATAATACAAATTTATTAGGAATAGGAATAGTTCATAGAACAAAAGTAACTTTAAGAGCCTCGTGGTGAGGATGCCCAAGTCTGTTATACCACATAGTATAGGTAGAGTGATAAAGAGATCCCTTTGTGACATTATTATTTGAGACAATAGGTATTGGAGCAGGTTGAAGATAATCAAAGGTATACAACCCATATTTATTTAGATAACATTGAAACATTATCTTAGAGTTGGCATGTGATTTTACAAAATATTGATCAGCATGGCCTTGACAAGGAATTTTCGACCAGGAAAAGAAGCGTTCCATTTCATATATGTTTTTGCCCAACCCATATTTATTGTACCTTTTAAGTAATTTACATTGTTTCCAGATTATTTACTTAGTAATTGTCTTGTCTTTTGAGTAGTAGTTTGGTTGCACTTATCAATACTTTTTGTTAATATTGTTTAAATAAACTTCAAATTGTGTGTGTATTTGTACATATTGAGTATAATCATTTTTTTTGTAAATATTATATTTTTTGATAGTTTTATATTCATTTTGTAGGTATTTATGCATATTTGGAGCATGAGAAATAAAGTGTCGAAGACATGGCTCCAAACGCGCGATTTTGAGCAATAAAGAGAATGCATAAACAAAAGAATAAGTTTTTAAAATATTTCAAATAGTCATAGAAGCTTTACATTTAGTCATGGTTAGATAGGGAATTGAATAAGTTTTTCAACGCTTCAAACAGTGCATCAATAGGACTTAAGGTTCTCAACTTATGACGAAAACAAGTGCTATTTTTTTTGGAACTACACAGAGCGTGCTAAGCGCCCACAGACCGGGCTAAGCGCGCCCTGCGAATTTGAAAATCCTTAAATATGGTCAAAACACATTTTTAGGTTATGTTTTTTGGGTATTTTTGGTCTCAATCCATCAAACATTCAATTTTTGGTCTAGAGAGGCTTAGAAACATCAAATGAGGTTGCATCTTGATGATCGAAGGTGGGTTTGCTTCAATCGGTGTTCATCTTCTTCTTTCTTCTCTCTGTACCCTCATTTTTTGTAGTTTTATATGTAAGTATACTTTGAACATATGTATAAGTATTGATCATGGTGTTGTATAATATATGCTTTACAAATCAATCTTGTTGTTTTCCTTGATCTTTTTGCATTTATGTTTTGATTTGTGTTGTTGTAGAGACAGACATCACAAGTTTTGATTAGGGGAAGAAATTTGTTAGGTTTTAAATTCTAGAGATAGATTTAGGCTTAACAATCACTTGGGTACCGAAGTTTAATGCTTACGTGTTGTTTGTGTTACATTGAGAGATCGCCGACGCATGAATACGATTGTTCTCTTAATTTGGGTTAGACATAATCTAGGTTGTGAGTGATACATGATGATTTTGACGAGTAGATTATGTTGAGTACAACTGGTCAATAGGTTTAATATTTAATGAGTAGATTATATGCACTCTTGATAAGTTTCTCCTTTCTTTTTTATGCAATTATTTTCTGTTCATACTTTTTACATTTTCCTCACAACCCATTCAAACCCCAAACTCATTGACGATATATTTGTTGAACAGAGAATCAATAACCAACATTTGTGGACACGATACGATATAATCTATATCACCCGGTAAAAATAATACTTTACTTTTTGCTTGCCGCTATACCGCTTCAGCAAAATGGCACCGTTGTCGGGGATTGGTTTTTATTGTTTGGCATCGCAATAATTCTTTAGTTTTTGAGTTTTATAATTAATATATATGTTGTGTAGAATTTGTACATGAACTTGTATATGTATATACATGTGCATTTACTTGTACATGTTGTGTGTTTACTTTCCATATTTGTGCATATTTGTGTTCTTCTTTGTTTTCACGTATTGTTGTAAATTGTCTCGTTTTCGTAACGTTTGTTGTGTGGTTGTTAGGATACTTTCTTTAGGTTTACACGATGTAAAAATACCATGATATGACAAGAGGAGGTTACTAGCTTCCACAATAAAGGCATCAAGCTTACGACGTGAAACAAGCATGTCATTCATTCTTTTTGCATTACTTGGTCATGACTTGAATCACTTTATTTCCCTTTTTACCCAATTGTGAGGAAGATTTCTATTGTTCACATATGCTGGAGGCCACATTCTTGTTTTAACTAGATTTTATTATGCTTAATCTTTCGTTTGTGTTGATTATATGAATGCATGAAAGTGATCAAGGCATTTTTGTTTGGTTTTGAGCTCAATTACCATGGTCAAATATTCAATTCATCTTATGAGTGTGTGAAACTTCGTAAACCACTTTGAGCTGTTGTCAATATCTATGTTTATTTGAACTTGATACTTGTCTATGAGTGTTTAGTTCATTTTTTGTATGGATGTTGACTTCTTTGTTTCTTGAACCCTCAACTTTGTGTTGTTGTATGAATATTTGCCTTGCCTTAGAAAGTGGGGAGTATTCACATAATGATGTTGGATAAATTCAAGTTGGGGAGAGAAATTTTTGCTCATTTATATTGTGGTTGATATGAGATTAAGAAAAAGAAAAGAAAGGAAAAAATGTGTGAAAAAGAAAGAAAATAAAAAGAAAGAAAAAAAAAGAGAAAAGTTTTGAAAAAGAAAAACAAAAAGAGCATGAATAATGTTGTGTTAATAAGTGATGTGTGTTGGTTTAAAAATCTGGGATTTAGAAGAAGTTTGATCGAAATTCTATTGTTTGAAACTTTGTGAGTTGATCACTCCATTAGGTTTAGGCAGGTTTTTGTTTCGATTATCTTTAGGAGTATCAATTTGTTGTTAACCAAGCCACATTACAACCTTGAAAAATTCTTGTGACTCTTGCCTTTGTATTTTCAATATGAATTTTTGGATGAATGCATAGTTTAGTCTATTATTTGCAAGACTGTGGATGAGTGTCAAAATTCCCTCACATTTGTGTGTTTTTCATCTACTGATGAATTTTTGCTAGGTGTAATTCATGATTGAGCTTGTTTTGTTTTAGAATGTTTTGCATGAGTTTTGTACTTAGGATTAGAGGAACAAGAGTCTACATGGATCCTTAATGAATTTTTAGTTTACCAATATAATCTAAAGTAGATGTTTATAGTTATGGGGTTGTTGTATTGGAGATGATAACTACAAAGCATCCAACAATGATGAATATAAAAGGAGATGATGGATAAATGACACACAATGGAAGTTTGATAAGTTGGGTGAGAGAGAAAAAGAGTAGTATATGTTGGGTGAAAGAAGTTTTGGATCCTGTAATAGGGACAAGTTGTGATTTAAGTAAGATGAAGATTTTGGCTAAAGTTGTTGTGGAATGTGTAGAGGAAGATATGGATATTAGGCCTAATATGAGTTAGGTGGTTGAGATGCTCCAAAATAATAAAATAGTCACTACAATAAATAACAATTTTCATGACGAAACTTTCACGTCATCTAGAAAAACAGAGATTTTATATCGAGGCGCCCTAAATATTTATTAAAAAAAACATCTTGATCCCTCGTTTATTTAGAAAGCCGAGGTGACATACCATTCCAGACATGCTTTGAATCCCCACTGCTGCATTTTATGTTTCTACTTGCAAAAAAGTGTAAACTTTTTTATTAAACCCTTTAGTTTCTTTAATAAACCAAGGGATAAATAATCCAAGTTTTACTATAAATGCACTCGTTGAACATACTTAACTTTTATGCTATCTTATTTGTAGCCGCCCCACCTTTTTTTTGGGATGGATTGCATAACTGGAAAAAAAAAGTTCTTCTATCTGAGCAAAATACATTTTCAGCTTTTGCAATTCATCTCAAACAATGGTGTTGATGTTGTTGTTAAGGATTTTGAACAACTATGATATATTCGTCGTTGCTGATGGATTGCAAGTGCTGAAAAAAATAGTTTCCAATCTTTGCAACAAACACCTTATATGAAGTTGGATGCATTCAAACACATTGTCTACATTAGTAAAGGCAATGATAATGATAGTGCAACAATCAATCTTGGATGCAATGATAATGATAACACAACCAATCTTGAATCTGTAGCATCTTGTATGAGACATGGACATGTTGTATTTTTAATATTCTAGGTTAACTATGTAACCATTTAAAATAAGTATTCTAACCCCTCAGTTATTATGAAAAACCAAGGAGTTAGTTAATCCAACCCCTTAGTTTTATTCCAAAACCGAGAGGATATTTAATTCAAAAATCAATATTTCATTAACAAACAAGGTCAATACATAGATTTCATTACATCTACACTTTCCACATAACATTAATAATGCACTTCAAACCCTGCTTTATCAATCACATTTCATAACAAAAGTAAATATTAATCATAAAGGAGATAACAAAACATAACATCTTCAAATTTTTATAAAATTTCTCTTATTTCAATTTGTTCTTTAGATTCTTGTTCTTCTTCTTTAAATCTTCATACATAACCTTCAAATAATGCTCACATCTTCATTTCTACCTTCATACATAATCTGACTTCATAATGCTCACATCTTCATTTCTACCTTTTGCCACCATGTCTTCATCCCATATGAATAAATTACATGTCTCTTCATTCCTCCAAAATGGACATCTCCAAAAAAAGTGTTCCTTTATTTTGTCCTTTCTTGCATTGGTACAAAACTATATGACCATCACATCCACAAAATAGTCCAGATCTTGATTTTATAGAAGAAGAAGATATATAAACACTTTTGGATGAGTTTGTCTTCAAATACGACATTGTTTTAGTTTAGCTAGCCAATACATTATTCCAAAATCGAGATGATAGTTAAATATTATTTTTCACTGTTTTCAATGGCCTTAACCAAATCTATGTCGTCCATTAAAAGATTATCAACGTTCAATAATCTTCCTTTAGTGATCCGCGTGAAATCTAAGAGACATTCACTATATAAGTTCTGTTATAATATTGGAAATCTAACCTAAATGAAACATATGAAGCACTTGAAACCTAATGACGCTTGAAAAAGTTCTCTACGATGGATTGCAAGAGCAGAAAATCATCTGAATTCAATGTTTGCTTTCTTAAATATTTTTTTTGATTTTTTGATTTTTTGATATTTTGATTTTGATTTTTTTAAATATTAATTACCTTTTTTTTTCATCAGAGAAAATTCGATTTTTATCTTGAAACACCCTAGGGAGTTTGATTTTTATTTTTATTATCTGTGTAAACAATGTAATTTTCTGGATAAACAATGTTTTGTGTAAATAATATAATATTATGGGTAAACAATATAACAATTTTAAAAAAATTATTAACCCCTCGATTTTTTGGAGAAACCGAGATAAAAGATATAATAGTTTTTAATATAATAAAAGAGCGACTCCTAGAGTTCGAACTCATGTACATAAAACTAAACATTTCGGGTTTTAAAACACCGATATGTCAAGTTCATTTTTTCATGACAATATTATTTAACTCATTTCATATACTGAGATAAAACACATTTCACGTCTGATGTTAGAAGCATTATTTGTAGTAGTGAATTGTTCAGTGATATCTGAAATTGAAATATTTAATTTTTGAAAAGGGTTTCAGTGTGGTATTTATAAGTTATGAATGCATCTATTTTTAAGTTTAAAAGTGTATGACCCCTCATTTCTCTTGGGATTGTATATTGTATGTGGCATGTTATGCTGAAATGTAAAACTTGTGCAATAATATTGTAAGAAAATCCAATATTATTATTCATAAATTGTAAAAAGATTAAATGCTTCTGTTGCAAAAAAAACTGATAATATGAAAGAGAAATAATATAAAAGTATGTTAATTATCCACATGTATTCTTATATATTTGACTATTTTATTTAAATTAGTTTTAATAATTAAATTAATATTATTTAATAAAATACTTATATAGGGACGACCCTAATAGTTCGTAGTCCTTACTGCAAAAGAGTGGCTGCGTCAAGTATTGAAAAGTACATACACGACAATCTACACGAAGCAGCGTCCTTTGGTTCCTTACTATTAAAAATACACGCTTGCATAGAACCTACAACAAATAAATCATCTATATAAACTCTATAATTGCATTGCAATTGCAACAACAGTAACATGGTGACTTATAAAACTTCATACATTTTCCTAGTTTTCTTGCTATATCCCTTCCAATGTTCAAGTTCTTTATCATCATTGAATAAGGGATCTTTTCTCTCAGTAGAGAAACATATAGAAGATGTACTTGTTTCTTCAAATGGCACATTCTCTGCTGGATTCTATCAAGTTGGAGAAAACGCATTTTCCTTCGCAATATGGTTCACAGAGCTGGAGAATCACAATCCTAATAATATTGTTTGGATGGCGAACCGTGAACAACCAGTCAATGGTAATTTTAATATTCATGCAAATTTTATATTATTAAGAACTTTTGTCTAATATTGTTTGTCTTTATATATATATATATATATATATATATATATATATATATATATATATATATATATATATATATATATATATATATATATATATATATAAACATTGTTTTGTAGACTAAATACTTATACTAAACATTGTTTGTCGTATTTATACGGTGCATTATTTTATACACTAAATACTTATATTAAATATTGTTTACTGTATTTATACGGTGCACAATATTTTTATTTTAAAAATAATTTTTAAAACAAAAATATAAAATTTATGATTAATCAATTTTATTATTGGATTAAAAGAATAATACAGACTATTAACCATATATTTTATTTCATTAACTAATAACTTACATAATATTAATCAATTTCTAACAATAAAATATTAAATATAAATTTAATTTTTACTCTACATTAATGAAGTTGTTATATTAAACTATAAAATATATTAATTAATATTGATTAATGAAGTGTAAAAATATATATTATATTTTATATTTTTATGTCAAAATTTGATTAATGTTATGTATATTATTGATTAATAAAATAGTAAATTTGATTAATAAATTATAAGTAAAATATGTGATTAATAAAATAGTAAATTTAATTAATAAATTATAAGAAAAATATGTGGTTAATAACTTATATTTTTCTAGTTAATGGAATAATAAAATGAGAAACGAGTAGATGCATCAAAGATGTAAAGTAATTTAACACAATAATTTAATGAACGATTGACATTCTATCACGTCATTATAATAATTTAAAAAACTTAAATAATTTAGCTGATACATGATTTTTTATTGGACGACCGTGTAAATATGTTTTCATTGACCGTGTAGGTCCATTCAACTCTAATAAAATTGGTTAATGACAAAATTTATATATATATATATATATATATATATATATATATATATATATATATATATATATATATATATATATATATATATAAAAATAATTTTAAAAATAAAAATAGTTTTTATAAATATTATCATCTATTTTAAAAAGTATTGTTTACGGTTTGCTATCTTGATACTCACTTTTCTATATCATACACACATTGTATATACACTGTTCATCGTATTTATATGGTGAATAATATTTTTTAATAAAATAATATTAAAAAATACTTATTTTAAAATACTTATTTTTTTATTAACAATAAAAAAACGATGAATAGATATTAACAAAATAACTGATCGATCGTTTAAAAAAAAAAAAAATGATCGATCCATTATATATCAACTGAATGCCTACAAATCCTTCCCCATAAAAGTTGAACAAAATATCAAACAACTTAGGGTTCCACATGATAATAATACCACCAGATTTACCTATGGCATTCTTAACATTCCACATAACCTCATTGTTACCCCCAAAAGGCTTTCAGAGTTGATTCGTCCAAGCTTTGTATCTTCGTTTCTTGTAACATACAAATGTTCACTTTACTTGCATGAATTAAATCCTTTATTTCCTTCCATTTTGTTGAATTTCCACCTCCTCTAATTGTTAAGTACTCCTTACTTCTCAAAATATAAGAAAAAAAAAATACATTTTTGATATCCTAAAATATAATTAAAAAAAATCAAATTCATCTTTTTTTAGATGAAATTAAATACAATAATTTATATTTAATTTACTTTCTTATTTTTATATACTCAATAATCAATTAAAATTATTTTTATGTTTTCAAAATTAATTTATTTAAATAAATTATAAAAAAATTTAGTCAAATTATTATGATATATTAGTTTCAATTAGTATAAAACTCGTGCTATCGCACGGATCCAGTATGGATTCACATTACTCGTCTATAAAATTCTCATTTATAAAATTTGAATTTATTCATCGGTAAGTTAATATTCACATACTCACCAACATAGACTAATAATATACATCAGTTTTTAAGCATTAATATGAAAAATTTAAAAGATAGATATTAAAATAAACCATATACAACTGATATCACATACGTATGTTCACATTTATCCGTAAATCCAGATGAGTTAATAAATCCCAGTTAAATTCAAATGAATTAATTATAAAAAAATTAAATCTATTTTAAATATTACTCCATTTTTCTAAACCTAAAATGTATGACAACTTCTGTCAAATTTTAGTTTTAAAACTTTGTTATTATATCATATTTACTTTTTTTACGACCTATAATGTATGATAACTCCTTGTTAAATTTTAATTTTAAAACCTTCTTATTATATCATATTTACAGATTTTACAAATCTAAAATGTATGACATATCCGTCAAAAATTAATAAATTACGTAAATATATTCATGCAAATTTAACATGAAGATTAAAACCAAATCTATAACCTAATCTTCAATAACAATCTTCAAAATAAATAAAAAAATCATATATAAAGTTATTGTAAAATTTTATAAATAAAAATATAAGTTAAAAAAAATCATCAAATTTCTATTAAAAATGTGAGAGCGGATCAAAACTTTTTAAATTTAAAATAAAAACTATTTTCGTAAATAAAATAAAATTAGAGATTAAAATTGTAATATAACTTTTTATATTTTAGATAAGCCAAATTTTTTGAAATTTTTTTTATTAAACCTATTTTGAATATAGTTTGGTATCACTTTTTATTATATTTATTTATATTTTATTATTTTTGAACATAATGTCATTATTTTAAATTAAAAAACAAATATGATTAAAAAAATGTGTAAAATGAAATTATATTTTAAAATTAATTTTCAGTAAAAAAGTAATGTTATTTAAAAATAAATTATGTATAAAATATTTTTTAAAACATACTTTTATACCATTAAAAATAGGGTTAAATAAGTTTTTGGTCCCTCTAAAATATCCAATATTTGATTTTAGTCCCTCTAATAATTTCCTTCTAAGATTGGTCCCTTGAAAATTTTTCGTCTGTCAAATTGGTCCCTAAAGTCAAAATCCGCAGGTAAATCCGAAAGAAAATTCGCAGGAACCTGCGGATTTACCTGCGGATTTTGCCTTTAGGGACCAATTTGACAGACGAAAAATTTTCAAGGGACCAATCTTAGAAGGAAATTATTAGAGGGACTAAAATCAAATATTGGATATTTTAGAGGGACCAAAAACTTATTTAACCCTTAAAAATACATATCCAATTAAATGCAAGTTGTATGCAATAAAGATTTATTAGGAATATAAAATATTACTAAATACGTATGTCTCCGAGAAACACTCAACAACAGACTTCATAGTCCTCTTCTCAAAACATGTGACAAACAGAAAATTCCCATACAGAAAATTCTCCAGCTTGAGAGGCATGTTCTATTGGACATTCCACTACTAAGTATCTGTAGTTACAGTTGCAAATAAACTTTTAAAATAGAGTATTTTGAAAAGGATAATTTATAAACAATGTTATTTCCATTGTTGCTGCTATTTTCTACTAAACAAATAGTATATATGTTGCTAAAAACGTTGGTCAATGTGCTTCTTAAAAGTAAAAAATGCCTCTATGTACTACATCTAAGCTTAGTCCTTCTAAAAAAAAAATATGATTATTTGTAGTTAATGAATCTAATTACTGCTTTATTACATTACTGGTAAACCTTATATATGAAACAATTGTGATCTTGAATTTGTAACACACTTTAAAAACAAACCAACTTCATTTTTAAATTTCTAAATCTAATATATTATAGTTTACTTTTGCTGAGATTACAATAAATATCACATTTCCTGCTAAAAAAGTAGAAATTAGAAAACATTAACAACATTAAACTCATCATATTCTCTAAAAGATGTCAAACATATTTACCTTATCGATATGTATGGAGTGAATTTTCCATGTTAGGTCCTATCTAAACATAAGTTTTTGGAAAAGATTCCAAATTCTACTTGCTTCTTCAAAGATTCCATGTTTTTAAATTAAAATATCAAGTTCTACTTGCTTCTTCAAAGATTCAATAAATGGAGTTCAGTATAAATGATAAACGATAAATGCTAGGCTCCAACACTCCAGAGATCTGCCTGCGTATTTAATTCATGCACAAATTAAAATCGATTTACCCTAATTTCAATGCAATGCTGAAAAACAAAATCAAAATCAAGATCGATATCACAATATGAAGTTTGCACCAACAGAATGAGAAAAGGAAAAATCGAATCATAAAATGTGATTCCGATAGAAGAAATCAGAATGAAGCATACCTGTTATAATCAAGAACTTCTTCAGCGAAAGGCGACGTCGCAACAAAGGAAGACGTGAGCGGGGAGATAAGTGACCTTATCAACGCATTGTATGATATATTCATCGATCTTTTGATATCCAAAATGGTCAATGATTTATGGTATGATTTTGCCTCAGTCTTTGCCAAAAACCTCCCATGGATGCACCGATGAACGTGTCGATAGTTACCGCCAGAGAAAAGAACAGTTTAACAAATTGAGATTTTGACTCGTTGATATCATTAACATCTTCCATTGAACGTGTCATGCACGATGATATAAACTGTAACAACAAATGAAAATGTTGAGAATGTTATTTGGGTTTAGAAGTATACAAACAATCTGCAATTAGGAACTTCAAACCCCAATATCAAATAGAAACATTTAACCTAATCAGTTTAACAAAACACTATTATTGAACTTGGGGTTGAAAATGATAAGATTCATAAATAAACAAACCTAATAAAGGAAACAACAAATATATGGTACCCTTTAACCTGAGTATTACAAAATAGAAAATTGGAGAAAATCTAGAATGGGGTTTGATGAGAAACAAAGGGGAATATTTATGGTTTGAAATTGAAAAATCAAAAAGTGAGAGGGTATGTATATCTCTATGTTGGAAGTTGTGGTGATCATGCTCATCAATACAATAATATTGGAATTAAAATAGTGTAGTTTAGAAAATATAAAGCGTATGAGAGAAAGCGTTATGTATTCAATCGGTGCCAATCTATTATATAAAGAAACTGAAAAATATTATAATTTAATTAGTGGTTCAATGCAATAAAATAAATAAAAATTAACCACAAAAATTGTAGAACTAACAAATCAGCAGCATTTAATACCAAACTAATGTGAAGTGATTAAGAGTTGATTAGACCAATTTACCCGTTTAATTAGCAAAAATTTAGAGTTAAATTAAAAGGATTAATGTGTCATTAACAGATAATTTAAAATTTATATATTTATATTTGTCATGCTAAAATGTACCCTAAGAACACATTTTAAGCATATCTATAATTAGAAATATTTAAATATAATTAAACATAATAAAGTCATATTTAAAACTTTAAAATATTAAATATACGCATTTCAAGAAAATATTTCTATAAATATTAATTTAAAAAGGACACATGTTAGCTTTTTCATATTTATATTAGATCAAAGTGATTCTTTTTTACTCTCTCTTATAATCCATCTTATATTCCAAGAGGGAGAGGGTATTTGACTAAAGAGATAATACTACAATATTAGTATCTTGTATATCAATATATAATAGTAAAATAGTATTATCGTTCTAACTATCTAATTTTCAACAGGTAAACACTCAAAGCTTTTCCTCTTAAACACAGGAAATATCCTCTTGCTTGATGCAGGTCAACTCAACACTTGGTCTTCAAACACAGCTTCAAATTCTCCATTAGAGTTGTATCTCAAAGAAGACGGTAATCTTGTGTTACGTGAGTTTCAAGGAACTAAGATCTTGTGGCAAAGCTATGATTTCCCTACAAATACTCTCCTTCCAAATCAACCTCTCACTAGATACACTAAACTTGTTTCTTCTAGAAGCTATACTAATCATTCTTCTGGCTTCTATAAGTTATTCTTTGACGATAACAATGTTATTCGTCTTGATTATGATGGTCGTGATGTTTCAAGCACATATTGGCCACCAACATGGATGTCAAGTTGGGGAGCTGGAAGGTCAGATTACAATAGTAGTAGAATTGCTTCGTTTGATTCTCTTGGAAAGTTCATTTCATCAGATAATTACATTTTCTCCACATATGATTATGGTACTCTTCTGCAAAGAAGATTAACCATGGATTCTGATGGTAATATTCGAGTTTACAGTAGAAGAAACTTGTCAGAAAATTGGTATGTTTCATGGAAAGTAATACCTAATACTTGCATCATTCATGGAATTTGTGGTGCAAATAGCACTTGTAGTTATGATCCTAAAAAGGGTAAGAAATGCTCTTGTTTGCCAGGATATAAAATGAAGAACTATAATGATTGGTCTTATGGTTGTGAACCTTTGTTTGATTTTACATGTACTAGAAATGAGTCTACCTTTCTAAAACTACAAGGTTATGAGCTTTATGGCTACGATGGTAATTATGTTCAGAATATTACCTACAAAGATTGTGAAAGTTTGTGTCTGCAACAGTGTAACTGTACAGGATTCCAATATACATATGATGATGGAAGTAACAGCTTCAAGTGCTATACAAAGCTACAATTGTTGAATGGAAGACATTCACCAAGTTTTCCAGGAGCAACTTACTTGAGACTTCCCAAAGGTAAGAACTTCTCAAAACAAGAGTTTGTGAGTGTAAAAGATCACATTTGTTTGGTGCAGCTTTCTAAAGACTATGTCACAAAGCCAACAAATAATTTGGTTAGGCTTTTTCTATGGATTTCAATTGCAGTTGGTGGTTTAGAATTTTTTTTCTTTGTTGTGGTTTGGGTTTTTTTAAACAAGACCAAGAAAAAGTCTAGTGCAAATCAAAATTGCTACCATCATGCAATATTAGGATTTAGAAGGTATAGATACTCTGAGTTGAAGGTAGCTACAAATAATTTTAGTAACGAGATTGGAAGAGGTGGAGGAGGGGTTGTATATAGAGGTACATTGCCAGATCAAAGAGACGTTGCCATAAAGAGATTGAATGAAGCTAAACAAGGAGAAGGAGAGTTTCAAGCTGAGGTAAGCATCATTGGAAGGCTTAATCACATGAACTTGATTGAAATGTGGGGATATTGTGTTGAAGGTAAGCATACAATTTTGGTATACGAGTACATGGAAAATGGCTCTTTATCAGAAAATCTTTCATCCAAAACAAACACACTTGATTGGAGTAAAAGGTATGATATTGCATTAGGAATATCTAGAGTTCTAGCTTATCTACATGAAGAATGTTTGGAGTGGATTTTGCATTGTGATATAAAGCCACAAAACATACTTCTTGATTCTAACTTCCAGCCCAAGTTAGCAGATTTTGGATTGTCTAAGCTGAAAAATAGAAATAATCTCAATAACAATTCAACATTCTCAATGATTAGAGGAACAAGAGGCTACATGGCTCCTGAATGGATTTTAAATTTACCAATCACATCTAAAGTAGATGTTTATAGTTATGGGATTGTTGTGTTGGAGATGATAACTGGAAAAAATCCAACAACGATGAATACAGAAGGAAGGGATGGAGAAATGACATACAATGGAAGTTTGATAAGTTGGGTGAGAGAGAAAAAGAGGAGTACATGTTGGGTGGAAGAAATTTTGGATCCTGCAATAGGGAAAAGTTGTGATTTAAGTAAGATGGAGATTTTGGCTAGAGTTGCTTTGGATTGTGTAGAGGAAGATAGGGATATTAGACCTAATATGAGTCAGGTGGTTGAGATGCTCCAAAATAATGAAAGAGTTGTTGAGTGATATGTAAACTAAGAATATAACCTCACCTTGTTGCACAAATTTAATTTTAAAAAGGTTTCACTATGCTATTTTTAAGTTGTAAATGTATCTATTTTTAAGTTTAAAAGTGCAAGACCCCTAATTTACCTTGGGATTGTATATTGTATTTCGTATGTGTGATATTATGTTGAAATGTAAAACTGTGTGACTATGTTAAATTAGTTTGATTGTTTTAATTAGGTCTAAGAGTTTTGTAATTTTTCATCATAAAAAGAACTTAATTGTGATGAGAATGCTATGTAGATTTTAAGCAACTTAATAGGCCATGAGAATGCTATGTAGATTTTAAGCAACTTAATAGGCCAGAAAGAACAATAAAAACACTGAGCTCAATACATGAATGTTGTAGAGTGGTTGGTCTACCCCGCATAATTACGTTGCAAGGTGAAAAATACAACTGCAAAGTGCATTTCACTTGACAACTTTCAGATTTTTTTGTAGTGAACATCTCAAGTGTGACTTTCATGTGGTTGAAGTGGTGAATCATCAGCGGTAACGACGACCCTTCTTTGTTGCGATGAATAATTGCATAAATTATTAGTAAAGTTCTTGATCGACAACAGTTAAAACATAATAATCATTGTAAGACATGTGTGCACAAGTTAAAAATGCATATACTAGAAAAATTAATAACTTTGTTATTAAATTATTAAATCTGGGAAAAACAATGAAAATGAATGGATATTTCTTCTGAAAGTTATCTAGGGAAAACAATAAATTATTCAAATTCTATTCGATTAAAATTTCTTAACCACACTCAATTAAACGTCACAAGATTTAAGTCATATTAATAATAAAATTGATAAGAAATTTTGGAGAAAATCAAAAAATAAGTTTACCTTCTTTGAGTGTAAAAGTGTTAAATATGAAGATGAGATGAGCAAAAGAGTTTATTTGTGCCTAAATCTAGCAACTCACTTTATAATCAACTAGATTATGACATGTGCAATGGGCAGATTTTGATATAATATTTTTTTCTTTTTAAATATGTTTATCCGTTGACTTATGTATTACACCGTAATTGTAGCTTCAATTATTATATATTTATTTGATAATTTGCATTTAAATTTTAAGTAATATTGTCTCAAAATATTTTTAAAAAATGCAAAAATTTCTCTCATAAAATTAAGTGAGAATTATTAAAATAAATATGTTATTTATGCGAGCCTAAAACAGTAGTATATCATCAAAAGTAAACGATGATAATTCTATTGTAGAGATGATCCATTGTGAAATAAATTATGATTTGAATAAATATAAAATATATAAATATAGTATTAAAATTTATGTTTTAAAATATCACAATATTTTAATAGGTATTACTTAAAGTTTGAAACATAATTTAAATGTTTTTGAAGTTGCTAATAACATAAACTAAGAATTGTACTTGTTTTAAGTTGGATGATAATGTTTTATATTCAGCAGGGAGAATTGAATAAATAATAATATCTAATTTAAATTGTAAGTAAATAAAATTTTGAAAAATAATGTGATTTCACTATATTTTATACAAATAATTCATGGATATTGTAAAAAAATATAAATATTATTATTAATATGCAAAATATATCGAATTAAGATATTAATATCACTTAAATTTCAATTGTGATTGTGATTGTAATTGTTAAAAGGAAATTAAGATTATTTCTTAAAATAATCAAACATAATCAATAAAACTTTTTAAAACATTACTAGAATTCACGGTCTAATTTCATACATCAGATTTAAATTAATTCTTAGAAATATTAAATTATAAAAGCATGATATTACTTACTAATGATATCTTTAGCAGTAATATAAATGTAAGTAATTTAATTTAATTCTTACTTATTGTATATTTATTAATGTGTATGTTTTAAAAAAAAAACTACTTATATGTATAAAATATAACATATCCAATCGTAACTTCAACTAAATGTAAATTATGTTTGTAATTAATAATAAATCATTCCTTATTTCATAAATATTTATAATATTAAAACTGTTGTTCAATTATAACTCACTATGCCAAAGTTGATTTTTAAAAGCACACAAGAGACAACGCTTTTATGAGAAAAAGCTGTTGTAGGTTATAAAAAAACTCGCTCCAAAAAAACGTTGTAAAAGATTAGCTAACAAAAGCGCTTTTCAAAAGTGTTGCTAAAAGTTGTCTTAAGAAAGCACCAAAGAAAGCGCTTTTAGAAAAGCACTGATATATATTTACCTTAGAAAGCGCTTTTTAAAATCGCTGTTATAGGTTAACCTTAGAAAGCCTAAGAGTATTAAAAAAAGGCTATTGTAGCCCTCCATAAGAAAGCGCTTTCTGAAAAGGACATTTATAGGCCTCCCTAAGAAAGCGCTTTCTTAAAAGCGTTGTCTTAGGCCATATATATATATATATATATATATATATTAAAATAATTATTTCTTAAAATCAATACAGTACCACGCAAACTTCCTCATTCTTCTTAAAATGCGACTGTCTTCTGCAAATTAACGAAAAACCTCCGCTGTCGCTCATTCCTCCGCCGCCGCTCATTGCTCCGACGTCATCTTCCCCGTCCTCTTCAAATGCGACTATCAACCTCTTCCTCTTCAAACAATGTTGTCATTCTCGCCCTCTTCTCTCCGCTTCTGTCTCCTCTCTCCGTCTCCGTTCAGGTAACTATTGTTGATTTTGTATGTTGTTTATGTTGATTCTTGCATTCTATAACTGTTGTGCTGATTTTAGTGATGGGTTGTGCTGGTTTTTTGTGGTTGTAGTGATGATTTAGGGTTTATTAGAACTCTTGATATTTATATTGTGAAAAAACTATAGTTTGATTGAAGATTTTGATGCAGCTTTGATTTTTTGTTTTTGTGGTGAAAAAAGATTGAAATTTTAATCAATTTGGTGAAAGGAAGTATGAGAGAAACCATGTATCTTCTCTAGAATTATTAAATCAGATTGTGAAAACTATTTTATTGTTGGAAAAATCGATCTGCTGATAATGTTTATATGCAGTGTAGTGTCAATGTGTTATATCTAAATTATGTATTTGGTATTTGATATACTTTTCGTAAGATATAACGGAGAAACTTATGGGGCAGCATGCCGTTTCTTTTGTGTGAATTTGATAGTTTGTATCATAGTTTGTATGTTGTTATTTTAGGTTCACTGTGATTATGAATTTCATTTGTTCATTCTTACTAGCTCACTGTGAATTGTGCTTGTTATTTCAGCTCTAGATCGCAACTCTTGTTCTGTCGCTCTCGATTTGCAACACTCACAACTCGAGCTTCTTGTCAACTTTTTTGTTGATCTTTAATCAAGTCTATCAGATATTCACAACTCTAGACTCGTTGAGAATATTTTCCATGCTAGGCCACTTGAAAACCCTTAGTAACTACTAACAATTTGATATTTAAAAAATTATGTTATAAGGAACCTTTATATACTTGCAAACACAAGGGTGTGAGTTTGGTTCTAAATTTAGAAAAACAGTAATTGAAATGGGTTTTGTTAGAATGTTAATTGTTTGTTCGTTAGATGTTATCATGAATCTATCTTTTTGATTAGGTAAAAGAGATAATTTAATTGATGTGGTATTTCTCAACTGATGTGGTAATTGCTTGCCGCTAATACCGCAACAACATAAATATAATATTAAAATTGTTGTCCAAAAATAATATACTGAAACTTATTAGGTTATTGAATTAAGAAACGTAATTCATATTTATACATTTTTAAATTTTATTTAGACTTGTATAATTTATTTTAGTTGTATATAAATTGTAAAAAAAAAAAATTATATTCCTGTTCCAAAGGTATTAGCGCCAAACAAAAAATAAAGTATTATTTTTACCGGGTGATATATATCAGTTAGGTTATATCGTATCGTGTCCACAGAGATTGGTTATTGATTCATCATTCGACAATTCTATCGCTAATGAGTTTGAGGTTAAATGGTTGGAAAGAAAATACAAAAAGTAAATGAACAAAAACTATAAAGGATAGACAGCTTGTCCGGAGCGAATGCACAATACCCGCCACACACTAAAATCTACCGTCCATGTCATACTCAACCTATGATACTCGTCTGTGTCATCACATACCTCTCACAATCCGAGTTATTTCTAACCCAAATTGAGAATTCAACCACATCACCTCGATAGCCATGTTTGGCCTACCTCGACAACACAGAAGTCAACTGTGTCCCTCATAACGACTATCTCTAGCTCGAAACAACCAACACAAAGGCATTAAGCTCAGATACTCTAAGTAAATTTCAGCTCTAAACCCATTTCTAGCATTCAGAAACTAACAGACACTACAACATTTGTTGTCTCTGGCAACACTTTTTTAGGTAACATGTAGAAATTGTTGCCTTAAATTCATATAGGCAACGATTTACGATTGTTGTCAAAAATATGTTTGCAACCCTTGATAATCCTTGCCTAAAATACTTTAGGGGACGTTTTTGGAGCGATACTCTTTTATTTCCTTGATAATCTAAGCAATCTATGTCTAGAAAAGCTCAAATCCCTAATGTGACACCCCAAATAAATCGATTATTAAATAATTACGATTTTTAATTATTAATTTAATTAGGAATGTAATATTTAATATTTTGGATTATTGGAGGTCAATTAAATTAAATGGAAGTGGGTTTATTGGTGGTGTGATGAATAAAGTGAGGGTGTGAGGAGTAAAAGACTCTACTCACATTAATTATGTTATTTTTATTATGTTAGAATAATAAAAGAAATAAAAGAAGGAAAAGAGGAAAAAAGGATCTTTTTTGGAGAAAACTCACTGTACGTGGAATTGAGAAGAGGAGAAAAGGAGGAAGAAGACCTAAGGTGTCGGAATTCGAAGAACCCACAAGGTAAGGGGTGATTTCGACTGATTATTGCTTATTATAGGTTTTGATGTTGATTCTATAAATCATAGCATGTTAGGAAATCTTAGTTTGTGAATTTCTAGGTTTCCATGGGTGTATCCCTATGGGTGTCAGATTGTGTCAGAATATGTATGGAATATGATTAGAGTGTCAGTAGTTGAAAATAGATGATGGAAATATGTTGTTTGATGTGATAGATGATGCAAAATGAGGTGTTTTAGTGTTTCCCATGTTGGAGATCGTATGGGTAAAAATGAGTTTGATTGAAAATGAAAAGATGCTGTCAAAAGTGCAGAAAATGACATTTTAACACGTGGGAACCGGTTCCTGTATAGGTAGGAACCGGGTTGCCCTTGGAAAAATTTATAAAAACCTGAAAAATACACGTAGGAACCGGTTCCTGTATAGGTAGGAACCGGGTTCCCATACATTTTTCCAGGAACGAGGTTTTGGAATGTTTTAGGAACCGGTTCCTGTATATGTAGGAACTGGGTTCCACTTCTAATTTTTGAAAAATGTTAAACTTTGAAAATTCATAACTTTCAAACCGTAAGTCCGTTTTTAGCGCCGTTTTGGACGTTATTTCCTAAATTTAATGATCTATTTTATGAAATGAAAATATTTTCCAAAACTTGAAATTATTTTGAAAATGAGCCAAATTTCCGAGATAGGTGACTTTTGACTGACGCATATTGAATTGTATATAGCAGAGATCCTGTGTTGATGGATGTATTGTATGGTGTAGATGTAATAGCATGTTTATGCTGATGTTAGATGTATGCATGATTGGTTGATATATCATGGTGATTGGTTTGCATGTTTATGCTGATGTTAGATGTATGCATGATGGTTGGAATATCATGTTTTCGGGTTTTGATTCGGTTTATGATAATTGGTGTATTCATGATTGTATAGATGTCATATGTTTTGATTGTGGTATATGCCTGATAGTTGTTGATCTCAGTTGTTGTGGTTGTGGTATTTACTGGTGATAGTCTTACCAAATGAAGGGTAAGTGTTTGGCATATTTATGCTTGCAATGATTTATTTCATGATAGTTGATGATATCATGTTGTGGTCGATGATGGTTTATGACGTCTGATGTGGTCATAACCTGTGTTGATGTTGCATGTTAGTGATGTGCGTGCATTTGCATTGTTTTGGTGAAGTTAATTCCCATTGTGCGGAATTTGACTTGGATTGCCGATAACCGATACCCGAGTGAGGATGGGTGGTTAGGCTGGATTCGTGTCCGGGTGTTTATGGACGAATCGATGGTACTGTATCCGGTTGATGATGGATCAGTGTTGGGTGACTCGATCACGTGTTGGTACCACATGCATTGAGTCTGCATTTTGATTGTATGGAATAGTAACATGTTAGGATGTCTTCCAGTGTTACTATTCTCTGATTGATGATTGTTGTGCATGATGATTATATGGTTGTAATTGTGTATTGAATCTGGAGTTATGTTGAAATGGGTGGATTAATATGCTTGATATATATTGTTAATTGAGAAGCTTATAATATGCTTTAATTATGAGAAGTCTCACCCTTACTTTACCATTTCAGATTAAAGTTAGCAGCTGAGGAGTCGGTGAGGATGGCTCTAGAGCTTATCGTTTGGTCCGCGTGTCAATGTCATGCTCTGATTAGATTGTAACACTGGGGAACGTTAGATGAGGAATTAGACTTGGTCTATTATTTATTTGAAACTTAGTGGGAATAATGTTGATTGAATTTATTCCGTTTTTGTTATGGTATCTTTCCGTTGTGTAAGACATGGTCTTAGCTTGATTAAAATTAATTGGAAATGTTGATCCTCAGTGTAGCATGGCTACTGTTTGAATGAAGTTTACTTTTTTTATTAATTGTGACATCCCTAATTATATCATGTTAACTCTGATTAAAGATGATTTAGATATTAATTTAATTAATATATTCGGGGTATTTAGATGGGGTGTTACACCTAACACAAGATAAAAACCTAAGACAATCACCAACACAAATTCGTAATGCAGACTTTATACAACGCCATAGGCGATAATATACATGAGTTCAAGGTAAATATACAAACATAACCAACAAATAGAGAAATACATAGAGAGAAGAAGAGATAAACCATTCATTTACACCGGTTTGTCAACGCCTATCAAAGAGTAACCCACCTTCAATCATCCATATGGAAATCCTTATGTTGTTTTCTAAGCTAATCAATAAAAAATAAAGGTTTATGGAAATGGAGATCAAAATCCACCCCAAAACCATAACCTAAAAAGTGCTGAAAATGAAGTTATAAAACAAATCTCAGCAGGTCCCGCTCAACGGCCTCAGATATTTACATGTTAAACCGGCTTAATCTCGCTCAGTGGCCTGATCCTGCTTAGTGGCATCCCGCTCAGCGGCCTCAGAAATGAAGTCTCTGCCGGAACAGTGCTAAAGCCTCATTTTTGTGCTCCAATTCCCGCTCAGTGGGCCTGGCTTGAACAAAACTTCTCAAAAGTGGACTTTTATTGCGAAAACGCGCATCCGGAGCCGTGTCTTCGACACCTTAGTCCTCGATGCTCCAAATGTGCAACAAATACCTACAAAAATACATTAAAGCTAGTCAAACGGTGCAATATCTACACAAAACACAATAAAGTGTATTTACAATGAAAAGTGGGGTTATTCAACGATTATTAACAAACAAAACAGATAAGTGCCACAAAACATATATACAAAATAACTACATTTTTACATTTATCAACTCTCCCCAACTTGAAAAATTATTTGTCCTCAAACAAAGTCAAGTCAACCTAAAGAAACAAAATACGATAATCAAAGAATCACGAATCAACAAGTTTTTAAAATGGAAAACAAATGTATGGTTCAAACGGAAATGTACACGACAAATATATACTTACCTCCATACTGCAACAATAACATATAAACGAAACAAATCATAAGTACAAAAATCATACAAAACAAGCTCAATGATGAATCACACCTAGCAAAAATTCATCGGTAGATGAAGAACACACAAACATGAGGTACTTTTGACACTCATCCAACAATCTTTCAAACAAAAGACTAAATTATGCACTCATCCAAAAACTCAATTGAAAATACAAATGCAAGAATCACAAGGGATTTTCAAGGTTGTCATGTGGCTTGGTTAACAAACAAGTTATAAGTCCTAAAGCTAATCAAAACAAAAACTTGCCTAAACCTAAAGGAGTGATCAACTCACAAAGTTTCAAACAATACAATTCCAATAAAACTTCTTCTTCATCACAAATTCCACACCAAAACACCTTACTTATTAACAAAATATTATTCATACTCTTTTTGTTTTTCTTTTTCAAAGTTTTTTCTCCTTTTCTCTTTCTTTTTCTAATCTTTCTTTTTTTTCACGTTTTTTTTCTTTTTCTTTTCTCAACCTCATATCAATCACAACATAAGCACATAAACATTCCTCTCCCCAACTTAAATTCAACCAACATCATTATGTGAATACTCCCTACTTTCTAAGGCAAGGTAAAAATTCCTACAACAACATATAGTTGAGGGTTCAAGAAAAAAAGAAATCAACATCCAGACAAAAAAGGTGAATTCAACACTCATAGACAAGCATCAAGTTCAAATAAACATGGATATTGACAAAAGCTCAAAGAGGTTAACAAATGATCACACACTCACAAGGTGAATTAAATATTTGGCCAAGGTAGTTGTGATCAACATCAAACAAAAATGCCTTTATCATTTTCATGCATTCATACAATCAACAAAAAACAAAAGATTAAGCATAATAAAATCTAGTTAAAACAAGAATTGTGGCCTCAAGAATATGTAATCAATAGAAAGCTTCCTCACATTTATGGGTAAAAAGGGAACTAAAGTGATTCAATTCATGAGCAAGTAATGCAAAAAGAATGAATGACATGTTAATTATACAAATGATAAATTTCCTAAACATGGTATGCTATAGAAAGCGATAAACGAGTACTTGACGTGTACCAACTTTGAAACTTTCATTACCATACATCCGCGAGTTGAAACGATTAAACTCGAAAAATCATAAAATGTAACCTCAAGCTACCGGGCCAAAATTCGAGTCCAAACAACAACAAAAGAATTAGAAAATCAAAATTTACAACCAACAAAACTCCTAAAGCTAAAGACGACAAGCTTGCGGAAATCACAATTTGACACAACAAAACAAATGGGTGAAAGTTAATTAACAAGTTGAAAAGTGAAGATTTGAAATTAAGAACATGTCATATTTCAACTTGTTAAAACACAAGCCACCACATACATAAACAAACATAAACAAAACATGCTTGTTTTACGTTGTAAGCTCGACGCCTTTATTATGTGAGCTAGTAACCTCGTCTCGTCATGACATGGTGTTGTCACACCGCGCAAACCTAAAGAAAGTATCCTAACATTCACACAACAAACGTATTATCGGCAAGAAAAAAGTAAAGTATTATTTTTACCGGCTGATATATATCGGTTAGGTTATGTAGTATCGTGTCCACAGAGATTGGTTATTGATTCGTCATTCGACAATTCTATCGCTAATGAGTTTGAGATTAAATGGTTGTAAAGAAAAGACAAAAAGTAAATGAACAAAAACTATAAAGGATAGATAGCTTGTCCAGAATGAATGCACACTACCCGTCACAGACTTAAATCTACCGTCCATGTCATACTCAGCCTACAATACTCGTCCGTGTCATCACATACCTCTTACAACCCAAGCTATTTCTAACCTAAATTGAGAATTCAACCGCATCACCTTGATAGCCATGTCCGACCTACCTCAACAATACAGAAGTCAACTGTGTCACTCGTAACGACTATCTCTAGCTCGAAACAACCAACACAGAGGCATTAAGCTTAAATACTCTAAGTAAATGTTAGCTCAAAACCCATTTCTAGCATTCAGAAACTAACAGATAATCATCCTAGGTAAGAATCTAAGCAATATATGTCTAGCAAAGCTCAAATCCTCAACACAAGGTAAAAACCTAAGACAATCACCAACACAGATTCGTAAAGCAGACTTTATACAACGTCAAGGGCGACAAATATACATGAGTTCAAGGTAAATATACAAACTTAACCAACAAATAGAGAAATACACACACACAGAGAGAGAGAGAGAGAGAGAGATAAACCACTCATTTACACCGGTTTGTCAACACCTATCGAAGAGAAATCCACCTCCAATCATCTGTATGCAAACCCTAATGTTGTTTTCTAAGCTAATCTATCAAAAATAAAGGTTGATGGAAATGAGGATCAAAATCCACCCCAAGACCATAACCTAAAAAGTGTTGAAAATGAAGTTATAAAACAAATCTCAGCAGGTGCCACTCAGCAGCGTGAGCCCGCTCAGGGACCTTAGATATTTACACGTTAAACCGCCTTAATCCCGCTCAACGGCTTGATCCCGCTCAGCGGCATGATCTTGCTCAGCGGCCTAAAAAAATGAAGTCTCTGCCAAAACAGTGCCAAAGCCTCGTTTTTGCGCTCCAGTTCCCACTCGGCGCCCTGGCCTGAACAAAACTTCTCAAAAATTGATTTTTATTGCGAAAACATGCATCCGGAGCCGTGTCTTCGGCACCTTATTCCTCGATGCTCCAAATGTGCAACAAATACCTATAAAAATACATTAAAACTAGTCAAACAATACAATATTTACACAAACACAATAAAGTATATTTACACCAAAAAGTGGGGTTATTCAACGATTATTAACAAACAAGAACAGATAAGTGCCACAAAACATATATACAAAATAACTACATTTTGGCACTTATCAATTCCGTACACAAATATAATCACATTAAATATATTAAATTTTTTATAAATATTTAAGTGGATATAAATAGAGAAATTAATATATTTTGTGAATAAAAAATAATATATACCCTAAATTAAAAGATAAAATAAAATATTATTATTTGATTTGGCTTAAAGATATTAAAAATAAGTCGATGATTCACACAATAAAAATGAAATTGTGTACATAAATACACACAAAATTTCAATTGAAAAATTAAAGAAAATTATAATTTAAAATTTTATATATATAAAGTTTAATAAATAAAACTTTGTCTATAAAAGAATAAAGAAATATACGTAATAAATTAAGTTTAAATAACATTTATGTGTAAAATATAACATGTCCAATCATAACCTCAATTAAATGTATATTATAATTGTAATTAATATATAATAAATTATTTAATTAATTCATCAATAAATTTGCAATAAATGAGTTGTTAAGAGTGAAATTTTTGGTATGAATAAATATTAAAAAATTTGTTTAAAAAATTATAATAAATCGTCAAAGGTATTAAATTATGTAACATAATTCATATTTATATATTTTTAAATGTTATTTAGAGTTGCATGATTTATTTTAAGTTATTATAAATTATAAAAAATTATATGATCTACAACATGCTAAATATATTAATAACTTATAAGTATTAAAGTAGATATATATATATATATATATATATATATATATATATATATATATATATATATATATATATATATATATATATATATATATATATATATATATATATATATATATATATATATATATATATATATATTTTGTGAATAAAAATAATATATCTTTTAAACTAAAAAAAAGAATAAAATAGTTTTATTATTTGATTTGGCTCAAATATATTAAAAAGAAGTTTATAATTTACAAATGCACACAAAATTTCATCCAAAAATAGATTCTAAGATAGAAAAACATTCAGGAATGATAAATTAATTTATTAAGTTAATTGAAAAAAAATATTTTTATTTTTTTTACAACTATATAATATAACATTTTAGTTGAGAAAAATTTTAATGGATAAAGAATATATCTGTAAAAGAAGAGAGAAAACATATAAAAAATTAAGATTAAATATAAAAAAAACGTTAAAGATACATAGACTTATATATTATAATTCCTTAGAAATTATATCTAAAAAAATTTTTTTGAGTTGGTAAGATGAGTGAAATAGATTTTTAAAATAAGTATGAAGAAACATACTATATAAAATATTGTATATGGATATAAATAATTTATCTTAAGATGAATATTGAAACAAAATAAAATCAAATGATATTGTAGATAAAAAATATGTAAGAAAATAAGATAAAATACCTAAGAAAAACCTTAAGAAACATACTCTTATCTTATAATTCTTCCTTATTATACATCACAATTCATATCCCACAAATATTTGACTTGACAAGAGAATTCGAATAATATCTTATTTGTAGATAGATGATTGATGTACATGTGTAATATAAAGTATAGAATACACACAATATAAATGAGAAAAAATGGTTATAACTTGGTCTTATTAGTTACTAATTGGAAGAATAAAAAAAGTGAGAGATAAGAATTGATAGAATAGAGTGATACATTAGATTATAAATGAAAAAGGTGGTTTATAATTTGGTGTCATGAGTTACTAATTGGAAGAAGAAGAAAAAGAGTGAGAGATAAGAATAGAGTGACACATTAGATTATAATTGAATTGACAAAAATATGCATATGTTACCAAATAAAGATGAAATGACAAGATGGCAACCCTCGACTCTGTTTTGATATATTATAAATAGATAAATAGATTATTTAGTTGGTTATAATTAACTTCCCTAGCTAGTTATAATTAGTTAGAGTTGGTTATTTAGTTAGAGTTGGTTAGTTGAGAAACAACTCATCTCATACATAATCAGTGTAATAGCTTTCTAGAGATTGAATTTGTGAAATACAATCATACTTTCATTGAGATCTCTATCTTTATCTTCTTCAATGGTGTTCGTGTTTTAACATTTCACATGGCATCGTCCACATGTGATTTGAATTAACCATAGCCACTACACTTCCTTGCTTCATAAATCTCATTATTCTTATATATATTTCCCTTATCTTTCTTTAATTTTAGTTTTTCGATCCGTTATAGTTCTTCAAAAATGTCTCTTGAGAGTCCGTCAAGCACCAACAATGATGGTCATTCATCATCAAACCCTAATAAAATTTATAAAAATGACACCTTAAATCCTTGCTTCATGCACCTGAATGAAAATCCAACTCTACCTCTTGTTCAACTCTCATTAAATGTTGGAAATCATCATCCTTGGTTAAGACCTATGACTATGGATTTATGTTCCAAGAATAACCTTCATTTCAGCAGCCTTGTCAAGACCACCTAATATAGATCGTGGTTCAATAGTTTGGTATAGGTACAACACTATGATTGTTTCATGGCTCAATAATTCGGTTGATCAATAGATTTCTTAAAGCGTATTTGTTCTGGACTCGGCCTGCACTTAGTCTTCCGTCAAGTAGTGCCCAACCCAACTACAGTGACGAAGGCCCACTACATGCCCAAATTACTATAATTGTTGGAGAACGTCTCCCACACGTGCTCCTCAAAGATGTCTCATCCACGTGTCTGTCGAGTACGTCTCTTATATATCCTCATCGAGGACGTCTTTTTTACATGCCCGACAAGGGTACATGGCCAACGTTCCTACAAATATCATAGAGTCATCCTGCCTCCGAAAAGAATAGGTCTCCACCCTTCAAGAATCAAGAGGAAGTTGAACCAGAAATCATGAACTTGTCTCCTCTACCCACGTAGGATCTTGACAGACTCCATTACAGGCCTGGGCATCCGGCCTAAAATGGTGACCTTTGCCCAGCATTGGGGGCTATAATATCCTCTTTTACTAGAGGGTCAGATAAATTAGTCTATACACTTTAACTCTTTACTTTCACTCTCATTCTAAACCTTAATTTGGCATTTAAGTGTCTTGTAGGTACCCCACATCTTCTCCAACCACTATCAAAGTTCAAGTGTTGCAGGCCACTAACAATCCATTTTGATCAGGTACGATTAGTAAAGCCGTATGTAGGAACACTTGCTTCCCCATCTTGCTCCTAACTTAAGACCGAAGCAAAATCCTTTCCAACCTCCTAATCATCATGGCTAGCCAACACAAAGACAGTCACGCTGATGAGACCATTTTCACCATATTTGCTAACGACGCGGACATCAACGACAATGGGATCATCAGCCATGAGAAAGGTGATCCAAGGGATGGGATGACCGCCTACTTCTCCACTCGATATGTTCCCGAAAATGCCACCCTTCATTTCGACAATCTTATGGCATTTTAGGAAATACATGTGCCACCTAACACCGACCCTACCATGTTGGCCCTGTTCGCAACCCACAACCAGACGAATCTCATGATTTTCCAACAGAGCAAATACATTGGAATACTGGAAAAGGGTCGCCGACCACGCTCCCCCTCGCAGAGACATAGAATATCTGAATCTCGTAGTTTATCCCTATGATGAAAAGACTCTCCCCCACAGAGACATCACTAGGAATAATCTCAGTGTGCCTCCCCTCAACCAACGCACTGTCACCTCGGTTTAAAAGGTCGCAACCTGCAACCATCAAGAAGCGTAGTCGCACTCCACAACTCAAGGATCATTAATCCCTCATTCCCAAAATAAACAAAGCCGACGGGTGCCTTGACAAGCCGAAGGGTCGGTCAGAAACCTCCCCGCATCTCCACTAAAGCCCTCAACTTGACTACTCTCCATCACACTCGCCAATCTGGAGCAAAAAATATGACCCTTAAGGTTCGAGGTTTGAGGGTGACCCTATGCACTTGGGGATCAGATATTGTGTCGACCACCTCAATATCCTCTACCATATCACCTAAAAAGCACAGGAAAATTGTGAATTCAATGGTCAGATCAAATCCACCCTTTCACCGTAAATCAAGTGAAAGGGCGTAACATTAGATAAGGATGAAGTCCCTGATAAAACCCCCTATCTTAACGATTAACATGAATTCAAGACGAACTCCTCGAATCAGGACACGACCAAACCAACTAGATAGATAAAGACACCTCCTCCATGCAAGGACGGTCTCTCCTTGTCTAATAAAGGACTCATGCATGTAATAGGGAAACACATGAATCTCGCGGGGAAACTCATGCATTTCACGGGGAAACTCATTGATATCATAGGAAAACGCATGAATCTTGCGGGGAAACATATAAAAATCTATGAGTGTCATTGGGAAGAACCTTCCCATAACATAAAGATCATCAAGAATCTATGAATTTCACGGGGAAGAACCTCCCCGGAACACGAAATTCATCTAAATCATGTGGAGTGTGAGGACTTAAAACAAGGTTACTTACAGGGAGAAATAAAAACACTTACTTTATTAAGGGTTGAACGGAGGTTGCAACAACAAATATGGTAGCGGCTACCTGTAGAGGGTGAAAGAAAATCCGAGAAGAGATGCGTGAGGGGAAAGCAAATGTGAAACTTTGAAAATGAAACCATAGGCCCTCTATTTATAAACTTTGCACAGGAGAGAAAACGTCACTTCGGGTGGAGTGTCAGCGCCTCGAAATGCAGCCGCTCGTACGCCTAGTCCATAATGGCCCCTATGCATAGGCCATCATTTCACATTAAATGTTGCGACACGTGGACTACGAGGCAAGCACCAACCGAATAAGGAAATCTTTCTTCTACACATGCATACCCTTACAATACAACTACAAGGATCATAAGAATGCTATCCACGAGCACACCTTGACTCCCGGAATATACGGACCGATGAGGGAGGTTAATAGACTAGAAGATCACGTCCCCTCTTGCTTGTTCTGGACTAAAAGCTTATGCACGAGCCTTTATCGGCCAAGCTCGAATTGAATATCACACATGAGGGTCGCCACAGATATCGTTGACGTCACTACATTCTCGCCACACGAGCTGACCAAAAATTCATAACTCATACACTTAGGAGAAACAAATTGGGGGCTCCTGTTCTAGACTGGGCCTGCACTTAGTCTACCATTGAGCAAGGCCCATACCAATTTCTAAGAGGAAGGCCCACTATAGGCCTAAATTACTATAAACATTGGGGAACGTCTCCCATAATTGCTCCTCGAAGATGTCTCCTCCACGTGCCCGTCGAGTACGTCTCCTCCACGTGCCCGTCAAGGATGTCTCCTCCATGTTCTCGTCGAGGACCTCTCCTACACATTCCTGACAAGGGTAAGTGGCCAATATTCCTCCGAATATCATGGATTCATCCTGCCTCCAAAAAGAACGGTTCCTCTACCCTCTGAGAATCACTAGGCAGTTGAACTATGATAAAGATCATGAACTGGTCTCCTCTATCAACGTAGGATCCGGGAAGTCTCCATTATGGACCTGGGTATATGGCCCTAAATAGGGACCTTGGCCCAACGTTGGAGACTATAAATACCCTCTTTCACTAGAGGGTAAGGTACATCATTTTATACACTCTAACTATTTACTTGAACTCTCACTATGAACCTTACTTTGGCATCAGAGCGTCTTACAGGTACCCCCGTATTCTTCAATCACTATCAAAGTCCAAGTGTTGGAGGCCACTAGCAATCCATTATGACGAGGTACAATTAATATTATTGATCAAAACTGCATCCAACATTTTCTAGGAGTTCAAGTATAGATTCTATCATGGAGATATCTTTAGAATTTCAGATATTCTAGAGGAGATCTTCTTATTACAAAATTGAAAAAATTTGTACCAATATGTAACACGGTGGGAGAACTGAGTTGTTTGTTTTGAGTTTTATCGCAAATATTGCTGATAGGAAGAGTCGCCACTGACTTTTCTTTTATCCAAAAAAGGAAAGGTGAAAAGAACAGGAAAGACCTTTGTTAGATTCTAAGTAAGGGAGGTAGTTATGAAAAGGGAAGGTATTACCACCCTATCCATCCGTAGTTATCTAAGGGCTCTTAATTGCTTAGCTCACTTTTGAAATTTTGCTTTTTGTGTTTATGTGATTTGAAAAGTATTTTAAAAAGTATTTCGCTTTGACTTCGTAATTATTTTTGTATCAGTCCTCAAGAATGTATACGAAGTGTTTGAAAATATTTCGTTTGGAAAATGTTTAACTTTGTAATGATTCTCGTTGGAATGTATACAAAGTATTTGAAAAGTATTTTGAAAATAAGTGTGAGGTGTGAAAAATGATTTGTTTGACTGGAGCAAGCAATAGAGTCTTACTACCTACTCAGAATGGTCGGTTCTTGTTATTTTCCTTCTTTTTTAGAATAAGGCTATCCATACCATTAGTTGGTAGATAACCTTATCTGTTGGATGTGAAGGGACAATCATAGGGTCATCATATGGTTATTGAAGGAAACATTGTAAGGACACCTTAGCAATTTCATAGGGACGATCATCAATTATTCGTAAGCGACAAACGAGGGAAGAGATCATATATTCGTAGGCAACATCGAGGATTATCGAGGGACTATGATCTTTATATCGAAGGGACTATGATGATGTTATTCGTAAGCGTCTTTGCTAATGGTATCCCTACGTTCGAGGGACATGACCATGATACTTTACGAAAAAATTTCTCTAATTCAAAGTACCTTGAATGGTCAATTGTTCACTTATAGGTAGATTTGAAATGATGAAAGTTCATCAAGTACCAATCTAAATCCAATTGAACAAGATGGATCATCAATCATCCAATTGATAAAAAGAAAAAGATTAAGAAAAAGATGAAGTAGAGATAATTTGGACAAGAATGTAAATCCCAAATTGGCTCAAGGTATTGATCAAGTTATCATCAACATCATACATCCATTTTGGTGGATTAGAGTTTTCATCCCATCAGCACACAAGATCCAATGAAACTTATGATCAAACTCACCATGATCAAAGGCCATCCAGTCAACAATAGTCAAACAAAATTAAAAATTCAATAAACACAAATAAAATGCATGGAAAAGTATTTTTAAATTGATTATTAAATGAAAATAAAACGTAAATTTTTTAAAACATCAAATAAATTTCAAATAAGTCCATAGAAAAATCAGAAATGATCTATAATATTTCTATAATTTTTCGGTATATTTTAGGGCATATTGTGCAATAGGCTTTTTACACTCATTGTTTTTACAATGTAATAACATTATCACAAAGATCACAATGTGACAAGAAATGTTGCAAGTGGATGCTTGTGGAAAAAGTTATGACACTTGGAAGTTGGTACAAAATTCTGACAATGAAAGCTTGAAAAATACTAAGTTCCAATGACCTATAATGACATGTAATGTTTCAATGAATTCCCTAACCTTCCAAACAAAATTTTTTATTGATCATTGAAACAAACTTAGATAGGGAATCACAAATGATATTGTGCAAAAAAATCAGCCTTAAATGATAAAAATTGAAGGAGTTATGGTCTTTGAATGTTGGTATAAAAATCACTTGAAATTAGGTCAAAATTTAAATAAGTCTACAAATTACCTATAATGTATCCAAATTTTTGGTGATCTTCCAAACAAAATTAGCTCTTGACTTGTCAATATATGTTTGAGAGCATGTCAAGGAGAGTCATATACTTAAATGATCACTACAAAATGGTGAAAATTGAAGGAGATATGGTCTTTTGAACTTGAAAATATTGACTTTTTGGTCAAAGTGCTTGAATCAACTTGCATACTTGATCCTTACTTACATTCCAAGGCATGTTGATGCACATATGAATTTAGAATGACGATTCCTCCATTGATCTTTGATTAAACATGGTGAATCTTGAGGTTACTTGATGATGAATGCATGAAAATAAACACATGAACATCTGACTTTTCTTGAGAAATAAGTAATCAAATTTGGGGACTTCTTGATCAATTGAACTTGAAATATGTTTGAAGATGATATGAACTAAAATTATAGGCTAGTTCCTAAGCACAAGCCTTTGAATACCCAATCTTAACCATACTTTGACTTTGATAAGATAAAACCCTAGCTGAGGGAACTTGTTTGATCCCCTCGATTCACACTTGTCATTGCAAAATAACAAAGGAAAACAAAAAAAAATATTTTTGTATTTTTTATTATTAACTAGTAAAACATAAAGCATAGAAACATATGTACAAGATACACAATAGGGTGCTTGGTGATCCCACAAAGATAAAGAGAAAGTAAATCTTAAGAGACAACTCGTAGTTGTAATTTTGATGTGTTTGCAAGGATGTAAAATTATAAGGAATCTTAGGAGTAAAAATTAAGATATACCTACAAAAACCTCTAAATCTCCTTATCCTTGTAGGAAAAGCACGCACACCCGGTACTTTTTGATCTGTATGGAAAACAAAACAAAATGAGTCTTAAATTTTCCAATAAGGGGAGATACGCATATGCCAATTTGATGCGAAAATCAAAAGATTTGACTCTCAATTGAACTTCAGAAATGTGAGACACGCCAAAAAAAACACAATCGCTTTTTTCAGACACCTAACATATGCATCTGTCAAGTCATCAACTAACACAAATTTTGATACTTTATTAAACAAGTTAGACTTATAAGATATCTGCTACTGGTGAAACTTAAATTTTGTCAAAAAAGACAATGAATGAACATAAAATCAATATTCTCAAAGAAAACATGAAGGGTAGTGGAAATATGAGGCAATGAATGTAACTTCGACAAAATATTAGCCGACGAAAAACAATATTTTAGCATACAATCTATTAAGAATAGCTTAGCGAACTTAACAATGACAGTAAATTAAGTTTTTTTAATGTAAAATAAGAATTGTTACAAAGAACAAAAGGGTTAAATACTTAAATTATAAAGCATACTCTTAACTAGAAAAAAAACTCAATCTTTCTAGATCTTTAAGTATACACTCCATTGTGTTTAAATTTCTTTACATTTTGTTGTCATTTCAATTCAAAATACTTTACATTTTCACCAAATTTATCTTCCAAAATATTTGAATTAACATATTTCTTTAAGAAAAAATGTATCTCTAAATTCATCATTGTTGTATAAGATGCAAGTCTTGACATGAGATGTTTTTTTCCTTCTATTTGATACAATTTTCGGCACATTGAAACTTGAAACGTCCTTCTCTTTTTGGTTGATTTGTGCTTTGATCATAATTTATATTTTATCTTTAAAAAAAAGCCACAAATGTAGAGCTACATTTTTTGAAACAGAATTATGGTTAGGTTATGATCAACATGTATACATTGATGTAATGGTTTTAAATAGATGAAGCACTATCAAGCCTTGGTTTATTCCTAATAATAGCTTCATCGACAGCTCGTTGTCGTTCGACAGCACTGTTATCGTCAAGAAGACTCAAGGTTGCACTATTTTCTTGTGTTGGTGATGGCATATCAATTGGTGACAAAACTTGTTGATCTTGATACATTGGATTAAGGAAACTAAGAGCTGTTACAACATCACTTATCAATGGTCTAACTGATGGTTCTTCGTTTAGACACATTGCTGCTACTGCCACTGCTTGATGTAACGATCTCATTGGAAAGTTTCCTTCAAGTTTTGGATCTGCCAAGTTTGAATACCTTGCTGGTTCCCTGAATACTGGATATGCCTGTTTGATTTCAAAAACGTTATGAGTAAGAGCAAGTTTCATAGTTTGAGAAGATAAAGAAACATAATGAGTATGGTTTCAATTTGCAGACAACATCCCTTGCATTAGTTGATGCGGCCACAATATTATAGATGTGGTGGTGGCAATTGCGATGTGATTTTAAATCAAGATTAACTACATAGTATATAATGCTCACAAAACCCTAAATCCTAATCCTTACAACGGCACATCAGCCTGCATCATGCCACAACTAACTATATAGTGTTCACAAAACCCTAAATTTTAAATCCTAAACCTTAGGGCCTCATCAGAGGCATCATGCCGCAACTAACTATATAGTATTCACAAAACCCTAAATTTTAAACGCTAAACTTTGAAAAGCCGTATCAGACGGCATCATACAAGAACTAACTATATCATGCCCACAAGAAATATATTTTATGTGAGAGAAGTTCCTATTTATTTTGCCCTAATATTTTCTAAAACTATATAGGCTTAAAATAATGAGTAGCGAAACTGACCCAAGTAACAAGATTTTGCTCCTTTAAAGGTCTTGTGTTATCAATAGTTCTCCTACCGGTAATCAATTCAAGCAAAACAACACCAAAACTGTATATATCTGATTTAACAGTGAGTTGACCAGTTCTTTGATACTCAGGAGCACAGTATCCATAAGTTCCCATCACTCTTGAAGAAACATGAGACTTATCACCAGTAGGTCCAAGTTTAGCTAATCCAAAATCAGATAGTTTTGCATTAAAATCACTGTCTAGTAATATGTTGGAGGATTTTAAGTCGCGGTATATCACGGGTGGATTCGCTTTATCATGCAAATACTCCAAACCTTTTGCAGCATCAAGTGCTACTTTCATTCTTTTGCTCCATTCTAATGGCTTTTGTTTTGATGGAAGATCTGCATGAATATCAAAATTAACCAATGCTACATACATATCGAAAATAATATCTATGATAATTTCAATACAAATGTAAATATTACCAAGTAGATGATCTTCAAGAGATCCTAATGACATGTACTCATATACCAATAGTCTTTGCTCCCCATCAGCACAATATCCAATTAGACTCACTAGATTATGATGGTGTAAAAGGCTTAGCATCAAAACTTCAACAAGAAACTCTCTATTCCCTTGTAGTCCATTCCTGTCAAGTTGCTTCACAGCTACTTCCTACATAGTTAAATCACACCAAAATCAATAAAAATAAAATACTCTATTATAGGCACCAAATACAAACCCAAATACATATATCAAACATAAAAAATAAACACATATCAGACACCACATACAAACCCAAATACATATATCAGACACCAAAAACAGTCACATATCAAACACTAGATACAAACACATATATTAGACACTGGATACCAAATAGAGACATAGATATAGATATCATACACAACGCCGCTGGTAATAATTTAAAATAATTGAATATTAATTACCTGATTTGTTTTTTCAAGTCTTCCTCTATAAACTCTTCCAAAACCACCTTCACCTATTAGATTTTCTTGCCTAAAGTTCCTTGTGATAGAAGCCAATTCCCTGAAAGTGAATGATTGTGCAGCAATGTTGTTACCACCACCATTTTCTTTATGAGCCTCTTTATTTATTTTAGGTTCTCTTGGTGGGCTTGTCCTAGCCTTATGGTAATGATTATCTGTACAAAACAACATCATACATCAACCAACCTCAATAGAGAATTTTCTATCCCATTAATCTTTTAGCGCGTGTTTGAATTCATGGAGTTTGAATAAATCACAATATAGAATTATAACTAAAATCTTCCACATACAAACATCATCATGATTTGATATGGAATTTCTTACAATAAAAATAAAAATTGGTGAAGTTTGTACAAATCAACCCTATATATATTATGTGTATATATAATTAATTTTACCTTGATGATGATGAGGTTGAGGTGCTTTCTTAGGAGATATTTGAGTAGGAGGATATTGTATCCTCTTTCCATTGTTATTGTTGTTGTTATTAAGCCTCCTTGGTACTTTCTTTTCTTGGTTGGAGAAACATGAAAAGCAACTCATTTCTCTATCAAAGTTTATATATTTATTTAAGTAAAATCCTAGACACAAATTTTAAATCTATCAAAATCTTTCTAAAAAGAAAAAAAAGTTTACAAATTCATAATGTATTAGAATATTAATATAAAATAAATGGATGAGTTTTTATTCCCCTTGCCTATAGAACAAGGAAAAGAAAAGAAAAGAAACTAATGGGGAACCAAAACTAGAGAAAAAGAACAAAGTTTGAAGGAATTAATAATGATATGAAGATATTGAAACTAAACCCACAAAAAACCTAAATGACATGTAACCAACGGGGTCTAACAAACTGAAAAAAAAACATGGCTAGGTTAGGTCAAGTCGGTATGGGAACAAACATGGAAGATGTTGACGATGATTTTTGGTGTGTATCCGCAAAGAATTGCGACCAAAAAGGAGTCGTGTTTTAAATATGATAAGAGAGAGGAAGAAAAATATTTGACCAAGTGTAATTGTGGGGAGTAGAGTTTATGATGCCGGTAAACATGACAATTATAGTCCATTGTTTTTGGAATGCAAGAATGTATAATAAGATAATATATACATTATAATATTCAATCCTTGAGTGACGTGTCAACCTGTCATGAAATATAAATCCATGTCCTTCAAAAAAGTACATCAAAACATAATGATTATTTTTCTTAGCAAATATATATTTAGAGCTCGCAAATGGGCCGAATTAACCGGGTCGGTCCGAAAGCCCATCAAAAAATTTGAGTTTGAACAAAAAATTTAGAGTCGGTTTATCATTCGGATTTTTAAGTCCGGTCCATTAAAAGTCAGATGTTAATCGGGCTAGTCCGACCGAGTTTCGGGTAGCCTTTTTTCTATTTTTTTTTATAAAAACTATAATATATTATATAATTAATGTCCATATTATTTTTTAATAAAAATACAAATGTCCATTTTATAATATATTTTACTACTAATGTCCATTTTAATAAAAAATTATAATATATTTTATAATTAATGTCTATTTTATAATACATTATACTACTAATATTATAACTTGAATCTTGATTATTTAATTAAAATAATTAAGTTTTATGATATTTTATTTTAGATTTTATGAATATCATTGATTTATACTTTTTAGTGATCAATAGTCATATATATTTTAGTTTTTTAGTTTATAGTTTATAAATTAATTAATTAATTTATTTAAAAAATTATTTTTTTAATAAGAATTAAAAATTAAATATTATCCGGACCGGCTCGAATAACCGATGACCGTGAAGGGCCAGACTTAGACAATCAAATTGTAGCCCGTTTAAATTTCAGGCTTTTAGACCTGGCCCGCCAAAGATCAGAATCCGTCACGGACCGGCCCGAAGTGGGTCGGGTAGCCCGTTTTGCCAACTCTAGATATATTGACCAAGTTGTTTGGATTGCTTCGTAAATTAGTTTATTTGTTTCTATTGAATTTTAAATACGTTAACAAACTATTTTGATAAAATTAGTTTATTTGTTAATATATTTTTCACTAGATTAAAAATATTTATTATAAGTAATTTTTTATTATGATTTTAAAAGAAATAAATTTTAATTTTAGTGTTTAGATTTACAAGTTTATTTTAAATCTGAAACTTAGGAGAATATACATAGTTAGAGTAATAGTTGTCTTGTTAGATCATTTTATTTAAAATGAGATTTTTTTTAAAATTTTTGTCAAGGTTTGAACATGTAATCTTCAATAGAGAAAAAAATATTGTATTTGACGTTTTGAAAAGTGAAAATGAGTTTTAGAAGTTGTTACATCTACTCTACTATCTAATACACCATCCGAATACTATTATAAGAAACTTTTACTTTTTAGGTATATTTGACTATCAATGTATATAGTCCATATATATATACCAGATACATTGATAGTCAAACGTATTTAAAAAAGTAAAAATTGTTTATAATAGTGTCTGAGGGGTGTATCAAACATATATTAAAAGATTGCTCAAACTACCTAAATTACCATTTTCTAAAAAATATTTTACACTACACTTTGGACATTTTAATAACTAACAAAATAATCTTTTAACTTTTTCACCTATTCTCATTTCATGCACTAATAGTCAACTTTCCATTGGTGCAAATTAAAAAACTATTTTTTCCATCTTACACTACTTTCTCTTTTCTTTTTCTCTCTTTTCTCTTACAATTAATTCTTTTACAATTAAATTTCTCATTTTAAACTTACATTTTAGGACATATTTTATATTTTCTATTTGTTTATTATCAGTAACAATACTAATTAATTTATTATTTAACTTTAATAAAATTAAAAATATATTTTATGAAATTGAATAATATTACATGTCATTCACACAACTAACTTTTTATCTTACGGGTCACTATCAAATTATTACCATTATTTTCAAATGATAATTTTTTTTCTTTCTCCATATCACAAGTTTTTTTTAATTACTTAATACATTGAGTTTATATTAACATTACGTAATTCAATTTAAATTCACATGTGTATCTAAACATGTTATTTGTCCAGTTTACCATTATATTTTGTATAATCATATTATTTGTTGTAATATTTTGATTTCATAATTTTTCATTGTACTTTCCGATTAAATACTAATTAATATATTATTTAACTTTAATAAAATTAAAAATATATTTTATGAAATTGAATAATACTACATATCATTCACACAACCAACTTTTTATCTTACGGGTCACTATCAAATTATTACCATTATTTTCAAATGTTAATTATTTCTCTCCGTGTCACAAGTTTTTTTTAAAATTGTTTAATACATTGTGTTTATTTTAACATTACGTAATTCAATTTAAATTATTTGTCAAGTTTACCATTATATTTTATATAATCATATTATTTGTTGTAATATTTTGATTTCATAATTTTTCATTATACTTTCCCAATAAATATAAATTTTCATATGTATATAAAAAAAATTATTTCGTCGATATTAAAATAAATTCACTCGTGCGGGAGCACGGGTCTTTGACTAGTAAAACTATATAATCATTAAGAAAACAAGTCACCATCGACATAATTCGCAACGTGATAAACATGTGGCAAAAAAGGAGTGTTGCAACGTGTTTATCATGTCGTTATGTGTTTTTATTAGACCATATATAATGGCAGTATTGAAAAAAATAATTAAGTAGTTGAATGGTTGTAATGAGGTGTTGAATGAAGTGTTAAAATTGAGATGAATTAATTGATATTGAAAAGATTCAATAGGTTGAATGAGAAGGGAGTGAGAGCCATAAAATCACTTGGCAAAATCTTATTGGATATTGTGATTTTTTAGATTTTTATCTCATCATAATTAATCTTTTTTTTTTGTCTATAAAAAGAGATTTGATTCATTAGATTTTGACACAGAAAAAGTCGACTTTATTAAACAAAAAACATAAAAGAAAATAAGAATATGAAATAAAAATGATGGGGTATGATGTTGAATTTTATTAAACAAAGTTATTGTATTAAATGAATGTTGAATTATTTGGTGGAAGAAGAGAGAAGATGATGGAGTGTAAAATAAAAAATGAGGGTGTTGAATATGTAAATTATTGTACTTAACAAAATAAAGTAATGTTAGCACATGGGAGGAGTTAGAAAAAAAATTATGGTATGATTAACTTGTCGCAACTCAAAAAGTAAAATAAAAAATAAAGGTTTTAGATTCTCAGTCGAAGGCAAATCTGGAGGACTCAGGGTCGATTCAAATTTTCAGCTTCAAGCCGAAAGAGGAGGTTAGTGCGAGATTATTGAAAGCTTATGTTGTCCGAGTGTTAATTTCGGGTTCAACGATGAATATTCAAAATTCTTTCAAAATGGAGGGTTTGTTCGCTCTTAAGGTTACTTCATTAGGAGGAAACTTGTGCTTCATTGAAGAATTGGAGGAAGGGGCTACGGCGGAATTGTTAGAAGTTGGAGTAAACAAATGGAAGCAGTGGTTTTCGAAAGTGAGGAAATGGAATGCGGGTGTATGGATGACGCTAGAGTTCTTTGGATTCAGGTCTTTGGCATTCCGGTTCACATATGGTAGCCTGAATTATTTGAGCTTTTGGCAACTCAGCTGAGAGATTTTGTGAGCATTGATGAGCCTACTTCTAACGGTTCGAGTATGGATTTCGCCAGGGTTTTACTAAGAGTCTCAATTGGTCTCAAACTTCCTTCGTCTATCTGATTGGTGGTGGATGGCAAGTCGTTTCCTTTGTACCTTCGTGAGGAGTTTTACGACACTTTTCGTCATTTTTTAGGTACTTCAATATCTCAAATTACTGATTCTAATCCTTCCATTTTGGAGGATAATTGGTCGACTGATATCATGGATGAATCAGACGAGAGCGATGGGGAGGATTTTATTGGCAGTGGCGATTTAGTTACTTCAAAACCAGCGGTTGGTGATGTGGTTGCTTCGAGCCAAGCCCTTGTAAATGCTGGTACTGGTATATACCATACAATAGTAGTAATAAGTGGCCTTTTGGCCTCGGCGAACTCCGTTTCAGACAGTTCGCGAGGCTCGTTGACATAGCGATTTCTAACATCAAAAGTAATGCTTCACCCAAAGAGGGAGAATTTGTTGGGGATTATCGGAAGCTTCTTGTTTTGGAGGATTCTAATAGTTCGGGCACTTGTGAGAAATGCTCTCTTGAGGAATCAAAGGCGAGAAAATGGTTCAAGAATATTAAGTTCAAAAGCATGGATGAGATAGGAGGGTGTAAGACTAGAAGATTTTTGAAAGCTAGTAAGAAACCTAACAAGAAGTTGAAGAAATATGTCGGGAACAATGGCGTATATGTTTCTCTTCCTCTGGAAGAAAAATAGATTCTTTATTGGCCTGTGATCTCTTTAAGTTATTCCCCGGAGACTATTGGTGGTGGCAACGCTCGGTTTTGTCATGGAGACCAATCGAAAAATTCTGACATCTGGAGAAACAATGATAAACAGTGGGAATTTTTGGATGGTAAGGTGGGTAGTAAGTTATGGGAAGTGATGGTAGCTTTGGGGGTGGTTGATAAGGAAGGTAGTAATGTCAACATAAATTGTATTGAGGAGTTAGAGACCATGGACAGGAAGAGGAAGGAATTGAGGAAGGACAAATCAAGGGGTTTAATATGTTAATTAGATCCTTGAATATTAGAGGGGGAGGAAATGCTCTAAAAAAGAGAAGGATTAGTTCTTTGATTAAGAAGGGAAAGGCGGATATCTTTTTGTTACAAGAAACAAAGCTAACTAGTTTGAAAGATTCGTTGGAAAAAAGTTTTTGGAGTTCTACCGACATTGAATATTCTTACTCTAATTATATGGGAAGATCGGGAGGGCTCTTAACATTATGGAAGGTTGGTAAGGTGGATATTTTGAATAGTTTCAAGGGAGAAGGTTACATAGGGATTAAAGTGTTGTGGAAGAATCTTATTTATTATGTAGTGAATGTTTATTCTTATTGTGAGTGGAATAAAAAGAGAATTTCATGGGGTAATTTGTTGGAGTTGAAGGAGAAGTTCAACAACGGGGAATGGATTATTGGTGGAGATTTTAATGCAATAAAAAAAACTAGTGAAAGGAAAGGTAGATTGAAAGTGGTGAGCAATATCGAGATGGCTTCTTTTTCGGAATTCATTGAAGAAAGTAGGTTGGTGGATATTACATGCAAGGGGAAAAAGTTCTCGTGGTATAGTGGAGACAATAAGTCTATGAGTAGAATTGATAGGTTTCTTGTGGCAGATTCTATTATTAATAGGTGGGGAGTGGTGGGTCAATTAATCGGATCGAGAGACATTTCAGATCATTGTATTATTTGGATAATGATGGATGATATTAATTGGGGAATTAAACCATTCAAATTTAATAATGAATGGTTTTATAATGGTGATTTCATTCCTTTTGTCGAGAAATAGTGGTTGGGGTTTAAGGTGGATCGTAGATGAGATTTTGTTTTAAAGGAAAAATTAAGATTTCTTAAAGAAAGGCTTAAATGGTGGAACAAGGTAGCGTTTGGGAGAGTCGATTTGGAGGTGGAGGATGGGGTTAATGGGATTAATTTTGAGGACGATAGATTGGAGAACGAGATGGAGTCTTTACATCCCGAAATTATTGCAAATAGAAAAGAGGCTAATGGAAGATTTTGGACAAATCTGCGAATAAAAGAAAACATGATTACTCAAAAGTCTAAAGCTAGATGGCTCAACGAGGGGATTCCAATAGTGGTTTCTTTCATAAAGTGATGAAGGAGAGAAGAAGACATAATCACATTGGCCGGGTGGTTGTTCCGGGAGATAAAGGAGGAGGTCACTAATCATTTTTTGAATAAATTTCTAGAATCCCGTAAAGAGAGTCCTTTGTTGGATGGGATTAATTTCAAAAGTATTAATGCAGAGGAAAGAGTTTTTTTAGAAGGGCCTTTTCTTGAGGATGAGATCAAAGAAGCTATTTGGGGGTGTGGTGGTTCCAAGAGTCCGGGTCCGGATGTTTTTTCTTTTCTCTTTATCAAAAAATGTTGGTTTTTTTGTAAAGGAGGACTTTATTTGGTTTTTTCATAGCTTTTATACCAGAGCGAGTTTGTCGAAGGGGGTTACTTCTTCTTTCTTGTCGTTGATTCCTAAGTCTCCAAACCTGGTTAGTTTGGACGATTATAGGACGATTTGTTTGGTTGGTTGTATGTATAAGGTGGTGGCCAAACTTTTGGTGGGGAGATTAAAACGGGTCTTGAATTCTATTATCTCTCCTTGCCAAAGTGTCTTTGTGTCGGGTAGACAATTGCTTGATGGTGTAGTGGTGTCTAATGAGGTGGTGGATTATGCAATAAAAGAGGGTAGCAATTGTCTTCTCTTTAAGGTGGATTTCAAAAAAGCTTATGACAAAGTGAATTGGAAATTTTTACGTTACATTTTGACGAGGATGTGGATTGGTGAGAGGTGGAGACGTTGGATGGAATTGTTGGTGTTTTAAAGCAAAATGTTGGTGTTGGTTAATGGTAGTCCCACTAATGAGTTTGTTGTAGAGAGGGGTTTGAGGCAAGGGGATCCTCTTTCTCCATTTTTTTTTTGTGATGGTGGTGGAGGGTTTATCAGGATTGGTTAGAAAGTCTATTGAAATTGGAGAATTCGGTAAAGTTTTTTGTTAATAGATCTTGTATAGTTAACATTCTTCAATTTGCGGATGACACTTTGTTGGTAGGTGAAGGATCTTCGAAACATGTGTGGGCTTTAAAGACCGTTTTGAGGGCTTTTGAATTGGTGTCGGGGATTAGTATTAACTATCAAAAAAGTAAGTTGATAGGAATTAACACTAACAACAATTTCTTAGAAGCCGATTCCTTTGTTCTATCGTGCAAGGTGGAAAGTAGTAGCTTCTCTTTTATTGGCATTCCTATAGGTTGTAATCCTAATAAGGTTTTGACTTGGTCTCCTATTTTTACCAAGATGAAGGAAATATTGGCGAGTTGGAAGAATAGGTACCTCAATCTTGGTGGTAGAATCACCCTTTTAATGTCCATTTTATGTTCTCTTACTATTTTTACCATGTCATTTTACAAAATGCCTTTGAAGGTGGTCAAAGAATTTACAAGAATCCAAAGTAACTTTCTATGGACCGGTGTGGAGGAAAAGAGGAAGATTCATTGGGTTAGTTGGAGGGTAGTGAATCTTCCGTTTGATAAAGGGGGTTTATGGGTTAAAAACATGGTGGATTTTAATATAGCACTTCTTAAGAAATGGAAATGAAGAATTCTACAAGGTCAATCTAGTATGTGGTATCATGTGTTGAAGGCTCGTTATGGTGGTCTATCTTTGAAGGTTTATTGTGGTGCCAACCAAAGTCAAACTTCTTCTTCTTTTTCTAAAAGGTGGAATAACATTATTTTGTTAGGGAATTATCCTTTTCATGATCCTATTATTTCTAATTCTCTGTTCCAAATGGGAAATGGTTTTAAAACCTCTTTTTGGGAAACCTCGTGGATTAATGATAAACCTTTGAATGAGAGCTTTCCTTCCTTATTCTTCGCTTGTTGTTTGAAGAAAGTCACAATCGCGGGCATGGGTGGTTGGAGTGAGGATATTTGGAAGTGGGGTGATTTTGGGCTCTCGGGGGTCGTGGTTAATAATTCGGATTTGATGGATGATTTTATTTTATTAAAAGGGAAGTTGGAGGATAATGGGGGGTTACATGAAGTTTCAGATTCGGTTTCTTGGTTGCTCGATTTGGAGGGTGGATTCTCAGTAGCCTCGACTTATTCTTTCCTTGCTAGTTTTCGGATTCCTTTTGGCCCGAACAACAAGCATGATTTTGCTTTGGGCTTGATTTGGAAAGCGGAAGTGCCTTTCAAGATTAAAGCTTTTGGTTGGAGATTCCTTGTTAATAGACTTATAAACAAGGATATCTTGGTGTACAAAGGAGTTACTATTTTTTTAGATGTGCAAAGGTGTAGTTTGTGTGATATAGAATTGGAGGATAGGAATCATTCTTTTTTCTTTTGTAGCAAGATTCAAAATATTTGGAGGGAAATTTTTTTTGGGTGGGTAAAATGGAATATACGGAGTAGGAGGGTCTTTCTCATTTCATGGATTGACATTCTTTTTGTAGGAGTAAAAAGGTGAAAGAGGGCAAGTTGGATGTTATATGGCTAGCAACTTCTTGGACGATTTGGTTGGTTAGGAACAATGTTAGTTTTAGTAATGAAGTGTGGAATTTTAACAACATTGTTTGGCACATCAAAACCATGATTTGGAAGTGGTAATTTTTTGGAAATATTACTCATTCCAATTTTAGTTTTTACGAGTTTAACAAATCTCCTTTGTTTTTTCTCTCGTAATCAATAATTGGCTTGTAATATCTTTTTGTCCGATGCTTTTTCCACCGGTTCTCTTGATGTTATCAGGTTGGAGAACCCTTAGTTCTATCTTTAATGAAACTTGCTTACTCAAAAAAAATAGTATCCATATTAACAAAAAGAGACATATTATTGAAATTATATTCATTAACAACAAAAGAAATATTCAACTTCTATTAGACCCCAAAATGCTCAAAGGCATGACCTAAAACGAAAAAAAAGTTGAGCATGTCCATCTTAATTATATATATATATATATATATATATATATATATATATATATGCTAAAGTTAGATAGCATGAAAAAGAATGAAGCCATTATGAAAACCAAATTGTAGTTAAGATAAAAAAATATTAATAGAATGAAAAAATAACAAAGAAAAAGAGAAATATAAATGCTTTAGCTTTCTCATAAGAAGAGAGAGAGAGAATTGAAAGAAGCAATAAAAAGAGATATTAAAGAGATAGTAGTGAAAGAGGTGGGAAGAGAGAAGCTCTCCCTTATCTCTAAGGGTTTTCTCCTTTTTGTGGGTGCTTCCTCCCCTCTTGTAAGGGCTTCTCCTCCTTTATCGGAGCTTTTCACCACCAATATGGTGGTCATCTCCTCTTCAATGGAGGTTTTTCCATCTCTGTAAGTTTCTTCTCCTCCTTTTCTCTTCCGTCGAAACCGCCACATCTACACCATATTCTTTTGCCCACCTCCATCAATCTTTGCCTCCTCTTTGCCATCAATCATCAACCATGCGTAAGTCCAAAATCATTTCCACCAACGGATGGACCACAGGGGCACCGACATGGAAGACGCCCCCACCAGAGCCGCCACAGTCGGAAGACCTAAAATTCCTGAGTATTTTATGTGTGTGTGTTCATGTTTTACTTTTTCTTGTTGTATTTGTTTTTGTGTGGATCTTGTCTTCTTCTTGCTAGCTTTGTTCTGTTTTGTGTCCTGCTCTCAAGTTTTGGGATTTTAAGTTTATGCTCAAGGTGTTTGATGAAATGCCTCAAACAAACTTGGATGTTGGAGTTGTGTTTTTGAGTAAGAATATTATTAAGGATGTGAAATTTCAAACCCCTTCTTTCAGCCAATAAACATTTCCACAAGTTGTGAGATTAATCAGTTTTTAGGAACCCGCATAATTGAATTGGGCGTGATAAAGCAAAAGAAATGATATGTGACTGGATAGATTCAAAGATTGATGTTCCAAACACACTTGGCTCATGCAAAAGATTTTTGTTTGGTTTATTGGATTAAGGTTTTAGAGCTGTAACCTTCTTCTGGGTTCTATTTTCTCAAAGATTTTCGATGTCTTTATTTTGTTTGAGTTTTTTATTAGTGGTGTTGTTAATTTATGGATGGGAAACTCCCTGACACATCTTCTTTCTCTATGTTTGTACTCTATCTTTTTCATATATTGAATGAGATTGTTTTTACTGTTAAAAAAATGAAAGAGGTGGGAAACATATATGTCAAATAAGAGTTTGAAATTTTAATTTTAATTTTCCTAGTTGGCTTTTCTATCTCCAATGCCTTTTTATACGAAAGTAGGCTCGTGCAGTAAATGTTAGTTGTAAAAGCTACCTCCAATGAAACAGGTAAATGCCATTATCAATAAAACATGTACTTTACCTTATGGAAAATAGGTATGAATAGACAAGAACCAGTCAAGTCAAAAGCTTGCAATGCTACAGGTGTTAGAACAAAGTTTGTTTCTAAATATATATTAAAGTTTTGATAATAACAAGCATAATAAATTTTGTATGAATGAATGTGATACTCTGACTTGTACATGTTTCATGTCAGAAGATGTTCTGACTCTAGCGCAAAAATGGAGAATATATCATGCTGAGCAGAAGATGAGGTTAGAAGTTCTAATGAGAGCAGAACTTCTGGACAAAGCACGCTCAAAGCAACTGCTGATAGAAACACGATTTAGAAGTTTGAATGAGACAAAACTTCTAATCAAAGCACGCTCAAAGCAACTGCTGATAGAAACGAGCCTTAGAAGTTCTAATGAGAGAAGAACTTTTGGAACACGCACGCTACCTAGAAAGCTTCTGAAGTAAAGAATAAAATTCAACTTCTGAGAGACGCAAGCAAAGCGCAACCTTTGATAAGAAGCACCAAAAGTATGTTCTGAAAAGAAGATGTTCGCTTATAGAAGATCATGAAGTTAGAAGTTTTGATGAGAGTAGAACTTCTGGTCACGCAAGCTAGAAAGTAACTTCTGATAGAAGCAGGCAAGAGTAAACTTCTGATGGAAGCACCAACAGAATATTCTGATGAGAAGATATTCTAACAAGGCTTACAAAAGATCATTGTCCATATGTATGTTATCTTCTAAGAGACAAAACCTGCTACAGTAAGGTAAATCCACTAAGCTAAAAAGGCTAAGTACTTGAGTGGCACAACTTCCAAGGTTCATTGGTTAAGCAAAATCACGTGGAGATTAAGCAAGTTAATTATGTTTCCCATTCTTCAAGAAACGCTACCTCCAACGGAAAGTTTTCCTAGAAAGCTCTACATAAAGTCTTCATTTCAAAAAGGAAATCAACAACGATACAGTACAACAACACAGTACATCAACGAAAAACAATTTACATCAAATTATTTCAAGTAAACTCACACTTCCAAATAAAAAGTCATTTCTGTAAATTAGTTTACTATTCATTTGAGCTTCATTTCTGTGTAAACTTCACTTTGTGAAGAATAGCTTTTCTAGAAGCATTATTGTACACAGTCAGTCAGAATTAACTTTCTGATAGTTGTTCCTTGAGAAGACCAGTTGAGTAAGTATTCTTTAGAGGGCTAGGACTAGTTGAGTCTTAGAGGTGTTAGTCACAACGGTTCGTTGTGCAGTTTATTCCTTGAGAAGACCAGTTGGGTCAGTGTTCTTGAGAGGGCTAGGACTAGTGAGTCTTAGAGGAAGTTAGTCACACCAGTTGGGTAGTGCATTCTGTAATCGTTGATTATAGTAGATTAAGTCCTCGTTGAGAGAGGCGAAATCACCTTGACGGGTGGACTGAAGTAGTTTGAGTTTCAAACGAACCAGGAAAAAATACTTGAGTATTTAATTTGTTGTTTGGGTAAAAGATCTAAAAAGTAATAAAAACTTATTCAACCCCCCCTTCTAAGTGTTTTTCCAAGCCTTCAATTGGTATCAGAGCCCTTGGTTCTAGGTGCACAACACTTAATCGTGTCAGAAAAGATCCAGAAGGGAAGAACACAATGGCAACAGATCAAAGTAACAACAACACTAAAGCTCTAATGTTTAATGGAGAAGACTTTGAATATTGGAAGAACAGACTAGAAAGCTTTATCTCAGGATATGATCCTGATCTATGGGATATGGTGTTGGATGGTTACAAACATCCAGTAGATGCAAAAGGAAACAAGATAGATAGAAAGTCAATGGAGAAACAACAGAAGATAGATTACAAAAATCATCACAAGGCCAGAAGCATTCTATTAAGCGTCATCTCTAAAGTAGAATATGAAAAGATCTAAAACAAAGACACAACACATGACATTTTTGAATCACTAAAAATGTCACATGAGGGGAGCGCACAAGTCAAGGAGACCAAGGCTCTAGCGCTCATCCAGAAGTATGAAGCTTTCAAAAATGATTTTCAAAGTGCTAAACAAATTTCCAGCTCAGAAATGCTTCAAGTTCTAAAAATATTTTGAAAGAATATGACTACAATTTTCAAAAGTTTTTAGCTAAAAGAATAGACAGAAGAAAGATGGCTTCCATGATCTATGGAGTTTCTGGAAACAATAGAAAAGGGTTAGGATATAAAGCCCCTAGAGGGAAATAAATATATAAACCACAATATGTTGATGAAATGAAAATCACGTACGAACCGCTGCATAAAAATTTTGAGTTTGGTCACACACACAATATTAAATACACATCACACTCTGAAAGGTTTTATGTTAAACCAAGTTTAAACAGAACCTTAGAACTTCTGACCAGTAAGGACCCAGAAGGATATGGGTACCTAAGGAAAAAATAATGCATGTTGCAGATGTCCTTACTAGCCAAATTGAAACACCAGTCATGGTACCTGGACTCTGGCTGCTCACATCACATGACGGGAAGAAGGTCTATGTTCCAAAACCTAGAACTTAAATCTGGAGGAGACGTGAAGTTTGGAGGTAACCAGAAGGGAAAATTATTGGTTCTGGAACCATTGGTAATGGTAACCTCCCTTCCATATCTAATGTTTTATTAGTATAAGGATTAGCTCATAATTTATTGTCCATAAGTCAATTAAGTGACATTGGTTATGACATGATATTTAATCAAAAGTCATGTAAGGTTGTTAGTCAGAAGGATGGATCAATCATATTTTCTAGAAAGAGAAAGAACATTTATAAAATTAATCTTTCAGATTTAAAATCCCAAAATGTAAAATGCCTTCTGATCGTTCACAATGAACAATGGGTCTGGCACAGAAGATTGGGACATGTTAGCATGAGAAAAATTTCTCAAACTAACAAACTCAATCTGGTCGGAGGACCTCCTAATTTAAATTTCAACTCAAAAGTTTTGTGTGAAGCTTGTCAGAAGGGAAAATTTTCAAAACCATCTTTTAAATCAAAAAATGTTGGCTCTTCCTCTAAGCCATTAGAACTTCTGCACATTGATCTATTTGGAACAGTGAAAACTGCATCCATCAGAGGCAAGAAGTATGGATTAGTCATTGTAGATGACTACAGCAGATGGACATGGGTAAAATTCTTGAAACACAAAGATGAGTCACATTTTGTTTTCTTTGACTTCTACAATCAAATTCAAAATGAAAAAGAATTTAAAATCATAAAAGTTAGAAGTGATCATGGTGGTGAATTTAAAAACCAATTTTTTGAAAAATATTTTTAAAAAAATGGCATTTCACATGATTTCTCTTGTCCTAGAACTCCCCAACAAAATGGAGTTGTAGAACGAAAGAATAGGACTTTACAAGAAATGGCCAGAACCATGATCAATGAAACTAATATGGCTAAAAATGTTTAGGCAGAAGCTGTGAACACAACGTGTTACATTCAGAATAGAGTTTCTATTAGACCTATTCTTGAAAAGACTCCTTATGAATTGTGGAAGAACAGAAAGCCCAACATTTCATATTTTCATCCATTTGGATGCACGTGTTATATTCTTAACACAAAATATCATCTGAGCAAGTTTGATTCTAAAGCACAGAAGTGTATTCTGCTTTGATACTCTAAATGCTCAAAAGGTTATAGAGTGTACAACACAGAAACTCTAATTGTGGAGGAATCAATCAAAGTAAGATTCGATGATAAGCTTGGCTAGCAAATGCCAAAGCAAACAGAAAATGTTGCAGGTCCAGAAGTTCTATTGCCAAACTCTGACAGAATAGCACAGAAGGAAAACTCAGAAGTTCACATGCCAACTTTTGAAGACTCGGAACAGAAGAACCACTCAGAAGTTACTATTGAAGAAAATATGAACAACGTTAGAACTTCTGAAGAAAATTCCCATAGAAAATATCCAAGAATTACCTCAGCTCATCCAGAAGATGTCATTATAGGAAAGAAAGATGACCCTATCAGAACTAGGTTCACCCTTAAAATAAATAAAGAATATATGTTTGGACTAGTCTCCATGATTGAACAAACTTCTGTAGATGAAGCTCTGAAAGATAATGATTGGATTATATCTATGGAAGAAGAACTCAACCAACTCTCCAAATATGACGTATGGGATTTAGTTCCAAGACCAAAAGGATTTAACATCATTGGAAAAAAGTGGGTGTTCAGAAACAAGCTAAACGAGTAAGGAAAAGTTGCCAGAAACAAGGCACGACTGGTTGCACAAGGGTATAGTCAGCAAAAAGGTATTGATTATAATGAAACCTTTGCTCCAATTTCCAGGTTAGAATCCATTAGGTTATTAATTTCTTTTGCTGTACAAAACAATATTACTTTATATCAAATGGATGTTAAAAGTGAACTTTTAAATGGGTATATAGAAGAAGAAGTTTATGTCCGTCAACCTCCTGGTTTTGAAGACTCAAAATTTCCAGAACATGTGTTTGAACTGAATAAATATCTTTATGGTTTAAAACAAGATCCCAGAGCTTGGTATGAGCGCCTTAGTAATTTTCTTTTAGAAAAAGACTTTACCAGAGGGAAAGTGGACACAACCTTATTCAGAAAAACTTTTAAAAATGACATTTTAATCTGTCAGATATATGTTGATGATATTATATATGGAACTTCTAATGTCTCTCTTAGAAGAGAATTTGCTATTCTATGCAGGTAGAATTCAAAATGAGCATGATGGGGGAGTTGAAATTCTTTCTGGGAATTCAAATCAATCAATGCTCAGAAGGTACCTATATACATCAAACGAAGTATGTGAAATAACTTCTGAAGAAATTCCAGTTATCAGAAAGTAAAGAAGCCAAGACTCCAATGCATCCCACATGCATCTTGGGAAAAGATGAGGTAAGTAAGAAGGTAGATCAGAAGCTCTACAGAGGTATGGTTGGCTCTCTTCTATATCTAACTACATCTAGGCCAGATATTTTGTTTAGTGTATGTTTTTGTTCACGATTTCAATCAGATCCCAGAAAATCTCACTTAACTGCTGTTAAGAGAATTCTGAGGTATCTGAAAGGTACTACTAATGTTGGATTATGTTACAAAAAATCCAAAGATTTCAATTTAGTAGGATTTTGCGATGCTGACTTTGCTGGAGATAGAGTGGAGCGTAAAAGTACTTCGGGAAGTTGTCAATTTTTGGCCAACAACTTGATATCTTGGTACAGTAAGAAGCAAGCCACTATAACACTCTAAACAGAAGCAAAATATGTTGTTGTTGCTGGATGCAGTACCCAAATGCTTTGGATAAAGAGTCAATTAGAAGATTATCATCTGTATGAGAGTAAGATCCCTATCTTCAGCGACAATACTTCTTCTATTTGCCTTTCTAAAATCCTATTTTACACTCAAAGGCAAAACATATTGAAATTAAACATCATTTCATTAGGGACTATATTCAGAAAGGAATTTTGAATTTAAACTTTGTTGATATAGAGCATCAATGGACTGACATTTTCACAAAACCACTTTCTGAAGATATGTTTAAATTTATTTTGAAAAATTTAAGTATGGAAAATTGCCCTGAATGAGATTCTGTTCAATATAAATTTAGTCAGAAGTTTTGTGTTAAATGAACCTTTAATTAATTAACTCTTCAGAAGTGAGAAGAGAAGTTAAGTTAGAAACCATATCTAGAAGTTCTGAAACCTTCAAACGTTTCAAGTTCTGATTATGGTCAGAAGTTCATTAAAGTAAAACAGTTGTAACGCTGTAACCCAAAAGTTGAACACGTGTTCAGAAACTTCTGATAGGTTACTTAACATGCGTGCTAGCTTTTGACAAGAAAATCCTTTGTAATTGTTGAAATCATTTCAAATCTCAAGAAATTCCTCTAATGTCAAATGCTACTTATGTGTGATGACTGCTTTTCTCTTAATTTCATGAAATACTTTACCTGCAAAATCCATAGTTCAAAAAAAATTAAATGACAAAGTAGCAAAAATCAGCACAACATAACCAAAACTATGGCAAAGGATATTAATAAAACATGAAGACAAAGTGGTAATAATCAGCATAACATTTCCAAAACTATGGAAAATCATCTCAAACAATATATGTAGATAAAGTAGCAAAAATCAGCATAACACAACCAAAACTAAGTAGGAAAAAAAAAGAATGATTAAGAAGTTGAAATTGTAAAAATAAAAGTTATTTAGAAAAACATGAGATAGAGTTAAGTAATTATAAATTTGTAATGCAGAACCTTAAAATAATGAAATAATAATGTTGAAGCATGTCATGTTCAAACTGTTATCTCATTCAGAAAATCACTATTTATAAAATCAAATGTTGTAGGGATGGTCACTAATTTGTACCTCGAAGCCTGTAGGCAAGAGGATAGTTGTACTCACTCAGAAGCTTAGAAGCAATGAGATGAGTTGTGTTCTTGGAGGAAGCTGTGAAGCAACTCCAAGGTGTGTCCTAAGTTAGAAGCAAGAGGCTTTAAGACTTAGTTAGTTTGTGATAGAAGTATATGTTCTACTTTTTTGTGTTTGAAGAGTTGATGGAAATCAAGTTATTGATGCAGTGGCTAAATTGATGCAGTATCTTCTACCTTGTCTGTGTATGTTAAATGTCAAACCTGATGTCTTGACATTCTTATAGGACACCTGGGACTGTTGTTTCACTAGAATTTCACCTTGGAGGAAGATGAAGATGAAAATCGGAATGCACTTACACCAAAACACTTTTTGTAGGGCAAGGGAGTGAAACAAGTTTCTTAAACATGATGAATTGAGAAAGAGAAGGAAGGAAAGTTTTTTTGTTGGAGGGAAAAATGATAAAATAAGTTGGACCAATGAGATTGCAACACTTGGTGTATTATTTCTGAAAAAAATAGTAGAAGGAAGGGCTTATTTTTTTAATTACAAAAATATACAATTGTTAGCGTGGATTTTTTTGGGGAAAATGACATTTTGGGTAGTATGCTCAATCTTATAGTAAAGGATATCTATATATATATATATATATATATATATATATATATATATATATATATATATATATATATATATATATATATATATATATATATATATATGAGGATCAAACACCGAAGAGTTACACCATGAGTTACACTCGTTCAAAACGTCACCAGATTAATATTTTTAAAATCAACCGTTGGATTGAAACATACCATCATATAGATCATACATATAAAGTTTGAGATTAATCTATAATGATTTACTATACGATCAAGATATCCAAAGATTAACGTTAAAATGGACTTTCATATAACGTTAATTTTGATGTAGTTCAATTACATAGTAAATCATTATAGATTAATCTCAAACTTTATAGGTATGATCTATATGATGGTATATTTCAATCCAACGGTTGATTTTAAAAAATATTAATCCAAAGTGACATTTTTGAGTGAGTTTAACTCATGGTGTAACTCTTCGGGTGTAATTTGATCCATCCTCTCTCTCTCTCTCTATATATATATATATATATATATATATATATATATATATAATAAGATCAAACCAATTTTTGTAATACAACGCCCTCATACGATCCTCCTTTCTCATTTAATACAAGCGAAAAATAAACTACCGATAACGGCTAGTTTTCATCAATAACGACTACTCAACCTCCTTCCTCTTTGTCCTCCACCGCTTTCTCCGTCTACACAATCTCTCATCCTTCTTCATGGATGCTGCTCTATTGTTCTCTCTGGCTCTAGCAGTTCAAACTACAAATCTAGCGACTCAAATTGGAAATTCAACCACTGTCACAGGAAAAACCTTCGCATCAGTTGTTTCTAATAATGTTTGTGATATTCCAATGAGTCAATTTTTGGGGCCATGCTTGAAGGGAGATAGACTTGCGATAACAATTCTAGAAGAAGAATACAAGATGGGAAAGGATGCATGTGAAGAACACTTACATGGAATAATAGTTTGGTAGAAGGGTTCATATCCACTAACTAGGGTGAACTTAAAATCCAAACTTCTGGAACTATGGCCTTCAATTAGAAAATGGGGAGTAACCTCTCTTGGTAAGGGTTTCCTCAAATTTGCCTTCTCTTTACTATAGGATGTAAATAGAATGAGATCTGTTAATGTTTGGTCTCTCCCGTAAGGACTCTTAAAGATGTTTCCTTGGACAAAGTATTTCGTCCCATCAACATTAATACAAACTTGCGCAAGTTTGGATAAGGATTCATGGGCTTTCATAGGAATATTATCGAGAATTATTTTTCTATAACTACCAGTATTGGAACTCCAATCTGTATAGACTCGGGTTCTAACAAGACTGATTTTGAGAGACCATTTGGTCACTTTGTCTAGGTGCTTATGGGTTTGGATCTCACAAAAGAATTTTCAATTATAAAATACTTGTGGAAAGAGTTGGTTTTTTATTTTTTGTAGATATTAAATATGAAAAAGTTCCATATTTTGCAACTACTGTTCGTGCCTTGGCCACTCCATTAGTAATTGCAAAAGGAAAGAAGCTATTATAGATAAAGGAAAAGATGAAGAGAAAAAAGCCAATAAAGTGAATTTTGTCCCAGTTGCAAAGAATATGAATGAGGCAGGCTCCTTTGTTGCTTCTTTTGATCTTGTTGTTAATGATAATCCTAGAACATTGGACCGGGTTGTTCTAACTGAAGCTCATCCCTCTCTGCAACATGTCGAGGATGGGATTACTGGTGATAACATTAATGTATATGCAAACCCTGAATCCTCAAATGAGGAAGATAGTATGTCAGAAAGCGAATACATTGATGCCACTCAAATTGTGGACTTTGTCCCTGAAACTCAATTAGATCCTAGACACAAAAAACAAGTTACTGACTTTCTAAACCAATCTTGGGAAAATATGGATATATGATGACAATGGAGTGGATTTCTTTCTAGAAAAAGACTTCAAGCTTGTGACTTAAAAATGAGAGTAGGAAAACAAAATCAGCACACCCTACTAGACCTAAGTCTAGTCACCACAACCTATCTCAATGAATTGCCTCTTCTGGAATATAAGAGATAACATAAGGAACAAACTAGATTCTTGGAAAGCCAAACTGTTATATATGGCTGGTAGAGTATTTTTAGTGAAAATTATTATTCATAGTATGTTGGTTCGTTGCATCTTTGTCTACAACTGGCCATCTAGAATAATTAAAAGATTGGAAGTTTGGATGAAGAATTTCATCTGGAGTCGTAGCATTGACAAAAATAAGATTCTTACTGTTTCTTGGAAAACTTGTTGCAAGGACATCATCGCTGGTGGCCTGCAAATCATTGATCTAAAACCTTACAATTCTGCCAATAATCTTCATCTGTGTTGACAATTTATGAATAATCACCAGTCTTGGACATCTCTCTTATCTGTAAGGGACAAAGAAACAACAAGCTCATAGAATACTCAATAAAATCCTCCATATGGTAAGGTCTTAAAGAATGCTACAATAAAGTTTTAGAGAACTGTGTGTGGATCATTGGTAATGGAAAAACCATTAACTTTTGGTTGGATAACTGGGTGAGAGAGCCTCTGGCATTCAAATACAAAATTCCTGAATTCTACCACTCAAATATTACTTCCAAAATTTGTGATTGGTGGGATATTAATAAATGGTCTTTCAGCAACAACACCATTACTACGCTTCCTTCTCTAAAGCCTCTTATTCAACCATATTGTATTACCGATATGCCTATTAAAGATGCTATTCCTTGAAAAAGTATTGATGATGGTATCTTAAGTTTAAAACATCCCTATCTCAATTTATGGAATCTTGGTTCTCTAACTTTAACTCTTGGTCCGTCTTACCCTGGGATAAGGACATTTATCTCTCTCACTCAATGGTAGTTTGGCATTTTCTGCACAAAAAAATCCTAACTGATGAAAACCTTTTCTTGAGAGGTTTCTCCTTCCCTTCTAAATGTTCTTTTTGCCTTGCTAATTATGAAACCTCTTATCATCTATTCTTTAAGTGTACATTTGCCTCTAACATCTAGAATTGGCTTTCGGATTGGTTGCAACCCAATCAACCCATTAAGAACTTTGAGGACTGTATAAACAACTTGAAGCAACCTTGGAATCCTCAAGCTAAAACTGTTATTAAAACTTGCTTTTGCTTCACTTTTTACCAGATCTGGTTGGCAAGCAACAAAGTCAGGTTCGATGATATAAAAATTCATTGGAAATCATGTACCTCTATGATCTTTCTCTGCGCGTGCCAAGATTGTAGGTAACTTCACTTCTAAGAAAGCTAATGCTGACATATCTAGATTTTCTTTTCTAAAAAGATTTGATGTCAATTTAAATGTTAGACCTCAACCTTCAATGGTGGATGTTATTTAGCTTCCACCTCAAAAAGGATGGATTAAATGCAATATAGATGGAGCTACTGCCGGTATTTCAATTACCTCTTCCTATGTAGGGACTTTTAGGGATGATATGTCTAAGCATCTTTATAGCTTTAGTGATTTTTTGGGTGAGGTATCCCCAACTTTTGCTGAGTTTATGGTTGAAAAAGCTATAGATTTAAAGTGGACTAAACTCTGGCTTGAATCAGATTGTATGAGGGTGGTGAAGGCTTTCTTAAATCATAATTTTGTTCCTTAGAAAATCAAATTCCGTTGGCTTATGTGTTAGGTGTATACCCTAAGCATAGACTTCAGGGTAATCATATTTTTAGGGAAGCCAATTTTTGCGTTAATTTTCTTGCGAACATCTATTTACAATCCAAAACAGTTAATTAGTATAATCATGTGCATAGAGACATTGTTTATGATTACTATTTAGACAATGATGGTACCCCTAGCCTAAGACTCAGTCACTAAAGTCACTAAGAGGTTTTTGGTTTGGTCCCCATCTTGGTTTTTGTTGTAATCTTTTTGTTTTTTCAATATATTTTGATTTATTAATATATATATATATATATATATATATATATATATATATATATATATATATATATATATATATATATATATATATTAAATAGAATATTATGTATTTATTTATTAGCTCAAATTATTTATTAAGTATTTTATAAAAACAGAATATTATATATAAACAAAAATATTTGCTTAGCGCGCCAGGCCTGCTTAGCATGGTCTATGGATTTATGCCATTTACATTATTTTGCACTTCATTTGTTAGGGTTATGTTTTGGGAAATATTTGTTCTCAATTCATCACCTCATTCCTTGCATATGGATGATATGAAATTGGATTTCTCATCAACCGGTGCTAATAACCCTAAGATGTTTGGTTTTTCTCTGTTCTTCTCAATGTAATTCTCTATTTGTTGTATTTTGTCTGTAATCTTACTTTTAACATATGTATAATATTTTCTTGATGGACCGACTGCTCCATCCCTCTCACCCCTGCTCCAACTTTTTGCTTTATGTTCAGATTTGTGTTGTTGTAGACATATGACTCATAACTTATGACTAGGGATGAATATCTATTAGATTCTGGATTTTAGTGATATATTTAGACCTAATATTCACTGTAGGCATCGAAGCTTAATGCTTTTGTGTTGTTTGTGTTTCACGAGACATCTCCAACGCGAGAATACGATTGTTCTCGTAACTATGTGTTTGACATAACCTCTTTTGTGGTATATCTCGTAAGTGTTTCAGACATGCATATTAGATACATGATATTTTTGACGAGTATGGTAGGTGGAATACAACTAATCGATAAGTTTAAGTTTGCGATGAGTAGTTTAAATTCATGCTTGATGAGTTTCTCCGCTCTGAAGAATGCATTTATTTTCTTATTCGTATATTTTCTTTAACCTATTTTGAACCAAACTCAGAAACATGGAAACTATTGAATGACATTCTTTCACTCACACTAATCCATGTAGAGACGACAAATTTCTCAGAAAAATACTTCCTTTCTTTTGCTATTACCGCAATGCTATAGTTCAAACAAAATGGTGTCGTTCTCGGGGATTAGTGTTTTGATATTGAATTGAATCGCAATAATTTCTATGGTTTTGAGCTCTGTAAATATCGTATATATATTGTATATTTTCACTTGTATATTTTTACTTGTCTATATTTATGTATATGTTTACATACTTGTATATTTGTGTTTGTTTTCGACATGTGTTTCTATATTTGTTTATGTTGTGTTCAAGTGTTTGTGTGTGTATATGCATGTTGTGTGTCAATGTTGTTCAAGTGTTGTTGTAAATTTTTTTGTTTTTCGTAACTTTTTTTCAAGTGTTTGGTTAGAGTGCTTTATTTCGACCACATGTTGAGAAAAGAATCAGATGAGTAGAGGATGTTACTAGCTAAGCACAATAAAGGTGTCGAGCTTACGACGTAAAACAAGCACTTGTTGAGAGGAACCGAAATATTTGTAAATTATATATATTTATGTAGTTGGGGTAGTATGGTGTTATTGGAGGTGTATCCAAAATTCATATGTATTTCTATTTTTCTACGTTTCTCTGTTGCCGCTAAGCGCGCTCTTCACTTGCTTAGTACGATTAATTGTGCGCCAGTGGAAATTTTTGTTCACTTGGCCCTTGTTACCACTTCCACCAAGGCTATTTAGAGTAGTAAACAATATTAGTATTTTCTAATATTTGGTAAATTTGTCTCTCATCCTTAAACTAATGAAGATTAAACATTTTAAAAAATATTGAAGTAAAAAAAGAAAAGAAAATGTAAAATAAAATTATTGAAAATTTTGATTATGATGATTTGTTATATAGAGTCTGAGTTGTTCAAATGTAGAATTTCTCTCATTCATAAAATGATAAAGATTAAACATTTTTAAAAATATTGAAAAATAAAAGAAAGAAAATTTGAAAGAAAATTATTGAAAATTTTGATTGTGATAATTGGTTACGTAGAGTATGAGTTGTCCGAATGTAGAATTTCTCCCATCCATAATAAAAGATTCAACATTTTTAAACATATTATAAAAAAAAGAAAATATAAAACAAAACAATTGCATTTTTTCCACTTATTTCATATTTTAAAATTTAAATAGAAGCGTCTTATTTATCATTTTTATATTTTAAACGTATTTTTGTATTTAAAATTGTATCTCTCTTTTATTCTCTCCATCTTATCGTCTCAATTACAATACTTTTATATATATACCAATGAAAACTTTAATGACATACAAAAAATCGTATAGGCCTTGGCCAAACATTATATTAAAAATTAAGAAGAAACTTTAAAAAAATTAGGGGACTAAACCAAAACCCCTTATAAAGTAAGATATCTACGACATGAAATTCCTTTCAAATTCCATAAAAAATTCTCCCTAATTTAGGATGTATATGATCAAACCAAATAAAGTGTCTATGAGTGATCAGATATATGCAAGCTTGTTCGCACAAGCATTTCCTTCCATGAATATATGAGAAACAATAAAATGTATTGAGATTGTGAGGTTTATACAATCTAACCATCAGTTTCTTAAAGAATCATGGACAACAGAATGATTAGAAAAGACTTGCACAACAAACAAGTTGTCGGATCTAGCTAAAAATGAGATCAATTGTTCTTGGCAGCCATCTTAACTGACATCATCGCACCAAAAACCTCTGCTTCACTAGCATTACTATTATCAATAAAGTTCGAAAAGCTTCCAACATGACCACTTTTAAAGTTTCTGAAATTCCCACCGCAAACAACAAAGGCAGGAAAAACAACAGTCATACTGTCTACATTATCCTTAATCCAATCCAACGACGGTGGCTGCTACAAAATATTCAATAATCTATACATATAATTTTAATAAATCTCATTAAAGATTATTGAATATTTTAAAATTAGAGAGATTGTCGTATTATTTTCATAGAACTTAAACGAGGTGTTTAATTTTTCTTAAAAAATAATTATAATTGTCTAGAAAAATTTGTTACTTCCGTTACGAAAAAATCGATCTTTTTTAGTAAATTGGAAAAAACAATTTTTTCTGGAAAATAAAAAAATGAGGTTTTGGAAAATCGAGTATTTTTAAAAAATCGATTTTTTTTTTAAAAATCGAAAAATCAAGTTTTTTTGAAAAATTGAAAAAATTGAGTTTTTTTTTGAAAATCGAAAAATCGTGTTTTTCAAGAAAACCGAAAAATCGAGTATCTAAAAAAAATTCATAAAATTGAGTATTTTTGGAAAATAAGAAAATCACGCTTTTCGGAAAATCGGGTTCTTTCGAAAAATCAAGTTGTTTTTGGAAAATCGAAAATAGCGAGTTTTTCTGGAAAAATGAAAATAGAAAAATTGTGTTATTCCAATAAATCGAAAAATCGAGTTTTTTGGAAAATAAAAAATAAAAAATTGAGTTTTTTTGAATATCGGAATTTTTTTTTCTTTCAGAAAATCGAAAAATATCGAGTTTTTTCGAAAATTAAAAAAAACGAGTTTTTTCAAAAAACAAATTGAAAAATCGAATAATCGAGTTGTTGAAAAATCGAGTTTTCTCGAAAAATAAAAATATCGAGTTTTTTCGAAAAATAAAAATATCGAGTTTTTTCGAAAAATATGAAAAATTGAGTTTTTTGGAAAATTGAAAAAATTGAGTTTTTTCGTAAAATTAAAAAAAGAGTTTTTAAAAAAAAATTAAAAAAATTGAGTTTTTTTGGAAAATCGGAAAAATAATTTTTTTTCGTAAAATCGAAAAGGCGAAGTTTTTGGTTAATCGAAAAAAATAGTTTTTCCGAAAAATCGATTTTTTTTTTAAAAAAAAAAATTACAAATTTTTCCGAGATTCGAGTTTTTTCGTTAAATGTAAAAATCGGAAAATTTTTTGAAATACCTAAAAATCAAGTTTTTTTTGGAAAGTTGAAAAAACAAATTTTTTTTTAAAATTAAAAGATTGAGTTTTCCGATAATATATATATATATATATATATATATATATATATATATATATATATATATATATATATATATATATATATATATATATATATATATATATATATATATATATATATATATATATATATATATATATATATATATATATATATATATATAGATTCATCCATTAACATTTAATTTCATATACATTCTATCTATCTATTTTACCACCCAACACTTATTAATTAAAAGAAAATTTATACACTCTATTGTTTTTATTCTTTAACCATGAATTCATATTAACGTGTGTTTCATATCTAATATCTAAATTTCATGGTTAATGAATAAAAACAAAAGAGTAAGTATAAATTTTCATATCTATCTTTATTCTTCGAACGGGAATTATCGTCCTAACATGTACCCTTGACACGGACGTATCTCATTGTCTATATGTAGCCTCTTGCATTAACATCTCCATGTGCTTCAAGCCACCAATATTGACAACATAGAATCCATGGAGCCATTATTATTGATATGCTTCCCAATGTCTTAATTAGGGTTAGCATTAGTTATATATATATATATATATATATATATATATATATATATATATATATATATATATATATATATATATATATATATATATATATATATATATATATATATATATATATATATATATATATATATATATATATATATATATATATATATATATATATATATATATATTTGGAATATAATATGATGTAAAGAAGTTTTATGCCGTCAGTAAATTATGATTATTAAATTATAATTTTTTTTTTAATTTAATTATTTATTAAATAATATTAATGAATGATTGTGATACTATAACGGTGTAAAAAATATTAATATTAAAATGTGTACGGAGAAAACAGTGTCTTTTGTGTTAAACTTGAATTTTTATTTAATTATTGTGGTTGTGGTACATAATTTTTTTATTTCAATTATTTCAGCATCTCAACTTATTTAGAAATGTAGAGATGAATTTTTTTCGTTAAAATTTTTTAAACTATTACTCTATTTTACTAAATATATATTTCTTCAAATTTATTTTAATTATTGTTATCATGATTCTTTATTATAATTACAAAAAAGTAACTTCGATTTTTATGGAAATTCGAGATATAAACAAATAAAAAAACATGAGGACTTAGAGACCTCACCCTAACTATTCATATTAGATCTAGGACAACAGTCAAGACCACTATCAACAACAGATTAGAGGAGATTAAAAGAAAACCAAAAAACACAATCACTACAAAATTTTATAATCGATAAATATTCGATCAACTATCGCTTTAGGCATGTAATAGACTTATGAAGTTAATTAGAGAAAATTCGTGGGATACACATTTATTCTACTTAAAATATATTTTTCAAATCAAAAAATAATTTTCTCTTCCACTTCTTTTTTTCTTTTACAGTTGTTGAGAGTTCATTAAAGATGTTACAACTTTTACGACCTTTCAAGTATACCAGACAATAGCATGTTGGATCATAACTAGATTTAGTCCTAACATCTAAAGAGAGAAAAACTCAATTAAAAATCTATTATCAGCAGGAATAATCGCTTGTCAATTTAACCACTAAAAGATTATATAATAAACGGATAAACTAATTCACAAGTGACAAAGAGATAAGAAACCGATTCAACCAATCTCTCACACAAAGAATTGAATATCCCGGTAAAATTAATAATTATACAACGTTTGAACATGTTCTTCTTAAAAGACAATATCTATCTTATAGAAACTGTTAAGAAAAAACCATAATTTTTAAAGAGACTCTATTAACCCAAATTAGGGGGAGTGTTAGATTCTCAATCAAATTATAGGACAAAAAAAGCTAAGAAGGTCCAACCGAATAAGATAAGCAAAGGCAGTAAAGAAAACATCATCTCATGTATAATTCTACTTCAATTTATCTTTATTCAGAAAGAGAGAGAGATAGAGAAGTGTTATATAAGCACATAGAGAACCATATTGAGAGTAAATTACTTATAGACTTTTGAGTCAATCCTTATTACTATTGAAAAATGAAAAGGCATATAGGTTAATGGATAAGTTAAATCAATGCTTGGCTTTTTGAACTTTAGCTTTCAAAAACAAAGTCTCTAACGCGTGAGAGAGGAAAAGAAATCACCTAGTATAAGCCTATAATTGTTCCTTCTTACTTCTACGCTGGCAGAGACCTAAAAATGTGAACCATGCATGTTCCTTTAAACCATAAAAGAAAAAGACTAATTAGCCAGCAATATAGTGGGACTATATATCTTTTAACTTGTTCAATTTTCAATGCTTTCACCTTTGGTTTAGCAATTAGTACTAATGAAAAATTTAAATTCATCTCATAAAAGTGGAAGACTATTACATTTTCAACTCTTGTCATATAACTATAATTAATTAAGGCATAATCATGAAATTAGCTTGTCAAATCAGTGATTGTCCATTAAAACTGCTTAAGATTTTGGCTATCTAACTCTTACCATAATTACGCCACAAAAACACACTGAACCCCACGGCAGGGTTTATGTATTAGAAAACGACACAACTTAGTCAAAAGGTATGCATGCCTTTACAAAAAGGCTGTTTATATTGAATGCAATTGCAAACCAACCATTCATTTTTTATAATTATTTCTTATATTTGCATTAGAAAATAAATCCACTAATATCATGTCATTTTTTAATGATAAGTGCTATATATAAATATGAAGAAAGATAAACATAAGAAATATTTACCTTCTCTAAAAAATATTATATTCAATCAAACTTGTGGAGATGAGTTTGCCTACTCATTCCTTAAAAGTATAAGGAGATTTCCAAGATTTAGGATTGTCCTGTGGCTAAGTTATAAGGCAGTTCATATTCATATCACATAATAAAAATGTATATAATTTATTTGGAATAAATGTATATAATATATATAAATTGAAATTGTTAAAAGTAAAATGAAAATTATTAATATTTCATTATTATAAATCCTATGAATTACATTTGTGGTGAAGACTTGAGTCTCGAAACTCTTTTGTGCAAAATCAATTGATTATCTTAAAAGTTTATTTTATATGCGTGAAGGCTTCTTATATGTTACCATCAAAGAACAATTTCTTCAGGATTGGAATTCTTCAGTGGCATTCAACTCTTTGTATTTTTCAGTATGGTGTAGAGTAGTCGACTCAACAAATGAGTTTTGTTTTTCTATTAGGTATTCCCTCTATAACAAATTATAGGTGTATTTAACTTTTTTAGTATATTTAATCATTATTGTATTTAATTCATATATAGACAACATGCATTAATTTTTAAATGTATAAAAACTAAAATTTTCTTATAATTTATTACAGAGTAGTATTAAATTTTGAATTAGTTGGAAGTCAACTGTGTTTTTCATCATATTGATTTGGTTCATGTTAAAAATATATACATGTTATATGTGGTTTGTTGCCCGAGGGTATGGTGTTGAAGAGGTCTTACATTTTTTTTGGCAAGCAAATATACATTCCAAAAATAAAAAGGGGCATTCTAACCAAACAACAACAAAAGATATCTCTTTCGTCTTAAGACAACCCAAACAAGAGGTATACCAATTGTAAAAATTACAAAAGAAAAAGGAATTCTACGCAAACCTATCCACTTCCATGATAGATCAACAAACAATCCTCAAATTTGAAACACAATCATTCATTCATATATATTTTGTCTATGTTGTATTGTTGTCTTATTTTCAAAATAACAATTAAAAACACAGTTTTTTATACAAATGCTACAATGGAGGAGAAAGGATTATAATAATACCACATTCATTTAAAATCATACTAAAAAATATTAGACCAAATTTTTTTTTTTACAATATCATTAACTAATTAATAATTATTTATTCTATTCTTCATTTTTTACTTTATGTAAAATGATGAAAATAAATTAGTAATGATGAAATATATGATTGGAAAAGATGGTGACTTCTCAATAAGAAATGATAGAGTTATAATTATCAAATCATGGGCTCACACTCACACAATACTACACCTAAATGGTTGGTATCAGCTTTATTGAGAAATGTGTTTGAGAAGACAAAAGAAAAAGTCCAAAGTAAAATCAAATAATTTTGCTGATACAAAACAAAAGGTACCAAGTCCTCTCACTATTTTTGTGTCACGGAGATCTGACACCACTGTTCTCTCTATACCTGTTTTTCTTCATCATATTCCATTCTTATCTCAAACCCAATTCATTTCACCATGCAAATTATACCTTACACACACTATATTATACTTCTTGTTTCTTCTTTATATATGCTCACATTAATTAAAGATTATAATTAAAATTTGATTTCTATATCAATGAATAAGAAAAAGAAAAGCAAAATATAAAGATAAAGTAGATATGTTTAATTTAATTATATGCATATACAAAGAAATAGAAGGAAAAAAAAGAACATAATTAACACAAAATTAACATTTTCACCACCATCTATATAATTATAGGTAAGAAATAGAGATCCTTACATACAAACATATAGAAAAATAGTGTCTCTTGCTATACATTTCCAGCCCAAAAAGAAAAAAGAAAGAAAAAAGGAAGAAAATAAATACGATAATAATGATAATAATTATCAAGATTAACAAACCTCTCACCAAGAAAAATAGAAATATTAATTGATGAAGATGAAAAATTCAAGTACTTAGAAATATCTAAGTCGTTACATATCCTTTTCATCTTCAATATTAACTATATATGCCTCATAGGTTCTTATGCTTACCGGTTCGATATAGGGTTTGGACCACTTGGAACTTCATGAGCATCAACTCCAAATTCTTTTCCAGCTTCATGTTTTTGTGGTTTGTGAGGGTGGAAGTTTGTGGAAGTCGACGACGACATGGTTGATTTGGTAGATGATGTTGAAGTAGGGTTTATGGTTGAAGTTGGTTGATGAGATAAATTGATGATGAGGAGAAGGACGAGAAAGAGTGTGAGGAAGTGAAAAAAGTTGAGTTGTTTTGAGGTATTAGGTTCAGCCATGCAATTTGAAAGAAAAATCCACCCCCCAAGAGACCACAAGGGTTCAATATCCATCAACCAGCTGCACCAAGGCTATGGAGGGAGGTGGAAGGGAAAATGAATGGTTTTGTTGAGAGAGAGAGGAAATAAAATTTTGTTAGAGAGAGGGGGAAAGAGAGGAAAAGGAAGATGAGAAGCTTCAATAAAAGTGATTTGATTGGAGGTATTGAATTCGATGAACATTTGTCCAAGACCCAATATTAACCTAATATGGAAATTTTATATGAAAGGTGTTGGCCATTTATGACTCAATTTACCAAAATAACCATGATAGATATTAACTATTGCCAACCCTAATTATTTTTTAGGGGGAAAATTTTCTTAGTTATTAGGATGAAAATTGAATAGTTTTCAATTAGTAATGGGATATATACCACCATTAATGAATTATTGAAGCATTCTCACACTACTATTTAAAAATTAAATTACAAAATTGAAAAATAAAGTATCTCAAATTTTTTTGTTAAAGACAATTAGTGAGAGCCATTACATTTCCACTTCATAGCCATTATTTTGATAAAAAATATATTAAAAATAATTAAATATATATAATATAATAATAATAATAATAATAATAATAATAATAATTATTATTATTATTATTATTATTATTATTATTATTATTATAACTAAATGTATCCTATTAACTTAAATAATTATATATTTTAGTTTCTTATTCTTATTTTTTTTAGTAGTGTTCACATTGAACTCTTTGAGCTCACTAAGAGTTAGTTAGTTAATAATTAGCCATTATGAATATTTTTTATAAATTATGCTGTGGGGCTATTTTAGATTGCATCTCATTTGGAGTAGTTAGGGATAGATAGTGTTGACAATAAAATACATTTTGGTCAAAGTTTGATTTGAATTACACAGTCCTATTTTATGTTATCATGTTACATATTTTTCCTCCTAATTAATTTGATCTACAATGTTTTTCCTTGAAAACAAACATTTTGTCAACCATATACTTTGAAATTTAAAATGAAATTATGACTTAACAGTGATGTCACCTTTCAATGTATCAGTGTGATAACTCATAAGGGACGAAAATGTAAATGCAAATGAAATAGTTTACATAAAGAATCCAGAAAGATTGGCATAATATGGAAAAAGGAGCCGAAGGTGGTAAAGGAGATGTGCTGGCTTTTTGTTGCTTTGGCTGTTTGCTCAAGAAATCTTTCTTTGACTTAGAGAACCATAACAAATAATTATAATATAGATTATATTCTTTCCCATGCAACACAAGGTTTCAAAACCTTCCTTTTTGGCGCGTATATGTCACGTAAATATGCATTCATATAATTAGAATTTAATATATGTAATTTCTTCTATTGTTATTTGACATGAGATAAAAAAATAAAGGGAAGAAAAGGAATCCACCTTATGGCACAAAGTCACAAACAACATATGGTTTGAAAATATTGATAAGAGATAAAGGAGTATTCTCCGGAAAAGGAATAGTATTGTTATGTTTAAGATTCGAAGAAAAATAGATGATTCCAAAATCAAAATTTATGTCACTCTTGTTCTTTTTGTTTCTTTTCACATGAAGAAGGAAAGGAGGAAGATCAATATTCCATTGTTTTTTAATTGTTTGAACATATGATAATAGAATTATACACTTTGTGTATATTTTCATTCATAGTCAATTATACAATTGTAAAAAGTTTATATAGTGAGTTAGTTACATACTTTTACACTTGTATTATATATATCCTAATACTTTATCACAGTCCTCCATTACCCCCACAAACTTACGGGGATTTGAAACAAACCACTTTAAGTTTGCTGCGAAGGAGCTGAAAGGCTGCTGTCCCAAGGGGTTTTGTTGACGTATTTGTCAACTGAGAATGAGCTGGTATGTGCTTAATTTGCAGCTGCCGAGCCACAACTCGTTCCCTAACAAAGTGAATATCCAATTCGACATGTTTGGTGCGAGCGTGGAGTATAGGATTGTGAGACAAAAGAACAACACTAACGTTATCACAGAGGAGAGTAGGAGGAAGAAAAGGAACATGTAATTCTGTTAAGAGAGACTCAATCCATAGGAGTTCTGAGGTAGAATGAGCAAGGCCACGATATTCTGCTTCAGTACTGGAGCGAGCTACCAAGGGTTGTTTTTTCGAGCTCCAAGCTACAAGGTTAGGGCCAAGGAAAACACACGAGTCAGAGGTGGAACGTCTATCATCCGAATCGCTTGCCCAATCCGAATCGCTGTATGCACAGGGGGTGAACGGATGATCCATAGAACCTGGGGAAACAACTAAACCATAGGAGATAGTACCACTGATATAACGAAGGATACGTTTCACAGCTAGCCAATGACTATCAAGGGGAACATACATAAATTGACAAGCTTTATTGACAAAAAAAGCAATATCTGGTATGGTTAGTGTAACGTATTGCAAAGCTCCAACTATAGATCTGTAAAGGCTTGGGTCATTGAAGACATCAGTACCATGTCTGCTGAGTTTACAAGTACTCAGCATAGGAGTAGGTACTCCCTTTATAGTTGGCATACGAGCTTTGCTAAGAAGATCTTTGATGTATTTCGACTGACTGAGTAAGAGAGATCTATTTGGTTGATAAAGAATCTCGATACCTAGAAAGTATTCTGGTTTACCCAAGTGTTTCAGCGCAGACTGATCATGTAACCTTCGAACGAGATCATGAATAAGTTTGGGGGAAGTACCTGTTAGCAGAATATTGTCAACATAGACCAGTGCATAGAGGTTAACACCTTGAGCAGAATAGACAAATAGAGAGTGGCCACACCTACTGTGACGAAAACCAAACTGAAGGAGAGCCTAAGACAATTTCTTGTACCATGCCCGTGGAGCATGCACAACCAAAGCTCTTAAGTGACTTATAGTCAGGAAGAGTTTTATGAAGGGTCTGAAAGGGGGAGAAAAAACTTTTGAGGGCTTTGGTGGGTAGTCTGTTAATCAAGTACACAGCAGTAGTAAAGCTGTAATCCCAGAAGTTGAGGGGAATGAAGGCATGATGAAGCTTCTCTGAAGCTTTCGAGATGAATGAAACTTGGGGGCTTTTTTGAAGCTCTGTGTATCTTGTTTTCTTGACTCGTGGAGCGGAAGATGGAGAAAGAGAAAGGGTCAAGAAGCGAATGATACCATAATAGAATTATACACTCTGTGTATATTTTCATTCATAGTCAATTATACAATTGTAAAGAGTTTATATAGTGTGTTAGTTACATACTTTTACAACTAACTTCACTTGTATTATATATATCCTATTACTTCATCACAGTCCTCTATTATATGATCACTCCCAATATTATGCATTCATATTCCTTAAATAATAATACGTACTAAAAGCATGTGAAAAAGAGGTCTTATTCAAATTAGGGCATTTTAGAGTAAAAGAAAAGGGAATGATTTAATTTAAAATGCATAGTTGATTCTAGTCCTAATTGGTTACATGAAGGTGTTTATTCTAAAATTTAATAAACACACGCTAGTCTTTTAAAAACAATGAAAAGTTTTTAGTTACTCATAGAATCGACTAGATTGATTTATAGGACATGTATTTCTATTTAAAAAAAATTCTGAAAAAGAGAACACTTCGACAGTATTCGTTGTTTTAAGTTATGGTTGTTTCGATTTAAACTATTATTTAAAGTAACCTTACAAAACATGTAAAAAAAGACAATAAAAGGCACTTAAAAGTAAATGGTGAAATGATAAATTGATAATTGAAATAAAAGTGGTGTTACACGTGCATTTCTCAGAGGACTCAACTTTTCTCTACACACGAATACTTTGAGTTTATATGAGATTTTGTACAAATGAACAAACACCCTCAATCCTAAAACTAAGACTCCTATATATAATAAATCAAAATAACCATTTCAAACGACCTTTCGTCCAAAACATGACATGTTGCACTCGACATGTCTTCGGTTCATACTAAAGCTACACGTGTCCTTCGTATAAACCAAATAAGGATAAAAATCAGTTATTCCTTATTCAAATTCAAAAACATTTGTCGAAGGCCATATCTTCCTTGTTGAACTTATATAAAATCTTAGAAAATATTTCTAAGTCACATCCAACATTTCCCTCTTGCAAAGAAGTGGCTTCGATCAAAATTCCTAGCCAATATGTTTTCTTGTTGAAAACATCAAATATCTCCAAAGATATTTTCTTCTTTCTTTAAAATAACATTGCGTCAAAAACTTCAGCTAACGGAAGGTGTGATGAAAAAGATGTGTATTGGGTGCTCCACGAGTGTTTGAAAAGATATTGAGGTAGAAATTAATTAGGGGTTTTTTTTTATAAATTGATTAGGTGATTTATTATAAACAACATATTAGTCTCTCATCATTACATACTGCAAAAACCTAATTTATGGTGAAAGAGGTTATATGTTACTATGTAACACTTGTATTCTTATTTCAAAGATAAAGTAAAGAATAACAATTAATAATCGATTCCATGTGTTCCTCTTGATTTTCTCTATTCCTACCATAAGGGTTTATTTCCTTCAAAGAAACCTTTTAGACTTTGTTCTTAGTATCGTTTTTCACAATACTATTCACGACAAATACTCTTACAAGCCTTAAACTCTTCATGATGTTGGATATTTCCTTTCACTTTTGCTTGCATTTGTTTCTGATATGAACAAAAAAAAGGTTACACAAAAAAAGAGTTAGATATATAAATAATTTTCTGCTCAAATAAATATTTAAGAACACGAACCTTAAACCATTGAGAATTCTTCATGACAAAGACTCTTGCAAATCTTACAGTTGAGAATAGTTTCAGAATACTTTTATAATGGAAGATACTTATGTTTCAAATGGATCTCTAATGGTAATATCTTTATGAGCATTGATACTCATAAAATGTACAAAAAGGATTTGATAAATATCTCAATTTTAACGCTAAATTGATGGGGTATTTCGCAAGTGCACGGAAAATGTCAAAGTAATATACAGAGTGTCAAACCCAAAGAAACCTATTAGTCAAACTATTTATTATCTATTGATACTGTATTTATCTAAGGCGGATAAAATAAGTGTTTTGAGCTGTGAAAACAGGATAGAATAATGAACTTGAAGTAATTAATAGTAACAATATTAGAATGTGGTTGTATTAAGAATAAAAGGAATTTTATGCATTAAAGTAGTAAATCTTATTTTAAAACTGAAATTGTCGCTTTCACGTATTGAGAACAAGATCTTACTCCCTAAATTACACTTTTCCACTTTCACAATAATAGGCATTTTATGCATTAAAGTAGTAAATCTTATTTTAAGAAATTGAATTATTTACTTGGTTGAAAAGTAATTTGGATTGAAAACTTTGACTTAAAAAGGTTTCAGGCTTTCGCTTAGGTAATCGGATCCTAAACCTATAAACACGTGCGTTTGTAAATATTTTTAAAATCACTTTCTAGAAATGTTATACTTTTTAATTAATTAATAAAGTGCTTTTGCGGTATTTATCAACAAAATATAAACCAAATTTATTCTTTAGTGTCTGACGGCTTTCGATCTTACCCGACGTTTTCACTGCTCCACTTTCATAGAGAGAATGGTGTTGGATGTTAGACACTCAATCACAACATGTTGGTTCTAGGTACTAGCAACCTGAGTAAGTTGACCATGTAGTATTGACTATATAGACCTTTATGTCTGGGCTTGCGAATCTCACATAAATGCAATAATATCCCGTTGTTGCCTATATAACATGGCATAGTCCACATTTTGGGGGATTTCTCTAGCATGGGTCCGTGTCCTGAGGTAGTACTTGCAAAATGGTCAAAAACATGTTGTGCGGTGTGTGCATATGAAAAATAAGGTGGTGGAGAATTATGAATTGGGGAATCATGATCTTGTCTATTAAACTTCTCATTATTCACATCACCTCATGCGGCATTAGTGGGAACTAATGTGGGTAAATGGCTGATATATGGGGGAGCATTAATATCATAAGTATAGTTGGCTCGTATCCGTACATCAGTACGTAAAGGCTATGGTAAAAAATGCTCTCAATGACTTCATTATGTATCATAAGGTGATGTCCACCTCCTTTTCGGGTTCTATAAAACCGCATGTGTTGGACACAATAAACATCAAGGATACAGGGTGGCAGAGGCTCTCAGTTAGCCAGGTGCGTATCAAGGCTTGTAGCACGCACTAATGAGATGATCTTGCCCCCAAATGAGATATCGACTCTTTTAGAAGCGTTGACACTCATATGTGCTATCATAAAAGGGGTCGACTTTACTAGTTTCTGGGTGAGGGCAACCTGCAAATATAACATCACTTTTGCGTTTGTTTTGTTAGTATTGTCCCACCAAAAATAGTATCTGCCAACATTTGGAGAAAGTTGCGGGTGGCCATGTTATGGACCATGAAAGCACGATTTCCCTCAAAAGAATAAGTCGTAACACCTGTAATATCTTTCAAAAATACCCAGCCTAATTTATCCAATCAAAATCAAGCGGGACTTCACAAGGTACCCCCTCCCTGTAGGGAAAATTCAATAATTGTGCAATTTGTTCAGTGGTGTATTGATATTCTACGTTAAACATACAAACATTGACGGTGTCTACGGTGCTTGTAGATGCAAGCCTAACCTTGTAAACGAGTGAACTTAGAAATTCATGAGTCAAAATTTTATAGTGTTGTACCCCAATTTTTCCCCATAAGATCTCTTATCATCTCATCATCACAATACATCAAGATCACAACAAGGATTGGTTCTCCTGGTTATCATATTCTTAAGTTTACTCACAAGGGGTCGCCAAACACGTTGATTGTGTATTGTGTGACACCCCGATTTAATTCAAAAATTAAATAAATAGGAATTTAATTATTTAATTAATTAAAGGCTTGATTATTTATATTTTCGGAATTAATGGGATTAATTAAAGAAAAGAAGAGATGGAGGTGTGAGGTGTAATTAGGGGTGTGAGGAGTAAATTACTCTACTCTTACTAATTACCATTTATTTTATTTTATTGGAATAAATAAAGGAACATTAAAAGGAATATAAAAAGGAAAATAAAGAAAAATAGGTCTTTTTGGAGAAAAGCTATTATACGTAGAATTGGAAAAGAGAAGAGAAGAGAGGAAAAGCCGACGCCGAGAGAAATCGAAGATCATCGCGAGGTAAGGGGTGATTTCGTTCGGTTAATTGGGTATGTTAGGAAGTTTGAATTTTGATGATTATAAGTTATAGGAATAAACCCTATTTTGTGTCGGTGTTTGGAATTAGGATCATTAGTATGTCAAATAATTGATAGGGATGAATAAACCATGTTGTTTGATGTTATAATGGTGTGAAATGATTATGAAATGGTGTTCCTAATGTCCCAATTCGTATTTGAAAGTTTGGAAATGATAATGGATGCAAAATGCTGTCAAAAGTAGCAGAAAATGCTGTCATAGGTCGTGGGAACCAGTTCCCTGTGGGGAGGAACCGAGTTCCCAGTGTTATTTTTCAAAAACTGGAAGTTTTGCACTCAGGAACCGGTTCCTGTATAGGTAGGAACCGGGTTCCATGAGTATTTTTCCAAAATTTCTAAAACTTTAAAAATTCATATTTTCTAAACCGTAACTCTGATTCAAGTGCCGTTTTCGGCGCCATTTCTTAAATTTAAAATACTACCTTTCAAAAATGGGAAAATATTATTTTGCTAAAAATTATTTTAAACAAGTCGAGCTTCCGATTTTTGAAAAGAGTGACTAGTTAGGGATAATGGAGAACTATTACCATTGGTCTAAGTTACCGGATGAAATATTAATGCTTACTATGTTGTATCTTGATATTCATTATGATTGAATGTGATACATTGATGAACTGGCATTGTGTGATATATGTTGATATCATGATCTGAGAATTAATGTTGCATGCTTTTATGACGCATGCATACGCATTTGTTGTTTATGGTTCATTCCCATTGTGCGGAAGTGAACTGGTTGGGCCAATAGACTTACCCGGAGGTTGAGGTAGTGAGGCTGGATTCTTGACCCAATAGCTATGGGCGAATCATGAATTTACACTGTCTTTCCACATGTAAACGGAGCGGTGGGTGAACTCGATTCATGTTTTTGTACCACATGCATAGAGTCTTGCATTGCATATGGGATTGTAACATGCTAGGATGGTTTCCAGTGTTGCAATTTCCATTGTTTGTTATATTACATGTTCATTGTGTGAACTGCCTTGTGAACCGATCATGACTTGTGTTTGGTTAATTGATTAATGTATCTGTTTATTCTGTTGTATTCTAAAAACGTATAATGCATGTTATATTGAACTGGAATCTCACCCTTACTTTAACAATTTCAGATCCGAAGTGATTAGCTTCTTGGAGTCAGTGAGGATAGCTCTAGCATTGAGTCAGTTAGTTAACCTGTGTGTCAGTGTCGTGCTCTGGTAGATGTAACACTGGGGAACGTTTGTTTGAAATTCTTTAATGGAATTCCTTAATGTTTTGAATCCTGTTTAGTTCATTATCCTGGAATACTATGAATGATGTATTCGGAATTTTTGGTTATGTTTCATTTCCGCTGTTAAACATAATCTTTTGCATTATTTACTTAATAAATATTCTTCAGAGAAAGCATGACACTGTATTGATTGATTTAAATTATTTAAATTGTGATGCCTCTTGGATTGTGATTAAAATACTCTGATTATTAATTATAAAATGCGGGTAAATAGAAGGGGGTGTTACAATAGTGGTATCAGAGCATAGTCGGTCTTGTCTTAGTGTCGTTATCCCTTTTAGTATGCGACTAGTGTAAGTAACACTGTCGATACTTGTGTGCTGATGTGGGTTGTTTTGTAATGTTACAGAACAATGGCTGGAAGAGGTAACGGAAGGAATGATGATGCTATTGTTGAGGCTTTGGGAATGTTAGCTGGAGTGCTCGGAGGGAATCAGCAGGGAGCTACGATTGGTGCTGACAGACAATTGGGGAATTTTCAGAGGAATAACCCTCCAGTGTTCAAGGGTGCACATGATCCCGAGGGTGCTCAGAAGTGGTTGAAGGAGATCGAGAGGATCTTCAGAGTGATTGATTGTGCTGAGGGGCTGAAGGTGAGATATGGTACTCACATGTTGGCAGAGGAAGTTGATGACTGGTGGGTTGCTACCAGATCGAATCGGAAGAAGATGGAATCGTTGACTTGGGGCGTGTGAGAGCTTTTCGAGAGGTACTTTCAAGACATTCGGGGTAAGAAAGAGATTGAGTTTCTGGAGCTCAAGCAAGGCAATAAGTCTGTGAGTGAGTATGCGACCAAGTTTACTGAGTTAGCAAAGTATTATGCTAATTATCCTAACGATGCAGATGGAGAATTTTCCAAATGTATCAAGTTTGAGAATGGTTTGCGTGATGAGATCAAGAAGGGTATCAGGTATCAGCTCATTAGAATGTTTCCTGATTTGGTTGATTGTAGTAGGATTCTGGAAGAAGATATTGCTAGTACTAAGTCGAATGCTCAGAGTTATGCTGATCGTAAGGGCAAGAGACATATGGATCGTGGTAAGCCGTACGATAGAAATAATCAGAGATCTGGAGGTTGGAAGAAGCCTAGTGGGGGAGACTCTAGTTCTTCTGGTTCTTCCGTAAAGTGTTACAGATGTGGTGAATTGGGTCACCGAGCTCCTGAATGCAAGAATGATGCAAGGAAGTGCAACAATTGTGGAAGATTTGGTCATCTAGCTGCTGAGTGTAGATCTAGAAGGATAACATGTTACAACTGTGGTGAAGAAGGACACACTCGTCCGCAGTGTACTAAACCAAAGAAAGAGCAAGCTGGTGGGAAGGTGTTCGCTTTGTCGATCGATGTTAAGCCCGATGATCGGTTGATTAAAGGTACATGTTTTATTAATGGCATACCTTTAATAGCAATTCGATCGAGCGACACATTCTTTTATTTCTTTGGATTGTGCTAAGAGATTAAATCGGAATTTCTAATTTGGATGGAAGTATGGTTATTGACACTCTGCGTCGGGTTCTGACTACTTCGTATGTTTGTAGGAATTGTCCTATTGTTATTTTGATAGAGGTTCGTATGGATTTAGTGTGCCTACCGTTAGAACAACTTGATATTATCCTTGAATGAACCGTTGGTCTTCAACCGTGTTCATATCAATTGTTTTGAGAAGATGACTTATTTCAAGAAGTTAAAGTGGAAGATGAGACTATGTCAGTTAAGCAGATGAATTCAGCTGTTAGAGATGGTGTTGTGGTGTTTATGTTATATTCTTCGACGGAAGTGAAAGGAAAGGCTAAGAGTGGAGAATTACCTGTGGGTAATGAATTTCCAGAGGTGTTTTCGGAAGATGTTAATGAGTTACCACCTGAGAGAGAAGTGGAGTTTGCTATAGATTTGATTCCTGGAACTAGTCCGGTGTCGATGGCGCCTTATCGCATGTCGGCATCTGAGTTGTCAGAGTTGAAGAAGCAATTAGAAGAGTTATTGGAAAAGAAGTTTATTCGGCCTAGTGTTTCACCGAGGGGTGCGCCGGTATTGTTGGTTAAGAAGAAGGAAGGTACAATGAGATTGTGTGTTGACTACAGGCAGTTGAATAAAGTGACAATCAAGAATCGGTATCCATTTCCGAGGATTGATGATTTGATGGATCAGTTGGTCGGAGCTTGTGTATTTAGCAAAATTGATCTGAGGTCTGGATATCATCAGATTCATGTTAAGGCGGGAGATATTCAGAAGACTGCATTTAGAACGAGGTATGGGCATTATGAATATTCTGTTATGCCATTTGGAGTTACTAATGCACCTGGTGTATTTATGGAGTATATGAACAGGATATTTCATCCGTATCTTGACAAGTTTGTGGTGGTATTTATTGACGACATTCTGATCTATTCAAAGAATGATGAGGAGCATGCAAAGCATCTTAGGGTTGTATTGGAATTATTGAAAGAGAAGAAGCTTTATGCTAAGTTGTCTAAATGCGTGTTTTGGTTGAGCGAAGTAAGTTTCCTTGGTCATGTGATTTCTAAGAATGGTATTGCTGTTGATCCTACGAAAGTAGAAGCGGTATCTCAGTGGGAAGCGCCGAAGAATGCTTCAGAGATTCGTAGTTTTCTTGGTCTGGCAGGTTACTACAGGAAATTCATTGAGGGATTTTCGAAGTTAGCTTTACCATTGACTAAGTTGACGAGAAAAGGTCAAGCATTTGTTTGGGATATAGATTGTGAGAAAGGATTCCAAGAACTGAAGAGGAGGTTGACTAGTGCTCCGATTCTGATTTTTCCGAATCCGGAAGAATCTTTCGTGGTGTATTGTGATGCGTCTTTGATGGGTTTAGGAGGTGTTTTGATGCAAGATAGGCAGGTTGTGGCTTATGCTTCAAGACAATTGAAGACTCGTGAAAGGAATTACCCGACTCATGATTTAGAGTTGGCGGCTGTTGTGTTTGTGTTGAAATTGTGGAGACATTATCTGTATGGTTCACGATTTGAAGTGTTCAGTGATCATAAGAGCCTGAAGTATCTCTTTGATCAGAAAGAGTTGAATATGAGGCAGAGGAGATGGTTAGAGTTTCTCAAGGATTATGATTTCGGTTTGAATTACCATCCTGGTAAGGCAAACGTTGTGGCAGATGCGTTAAGCAGAGGAAGTCTTTGCATATGTCAATGTTAATGGTTCGTGAATTGGAATTGGTGGAACAATTCAGAGACTTAAGTTTGGTATGTGAGACTACTCCGGATTGTGTGAAGTTGGGCATGTTGAAGCTGACTAGTGGTATTTTGGAAGAGATTCGAAATGGGCAGAAGTCTGATGTCGGTTTAGTGGACAAGTTGACATTGATTAACCAAGGTCAAGGAGGTGAGTTCCGAATTGATGAGAATGGCGTTATGAGACTTGGTGATAGAGTGTGTGTTCCGGATGTTGCTGAGATCAGAAAGAGTATCTTGGAAGGAGGGCATTGAAGTGGGTTGAGTATTCATCCTGGTGCTACTAAGATGTATCATGATTTGAAGAAATTATTTTGGTGGCCTGGAATGAAAAAGGAAATTGCCGAGTTTGTGTACGCATGTTTGGTTTGTCAGAAATCAAAGATTGAACATCAGAAGCCGTCGGGATTGATGGAACCGTTGTTTGTTCCGGAATGGAAATGGGATGGAATTTCAATGGATTTCGTGTCTGGTTTGCCGAGGACGACGAAGAACTGTGATTCTATTTGGGTCATTGTCGACCAATTGACGAAGTCTGCTCACGTTATTCCGATAAGGATGGATTATCCGATGGAGAGGTTGGCAGAATTGTATGTGGAGAAGATTGTAAGTTTGCATGGTATCCCGTCTAGCATTGTGTCGGATAGAGATCTGAGGTTTACTTCTAAGTTCTGGACAGGATTGCAGGAAGCTCTGGGTACTAAGTTACGATTGAGTTCCGCATATCATCCATGTATGGTCGACGGAGAGGACGATTCAGTCGTTAGAAGATTTGTTGAGGGCTTGTGTGTTAGAGAAAGGTGTAGCTTGGGATAACTATTTACTGTTGATAGAGTTTACCTACAACAATAGTTTTCATTCGAGCATCGGTATGGCTCCGTTTGAGGCATTGTATGGTAGGAGATGTCGGACACCGTTGTGTTGGTATGAATCGAGAAAGTGCGGTGATTGGACCGAGATTATTCAACAAACTTGAAAAGATCAAGATGATTCGAGAAGATGAAGGCTTCTCAGAGTCGTCAGAAAAGTTATCATGATAAGAGGAGGAAAGATCTTGAGTTTAGTGAAGGAGATCATGTGTTCATGAGAGTTACTCCAATGATGGTATTGGTCGAGCCTTGAAGTCAAAGAAGTTGACTCCGCTTTATTGGTCCGCTTGATTACTAAGAGAGTTGGGAAAGTTGCTTATCGATCGCTTTACCGCCACTTGCGAATTTGCATGACGCTTTCCATGTATCTCGTTGAGGAGGTACATCGGATCCGTCTCATGAGATTCAAGTAGATGATGTACAGTGCGAGATAATTTAATCATTGAAGCGCTGCGAGAATCAAGATCGGAAAGTGAAGCAACCGAGTGGTAAAGAAATAGCACTGCAGTAGCTTGGGAGGACCATGAGGGTAACTTGGGAGTGGAGAGTCGATGAAGGACTCGTACCCCGAACTTTTCATCTAAGGTATGTTTTCGAGGACGAAAACTCTTTTAGTGGGGGAGACTTGTGACACCCCGATTTAATTCAAAAATTAAATAAATAGGAATTTAATTATTTAATTAATTAAAGGCTTGATTATTTATATTTTCGGAATTAATGGGATTAATTAAAGAAAAGAAGAGATGGAGGTGTGAGGTGTAATTAGGGGTGTGAGGAGTAAATTACTCTACTCTTACTAATTACCATTTATTTTATTTTATTGGAATAAATAAAGGAACATTAAAAGGAATATAAAAAGGAAAATAAAGAAAAATAGGTCTTTTTGGAGAAAAGCTATTATACGTAGAATTGGAAAAGAGAAGAGAAGAGAGGAAAAGCCGACGCCGAGAGAAATCGAAGATCATCGCGAGGTAAGGGTGATTTCGTTCGGTTAATATGCTTTATGGGTTTTGGGAATCAAAGGGATAATTGGGTATGTTAGGAAGTTTGAATTTTGATGATTATAAGTTATAGGAATAAACCCTATTTTGTGTCGGTGTTTGAAATTAGGATCATTAGTATGTCAAATAATTGATAGGGATGAATAAACCATGTTGTTTGATGTTATAATGGTGTGAAATGATTATGAAATGGTGTTCCTAATGTCCCAATTGTATTTGAAAGTTTGGAAATGATAATGGATGCAAAATGTCAAAAGTAGCGTAAAATGTTGTCATAGGTCGTGGGAACCGGTTCCGTGGGGGAACCGAGTTCCTGTTATTTTTCAAAACGGAAGTTTTGCACTCGTGAACCGGTTCTGATAGGTAGGAACTGGGTTCCATACAAAAACCAGGGGCGAGATTTTTCAACTTTCGTGAACCGGTTCTGTATAGGTAGGAACCAGGTTCCATGGTATTTTTCCAAAATTTCTAAAACTTTAAAAATTCATATTTTCTAAACCGTAACTCCGATTCGAAGTTTTGCATTTCTTAAATTTAAAATACTACCTTTCAAAATGGGAAAATATTATTTTGCTAAAATTATTTTAAACAAGTCGAGCTTCCGATTTTTGAAAAGAGTGACTAGTTAGGGATAATGGAGAACTATTACCATTGGTCTAAGTTACCGGATGAAATATTAATGCTTACTATGTTGTATCTTGATATTCATTATGATTGAATGTGATACATTGATGAACTGGCATTGTGTGATATATGTTGATATCATGATCTGAGAATTAATGTTGCATGCTTTTATGACGCATGCATACGCATTTGTTGTTTATGGTTCATTCCCATTGTGCGGAAGTGAACTGGTTGGGCCAATAGACTTACCCGGAGGTTGAGGTAGTGAGGTTGGATTCTTGACCCAATAGCTATGGGCGAATCATGAATTTACACTGTCTTTCCACATGTAAACGGAGCGGTGGGTGAACTCGATTCATGTTTTTGTACCACATGCATAGAGTCTGCATTGCATATGGGATTGTAACATGCTAGGATGGTTTCCAGTGTTGCAATTTCCATTGTTTGTTATATTACATGTTCATTGTGTGAACTGCCTTGTGAACCGATCATGACTTGTGTTTGGTTAATTGATTAATGTATCTGTTTATTCTGTTGTATTCTAAAAACGTATAATGCATGTTATATTGAACTGGAATCTCACCCTTACTTTAACAATTTCAGATCCGAAGTGATTAGCTTCTTGGAGTCAGTGAGGATAGCTCTAGCATTGAGTCAGTTAGTTAACCTGTGTGTCAGTGTCGTGCTCTGGTAGATGTAACACTGGGGAACGTTTGTTTGAAATTCTTTAATGGAATTCCTTAATGTTTTGAATCCTGTTTAGTTCATTATCCTGGAATACTATGAATGATGTATTCGGAATTTTTGGTTATGTTTCATTTCCGCTGTTAAACATAATCTTTTGCATTATTTACTTAATAAATATTCTTCAGAGAAAGCATGACACTGTATTGATTGATTTAAATTATTTAAATTGTGATGCCTCTTGGATTGTGATTAAAATACTCTGATTATTAATTATAAAATGCGGGTAAATAGAAGGGGGTGTTACAATAGTGGTATCAGAGCATAGTCGGTCTTGTCTTAGTGTCGTTATCCCTTTTAGTATGCGACTAGTGTAAGTAACACTGTCGATACTTGTGTGCTGATGTGGGTTGTTTTGTAATGTTACAGAACAATGGCTGGAAGAGGTAACGGAAGGAATGATGATGCTATTGTTGAGGCTTTGGGAATGTTAGCTGGAGTGCTCGGAGGGAATCAGCAGGGAGCTACGATTGGTGCTGACAGACAATTGGGGAATTTTCAGAGGAATAACCCTCCAGTGTTCAAGGGTGCACATGATCCCGAGGGTGCTCAGAAGTGGTTGAAGGAGATCGAGAGGATCTTCAGAGTGATTGATTGTGCTGAGGGGCTGAAGGTGATATATGGTACTCACATGTTAGCAGAGGAAGCTGATGACTAGTGGGTTGCTACCAGGACTGAACTGGAAGAAGATGGAATTGCGTTGACTTGGGCTGTGTTCAGGAGAGCTTTTCTGAGAAGGTACTTTCCTGAAGACATTCGGGGTAAGAAAGAGATTGAGTTTCTGGAGCTCAAGCAAGGCAATAAGTCTGTGAGTGAGTATGCGCTGTTAAACATAATTTACTTAATAAATATTCTTCAGAGAAAGCATGACACTGTATTTATTGATTTAAATTATTTAAATTGTGACGGCTCTTGGATTGTGATTAAAATACTCTGATTATTAATTATAAAACGCGGGTAAATAGAAGGGGGTATTACATATTGTGTGTGTGTATGATTTGAATTTATTTATTTTACTATCCTCTAATCAAAATACAAAAAAAAATATTTGCTTTTGTTTTGTATATTTTGTACTTTGTAGGTATCAAGCCAAAGCATCTGACAAGCAGAGGTTTCCGATGTTTTTCCCTAAAACTCTTTTTGTACTAATTTTTCAAAACTTTTGAAGTGCAATTCGATTTGCACAAGATGCAAATCGATTTGCACACGCGAAAATCTGAAAAATATAATGCAGCTTTCAAGTTTGTATATTTGGTTCCAATTTTCTTTTTGTTTTCGAAATTGTATTTTTTGATCACCAAAATTCCACTACTTTATCATAATTAATTTCCATCATACACTCTCATTTGATGACATAAACACCACTTGATTCAAATTTGGCTCCAAATTTAATTTTCAAGCCTAATTCCATTCCCAAACCAAATTCCAAACAACCACTAGTTTTCAAGCTTAAAATCTATAAATAGAGACCTTATTTCGTTCAAATTTCAAACTTTTGATAGCCAAACTCACCTTGCTAAAAATTATCTCTACTCTACTAATTCTCCAAATTCACTCAAAGCTCTTCTTCATAAAAGTTAGTAAAATCTTCATTGTAATTTACTATTCTTTGAGCTAAACCTCCATCCAAACACTTTTTCTTCATCAATTCTCTAGATCAAAGCTTGTGGTACTGATTTTTGGAGCTGAATTGAAGTAATTTGTGAAGTGGTTTTGTGGTCAATTTTCAAGATCTTCAAGTGGTACGTGAGATCTCCATCTTCTATAATGTGATCTCTTGGTAATTCTTGTGATTTGATTTAGCAATGTTTTTTAGTTCCATTGGTGTTAATTTCTCAAAATTTGTTGGAATTTTGGTGCTCAATTGAATCCAATATCATAAGGTGTTTGGTGAAAAGTTTGAACAAGGATTTTGCCTTTTGAAATATTGTTTTTCTATTTTTAATAGTGAGCAATCAATTTCACATGTTAGAGCAATCGATTGCACAACTAGTTTCTGCGCAAATGTTTTGAAAAAAACTCAATGCAAATCGATTTGCACTAGAGTGCAACCGATTTACACCAAAGTGCAATCGATTTGCACTGAAGCCATAATGTTTCTTTGGCCTGATTTTTGGACTGCTTTGGTGATTTTCTCTTTTTCTACTCAATTCTTTTGATGTTTGCCTTGGATTGCAATCTTGAATGTCAAATTTCTCTTTAAACTCAATGGACTTTGGGTGTTAATGAAGTTGGTTAAATATTCATTAATTAAAATATATCAAAGAGTGAATTATTTAATTCACTCTTGGTGCTTTGAGTTAGTGATATATTTAGTACTTTAATTCACCAAGATGAGTGGTTCAACTTAAAGATGAAAGAATTTTAAGAAGGTGATCTAAGTTGATCTATCATTCCACTCCCTCTTCATCTTATGTCATTCTTGATTTTGACTTGTGCTATATGTTTTCGGAGGATGATATACATATCATTTCTCTAACATTTACGATGCATAAATCTCTATTGACAGATCTCGTTGTAGGGTGACTTCTATAAGTTACTTGGCAATTTCTTAACATAACTCTACATTTTGTCCCTCAAATCAGAAAAGTGGTTCTTCGTGGCCCAAGCTTTTATGCTTGAAATTGTCCAAGTATGATTAGATGTTGAGCTACGACCAATAAAATTATCGATTCATCGTGTAGAGATTTTGATTCTATCAATCTTATGATGATTTCTTATAATCTTCGACCTAGGCTCAAGGCTCAAATCATAGAGAACCATATAATTTTCTTTTCAATCTTTATGTGATTGATTCTTCGTAGCCCAAACCTAGAACTTGCAAGTCCAAGGATGATTAAATTATGAGATATAGACAATAAAATTCTCAATTCATCTTGTAGAGGTTTTGATTCTAACAATCTTCCGATGAGTTCTCATAACTTTTGACTTAGGTTCAACGTTCATTATGGATCCTTCATGTAAAACATCTAACTTCTAAAAATCGACTTACTAACTCATTAACAATTTACTTTTATTTTATGCCTTCATTTTTTATGCCTTTATTTTTATGCTCTTTATTTTATGCACTATATTTCAGCATTTACATTTCATGTTTTTTTATTTGCTCGCTTGAGCTTTCTTTTTATTTTTTAAAATAATTAATCATCCAACTTGAACACTAAAAGATTTTAATCCTTTTCTTGGACTTGGTTACTATTTCTATACTTGGAGATTGAATCTTGAACTTAGAATTAGGACCTTAACCTTGGCTCGGAGATTCTGTGACTCTGTTGTTATTTTGTCTGAAGTCCTTAAGGATTACTCCAAGGAATTGGGTTGTTATTTTCTGTGTGTGCAGGTTGTTCTGTTTATGCTCATTTATAAGTGGGAATTCCTCTAAATACAGTCGTTACTCTGCCCAATTTTTGTGAAGACTTAATTTCATATGAGGCATTAGTTTATTTGAGACTTGGTATTTTTGCCTAGTTACTATGTTGGCTTGTTTTTTAGTCCAAGCGATGTGAACGATGTATTGACTTCTTGATGTCAAGTAGTGATTTCTTCTTATTCGGTTAGATCATTCTTTTACCTCCACCTTTTACTTTTTTCACTTAGGATAACCCTTTCATCTCCTCCCATCTTCTTTAATTTCAAAACCTTCTCCCTCTTTTCAAAAAGCTTCTTGTTTTCTAACTTGAACTGCTTTCACAATAAACTTGAACTTAGATCCATGCATTTTCAAAAATATTTTTCTTAACAAAAACCATTAACCAATTTAATAACACTTTGACATTTTTCTTAAAAGACTAAAAAATCATTAACCTCATTCAAATTTTTTGAGCCATTTTGGCTTTTCTATCTTAAAACATGATCTCAAAAGATTAGACTCTTGGTGATTCTTGTAGTGATGCAAACTACTATACTTCTACGATATGTATTAAAGTGAGACAGTTTTCTCTTGGTGTTGAGGTATGCTTGTCGATGAGACTCCAAGCTCTATCCTCCATTTTGAGTTGATAAATATGTTCCTTTCTCTTAATTGTGGGTAGTAAGTATGTTTACAACTCGAATATGACGACATGTTTATTCTTCTTAAAATTAACCAACACACCAATTTTTGTTTTTTTTACCCGGACAACATGGTTTTGATTTCATGATTGCACATTGCTGGTATGAAGGCCTAAAACTCATTGGAAGTTCTATCAAATCAAAAATTGAAAAGAAATACTTTCTTTTCTCATCTCCACCATCTATTTGGTACATATTGTTGGTTCTATTGATTGACAGCAATTTTGGTAAAACATTCTGCTCAGAAATACCTTGAAGTTTACTAAAGAAGATGTCACAACAGATGTCCTGGCATGTGAAACTGACAGAAGTGCAGAATTTTTAGGAAGTCAGTTTGTTTGTTATTTATATGCTTTGACTAAGGAAGCTTGAGAAATTCCTTCAGCAATATAATTGGAGATTTAATGTCCCGCTTTCATGGAGAAAAGAAAGGAGACGCTGGAGACTTGTGAGTAAAGCAACCCTAGTTGCTGTTACTCTATCTAAAGGCTGCAAACCCCGTTCAGGTTGTCCATTCCAGTTTTAGAGTGTTTAGTTTTTAATTATTGGTTGTTCACTATTTTGGTTGTCAATTGTTAATTATGAGCCTCTCGAGTATTTCTACTTAAGAATGACGACTTTTGAGTTGTAAGTTTTAAATCACCATAATCTTTGAAGCAAGTGTGATTGTGTGTCTTTGAAGAGTATCTTCAGTTTTAGTTGTTTTTAAGTGTCACGGGTTGTGATAATGAGGGAGTGAGCGGAGGTTCTCATATCTAAGTGTGCTATCTTAGGTAGAAGGGTCATTGGGTAGTTTGATTAAGTGAGTAGGTGTAAATAGGGAAGGTTTAGCTCCGAATTAATACTACTAATAGTGAAATTCATCATTGACTTGGAATCCCAGACGTAGGTTAGTTAGAACCGAACTGGGTTAACAACTCTTTGGGTTTTTATTGCTTTCTGCACTGTTAAATTCTAGTATGTGTAACTGTGTTTAAAGTAGATATAAGTTTCGTGACATTACCTTCAACATATCATATCTGATACCAGAATTTCAATTGGTATCAGAGCAGGCATCCTGCTCTCTCTCTGGGTGAGATCTAGGGAAGATACTTTTTGGTAATATGGACAAGGAGGCAATATATTTGAATAAACCACCCACCCTATATGGCTCTAACTATGATATGTGGAAGCCTCATATGGCAACATATATAAAGTCCTTAGATAGAAGGGCTTGGAAGGCTATTCTAAAATGATGGACAAATCCTGTGATTATTGGAGCTGATAATTAACCTACCGGTGAGCTGAAACATGAGGAAAATTTGTCAAAGGAATATGATGAACTAGCTCTTGTAAATTCAAAGGCATTGACTACTATATTCGATGGAGTTGACAGAAACATCTTCATATTAATCAATACATGTGAAGTTGCCAAAGATGCTTGGGAAATTCTCAGAACTACTCATGAAGGCACCTCCAAAGTTAAGATGTCAAGACTTCAACTACTCACAACTAAGTTTGAAAATCTAATAATGAAGAAAGAAGAAAGCATTCAAGAATTTCATATGAATGTTCTTGAGATTGCTAATGCCTGCAGTGCCTTGGGAGAGAAGATACCAGAAGAGAAACTGGTAAGAAAGATTCTCAGATCTCTTCCTAAGAGATTCGACATGAAGGTTACAACGATTGAAGAGGCTCAAGAAATCAACAACATGAAAGTGGATGAACTAATTAGTTCTCTCCAAACTTTTGAGATGGGAATTAACGAGAGGTTAGACAAAAAAACCTAAAAGTATAGCCTTCAAGACCAATACTGAAGAAGTCGAGGAATTTGACCTTGATAATGAAGAAGGACTCTCTAATATCATTGTCTTTCTTGGAAGACAACTCAACAAGGTACTGAAGAGAATGGAAGATGACTCAAGACCAAATGTCAAGAACATCTCACATGACATCAGGAGGTCAGGAGATTGTGGCAGAAAAACCAGACCAGATGACAAAATCAACCAAGATAGAGAATCAAAGTGTCAATATTGTGAAGGATTTGGTCATATCATGGTTGAATGTCCTACTTATCTCAAGATAAGAACAATACGACTAGCAGTAACATGGTCTGATGAAGACTCTGGAAGTGAAGTAGAAGAAGATACATCCAAGGAAGTTACAGCCTTAACTGGGATTTGCATATTAGATGGAGGAAATAATGAAATCCATAGAGAACTGGAGAATCAAAAGAAAATGATAGTTAAAGTGAAGGAAGAAAAGAGGAAGGACCTTAATACCATCTCAAAGGTGGAACATGAAGTAAGTCTACTAAAGTCTGATCTAACAAATTTAACGAAATCTGTCAGGATGATGAATAACGGATAAGATGTATTGGACAATATACTTATGACTAAGAGAGATGCAAAATATATGAGTGGTCTAGGATATAATGAAATAACCAAAAAGTGACACCACTTAAATATGAATAATTTTCAGTCTAAACCTCAAATGTTGAAACAAATGTCTCAACATCATGGAAGAAGGAAAACTGAACACTCCAAAAGAAGACACTAACACTGAAGATGTTCCCCGTAACACCCGTAATTAATTAAAATAATTTAGTTCAATATTATTGAGTATTTCCAAGTAATTCGTGATTAAGTAGAATCTGAGGGTGAATCGCTAGAGTCGATAGTCGGGTAAAATTAGTCGGAAGAAAAATATTATTATAATTTAATTATTGTTTTAGAATTATTAAATTAAATGTAGAAGATTAATTAATTAGAAGGATGAATTAGTATTTTAAGGGTATTAATTAATAAACCTAATTGAAAGTAGTGGTCCCTTTACTAATATTGTTATTATTTAGTAACCATTATATAAAGGAAAAACAAAAAAAAACAACAAGTAGCATAAAACACAAAACAAGAAAAGTCACGAGCAAAGAGGAGAAAAAGGGAAAGAAAAGAGAATAGGGTTCATAGCAGTGTCCATTGGCTGTCCGAGATTGACGTTTTCCGGTTGATTTTTCGAACTCCCTTTGATCCAAAGGTAAGCGGAGGGGTTCGATTACTATAATCAATTGTATGATAGTTTTTATGTGGAGTTTAGGGTTGTATAATTTTACTACCAATTGTGCTTTTTTGATGAATTTATGATTGCCTGAATGTTCTAATGTTGAACCCACTGTATTGAATTATTGCTTTTATGTTGGTTGGTACTGTGTGGATAATTGAGGTGCATTATATCGTTAGTACTCTGTTTTTGGAAAATCTCTTGAACTACACGCAGGAATGAAAAAAATAGGTGAGTAGAAGGAGGCGACCGCCCCATTAAATTAGAAGGGAACAAGATGATCGCCCTATGTTTTGAAGGAAGTTGTGTGGGTCCCACCAGCCACAGGAGGCGGGCGCCTCAGGCCCTGGGGTGGGCGCCTCACACATCTTATTTCTCTCCTTTTGGCAGTCACGTGGGGTTGGGGATCATTGCTAGGCATAGTTATTTTATGAAGGAGTATGTAACCTGTAGTGTAATTAATTCTTGCAGCAAGTAGTAATAACAGGTAAATAAACCCTGATAGTGTGTATGTATATAACAGTTCATAGTAAAAAAAATAACAGGTTTGGAAGTAGCAGGTTGGCAAAAACACTAGCAGAATGTAGTTTAGCAGCAACCAAATAATACAATATCAGAATGATGAAAATAATAGCAGAAGGTTAATTTAGCAGCAATAGAATTGGTAGCAGACAATGTAATTAGTATAGCAAAATAATCTATTAATGCAGGAAAAATAATTTGTAGTGGCAGAATTAAGCTAACAGAATTTATTTAATTAAGTAGCAGTGCTGCAGGAAACAAAACAGTGCAGAAATTAGGCTGTTAGTCAAATTAAGCGGTAAAATTAATTACTCGGAATTGGACGAAATTTTGCAGGGCAGTTCCCGTATACGTGTAGTTAAATAAAGTTGTGTCGGTTGTTGATTTTCGCGTAGATTGCTGGATTTGCAGGTACTGTCGGAACAAGTTGTTTTGTCCCCAAATTGGACGATCTTTTGGATTGTAGGCTTAAATGGCTAAAGTCGAAAATTGAAGTTGATTGTATTAATTATAAGTTGCATTGTGTTGACGTTGTTAATTGTTGTTGAAGTCGAAGTTGATTGATTAAGTTGATGCAGTTAATGCATGATTAAGTTGTTGTTGTTTTAGGTTGTTGTTGATGCTGTAGTCGTTGTATCATACATAACATGTGCATTATTAAGTTGTCTGGATTGGCACAAGTTGAAAGTTGAAAGCTTATGCCTTGTTGAATGACTCGATAACCTGGCATGATTTTAAGTTGGGAGTTTACTCCAAATGGATCCACATGCATTTGCATAGTCGAGTCTCATTCGAGTTGCATTTTGAAGTTGTTGTTGATTATTACGTTGTTTTGTGGGATGTCGTATTCTATTGATTGAAGTAGTAATTATTGTATGATTCTTTACCTAATATATGAATTATCATACTTTTGATTATATTTTTCGATATCTCACCCTTTCTATTTTGTTGGCCGTTACCTTTATATTGGTAACGTGCAGGTAACGAGGAGTAGGAGGTTTAGTAGCTTATGGCGTCGTCGCTCTGATACGTAGCACTCGGGGGGAATGAACGCTTGTTTTCTTTTATGTTTACGTTATTTCTTTCCGTTGAATTAAAATTTGTGGTTTTGAGAAGTACTGGTGGTTTTCAGTTGTTAAAAGATGCTATGCTTATTTTGCAATTATTCCTGTTGAGAATCCGCTGCGGTTTGATTTATTAAAGTTGAATTGTTGAAGACTAAATATGTTTCAAATGTTTTTCTTAATTACTATGTGCTATGTATCCACTATGAATTAAGTTGTTTTACCATTGGTTTCAAGTTGTGTAAAGAGTAATGCCTCAAGTTTTAAGTCGAATTTTTGGCACTCTGATTTATAAAACGTTGGGTAGAATTGGGGTGTTACATTCCAATTGTGGGCGATTTGGTCATATAAAGGCATTCTACTACAAGCTACATGGGTATCCAAAATTTGATTCTCAACTCAAGATCAATCAAATCACACACACTGAAAGAAGCAAGAAATAGTGGATGCCCAAGGCTACTATTAATAGTCTCGTAACTCATACATTTCTTAGAGCCTCAGCCAAAGAAGACTGGTATTTTGACGGTGGATGTTCAAGACATATGACTGGAGTTAAGAACCTATTAGTGGATATCAGATCCCACTCTACTAGTTTTGTGACATTTAGAGACTGAGCTAAAGGAGAAATCAAAGGTGTTGGAAAACTGGACTGCCCATGAATCCTAAATCTTGAGAATGTCTTACTAGTCAAAGGGTAAACAACAAATCTGATCAGCATCAGCCAACTCTGTGATCAAGGCTTTAAAGTAAACTTCACTAAATCCGAATTCATAGTTACAAATGAGAAAGGTGAAGTAGTGATGAAAGGTGGGAGATCCAAAGACAACTACTACTTATGGATACCTGAAGACTTAAGACTATCCTCAACTTACTCTCTATCCAAGGAAGATGAAGTTAAAATATGGCATCAGAAGTTAGGACACTTACACTTGAAAGGAATGAAGAGAATCATCTCTATGGATGTAGTGAGAGGAATCCGTAAGCTGCATATCAAAGAAGGCAGAGTCTGTGGCGAATGCCAAGTTGAAGAAAAAAAACAAAATGTCACATCAAAAGGTCCAACATCTCACTACTACAAAAGTCCTAGAACTACTTCACATGGACTTAATGGGACCAATGCAAGTGGAAAGTCTTGGTGGGAAGAAATATGCATATGTAGTGGTGGACGATTACTATAGATACACCTAGGTGAATTTCATCAGGCATAAAACAAAAGTATTTGATGACTTCAAGGACCTCTGCCAGAGAATTCAAAGAGAAAAGGACATCTACGTGATCAGAATCAGAAGTGATCATTGAGAGGAATTTGAAACTGTTAGACAGTGTGGCAAGTGATCGAGAGGGGGGTGAATAGATCACCTGTTATATTATCACGGATTTAAAATTATTTATCAGAGTTAATAACAAAACTACAAAAAGCGACACACGGTCCTGAATTGACTTCCGTCTATTTTGAACCGGCTACTAGAAAACCAGACATGCGATAGTTTGATGGATTTTAACTGAGATGAATAAGATGAATTAATAAAGAATTTATATTGGATCAATGCACTTATCACTATAACACTATTTCCAATGAATGAAATCAAGCTAGCACTTTTGTCAAACAGTTGGAGTATGCTTGTTCAATGATCAATGGCAATGGAGTTTTAATAAAGAGTTTCTTCCGGCCTTGTATCAATGAACGTGAAAATTTCCACATCAATTGAATCACAAAAGTGTTGTAAAAGAAAAGAGAGAGAGAGAGAGAGAGAGAATACGGTACGCGGAGCAGTATGGTAAAGAAGTTCCCCACTATCGTCCTCGCGTGTGGGCATGTCTCCCTCTCATTTCTAAATTGGAATTGAGAATTTTCTATATCAATATGCTAAAATATTATTTACAAGGTTGCGATACAAAGACAGAAAACTAATTACTCAGATCTTCTTCTTCTTGTATGAACCTTCTCTTGGTATGAGCTGATCAAGAATACACCTGCAAGATCCACAGACAATTCACCGGTTCCACGACCTATTTGCAAAATCACCCCGATCTCCAAACCCTACGCTATGGATGAATATGCCCTGTGCAATCGTGACTAACACTTGCAAGATTCACAAACAATTCACCGGTTCCACGACCTGTTTGCGATATCACCCCGATCTCCAAACCCTACGCTACAGCTGAATCTGCTAGGTGCAATCATGACTAACAAACCCACAAGAACACCTCCGTTCTTGCTGGTCGAACCTTCTAGTTTTTCCTAGAAACCCCCTTCTGAATCTTCAACTCAGCTAGATAACTGATTGTTCCATTGAACGTTAGCTCTTTGATCCCTTGATCCAATAATCAATGATGATTATGAGTCAATGTTCTTGAACCAAGGAGATTGAGAAGATGATAAAGATAGAAGTCTCTTTTAGGTTTCTAATGCTCAAAAAATGGATGCTCACCAATTGTAATTGTGACACCTATTTTAACTAAACTGCCAATATTTGCTTATATATGAAAACACAAACATGCTAGAAGAAAACAGACTTATGCGTCGATACAAGTTTCGTATGCGTCGACACAAGTCACTAAATGTATTGATACAGGTGATTTTGTATTGATGCATATTGTACAAAAAAATTTTTTAGAGAGTTTAGTTAAGTATGAGTCGATACAAACTTCGTATGTGTCCACACAAGTCACTAAATATATTGATCCAAGTGATTTTGTATTGATGCATATTGTACTAAAATTGTTTCCAGAGAGTTGAGTTAAGTATGAGTCAATACAAACGATTATGTATCAATACATATTGTTGTTACAATGATTCTAGAAAGCTAAATAAAGCATGAGTCAATGCATGGCACGAATGAGTCGATGCAAGTACAATATATATTGATACAAGCACTTATGTATTGATGCAAAATCTAAAACATGCAAGAATCCAGAACCTTAGTTCTTGTATGTGTCGTTACAAAACATGTATGCGTCGTTACAAAACATGTATGCGTCGATGCATACTGTTTGATATTTATTTCTAAAATAAAAGAACTGATATGAATTGATGCAAAGGATCTTGTATTGATACAAACAACAAATAGAGGTGAATCTCAATTTTTTCTATTCACATGAATCGATCCATAACAATATGCATAGATGCAAGGCTTGAACTTTTGAGCCATCAAACTGACACGTATCGATACAAAACACGTATGATTCGACTCATACTGAAGGAAAATTGTTTTTATCAAATCAGTTAGTTATATGTATCAATGCATGCCTTTTTGTATCGACCCAAGAAGTTTGTACATGAGCAAAATCATACTTTGACCATTTATATGCATGTCATTAAGTTAGGACAAACACACATATATTTAGGACCAAGTTAGATAATCAAACACATATATTTGCTATCATACAAAACTATCAAACTGCATAAGCACATATTATGTAATGGGTTGCTCACAAACTCCCCCTTTTTGATGATGGCAAATTCTTGCAAGATGTGTGTTGATTGATAATTGGTAATTGCTGAAATGCTCCCCCTGAGTTTATGCATGGCTGTAACAGGTTTCCTTTTCCTTTCTAACATCTTCCTTTTCTCCCCCTTTGTCAACCTCAAAAAGCGGAAAAAGGACAGTATTTAAGTAGCAGTATTTAAGCGGAAAAAGCGGAAATACGATGGCATACACAACAATATTGATTAAGAAGCTGTCATTCACAAAGAGTGACAGGTTTGGGAAATCATAGGCTTTTACTCACAAAGAGTGTCACAAATTTGGCAAAAGCAAGTAAACAAGAATAAACACTTGACAACGAAATAGTTAAATATTATTAAAGCAATACCAAAAGAGTACAAATGTTGGAATAGAAGTACATTGAAGCTAATATAATGATTATGCAATGAGATGTAATGACATGATATGATAGTGAATCAAAGAGGGTTATGGCCAAAATTGAGGTTATGAGATGTATGAGAATTCTTTGAGAATATATAAATTGCTAAATGAGTTGATGGGTTGACCCAAAAGGAGTTATGTGTCAATGCAAAGGATTATGAATTGATCCAAAAATAAAAATATATTCTGAAAGTTGCATGTGTCGATGCAAAACACGTATGTATCGATACATACTAAAGGAATTTTGAAAAATAGAAAATATTAGAGTTATGGATTGACTCATACGATTTTTGTATCGACCTAAGCTTTATTTGTGTCGATCCAAGACATTTAGCATCGACCTAAACCTGATGAAAATAAATTTTTAACAGGTTTTTATGGACAGTAAGATTGAGGACCCATTTGGAAGTGTATGTTTTTGTAGAATGAGTTATTTTAGGAATGATTATGCAGAATGATAGTGCAATGCAACATGGTTAATGAGAATGCTCAAACAATTTATGTAAAACGAAACATATAAACGATATTTAAGGAACATATTACACATACACAAAACCAATGAGTTTTAACAGGATATGGAGATGAACAATATTACCTTAGTTGATGAACCTTTAATACGCACGTACAGAAACTAGACTATATCTCAATAACATGGTGAGATATATATATATATATATATATATATATATATGTATAAGGTACATGCATACTTAAGACATCAAGTGAGAAAGATCCAAGATCCCTAGCTCACGAAGAATGTAAAAAAAAGGACTCTGTTGCCAATGGTTTGGTGAAAATATCAGCAAGTTGATTTTTAGTATCAACATGCTCAAACACAACGTCTTCTTTTTCAACATGATCGCGAAGAAAGTGATGTCTAACCTCTATGTATTTAGTTCGTAAGTGTAAAATAGGATTCTTAGTGAGGTTGATGGCACTAGTATTATCACATTTTATTGGAGTACGTTTTACTTGAATATCGAAGTTTTGCAGTTGTTTCTTTAGCCACAAAATCTACGCCTATTGACAATGCAACCTACTTTTGCTATGCTAACTCACTAAGGAGTTTGAAAATAAGTGACATGTGCCACTAGTGCTTTTCTTATCTGATTTGCAGCCTGCAAAATCAGAATCAGATTAACCTACTGAGCTACAATCGCTACCTTTGGAATAACAAAGCCCGTACTTAGAAGTTCCATGAAGGGATCTAAGTATACGCTTGACAGCTTTCAAGTGTGATTCCTTGGGATTCAATTGATATCATGCACACATACAAACACTAAACATAATGTCAGGCCTAGATGCAGTAAGGTACAAAAGTGATCCAATCATACCTCTATACTTCTTGACATCTACACTTTTACCATGTTCATCTTTATCCAAGTTCCCATTAATGGCCATGAGGGTGTTAATGGACTTTGAGTCATTCATTCTAAAGTGCTTAAGAAGCTCTCTGCAGTATTTTATTTGACACACTATTGTGCCTTTATCGAGATATTTTATTTTTAGACCTAAGAAGTAATTTATCTCCCCCATAAGACTCATTTCAAATTCCCCCTGCATAACATTAGAAAATTATTCGACCAAGTGTAGGTTAGTTGAAACAAAATTTATATCGTCTACATATACTTAAACTAAAAGAATGTGCTTTCCTTTATGTTTAATGAAGAGAGTGCTATCCACTTTACCTCTTGAATATCCATGATCAAGCTGAAATTTGATAAGTCTTTCATACCAAACCCGAGGGGCTTGCTTAAGATCGTACAAAGCTCGTTTTAATTTGTAAACATAATCTTGATATTCATCGTTCTCAAAACCAAGAGGTTGTGAGACGTATACTTCTTCATTTATGACACCGTTTAGAAAAGCACTCTTTACATCCATTTGGTAAAGCTTAAAATTCTTAGAACACACATAAGCGAGCAAAAGACGTATAGCCTCAAGGCGAGCAACTGGAGCATAAGTTTCTTTATAGTCTATGCCCTCCTCTTGGTTATACCCTTGTTCCGCTAAGCGAGCTTTATTTCGAGTTATCACTCTGTTTTCATCAAGTTTGTTTCTAAACACCCACTTAGTGCCTATGATATGATGGTCTCGCGGACGAGGGAAAAGTTCCCAAACGTCATTTCTGTTAGATTGATTAAGCTCATCTTGCATGGCCATTAGCCAAATTTCATTAATCAAGGCCTTTTGGCGTTCTTAGGTTATACTTGTGAAACATATGCGAAGTGATAACATAAATTACTTATCTTAGAACAAGTCGTCACTCCTTTTGATATGTCTCCCAATATGTTGTCGATAGGACGGTCTTTTGAGGATTTCCAGGCTGGTAGAAGACTTTTTACTTCTGTTGTCCCTTCTTCCTCATCTTTGTCATGACTAGTATCTTCCTCCGCCTCTTTGTCAACTGATTTGGACTAATCAATTTCCAGAACAACTTCCTTGAGTATGTCTTCTGAAGATACACCTGCACCATCAAAAGTAATACCTTTTCCAACATTTTTTGGATAAGACTCATTTAAAAGAAACATGGGCTACACTACTTTTGTCGAGTATAGCTCCTTTGTTATTGTCTCCATAAGTAACATATCCCTTCTTCTTTGCTTTGAAGTCAATGAAAAGTGATATGTCACCCGTCATATGCCTTGAGCACCGGCTGTCTAGAAACCATCTTCTATCTACGGATGCAAGACACTCAATCTACAATATCAAAAGAGAGAGGTAGGTACCCAATTTTCATTGGGTCCTTGTGGGTAAGTAGTAACATGGTTGCCTTTAGGGCTCCATTGATAAATGCCTTTAGGAACAAAGAACCTCCTAAACTTGCATTTCTCGATGGTATGACCTTTATGACAATAATAATGACATAAACCATGATGATGAACTTGCTTACTTTTTCTCATTGAATCCTTTGGAATCTTTTCTACAAAAGAATATTTAGCATATGGTGGATTCAATGATTTATTAAAAATACTAGGATCAATGGCATAAGTAACCTTGGGCTGTAAACCTTTTTCCAATTTGGCATTAAGGGTTTTAACCTCTTATTGCCAAATATGACAAACTCCACAATATCTAGTTTCAACACATCCATTTACATCAACATCTTTTAAACTTTCTACAATACTAGCTTTTGGACTTTTTAAATCTTGTTCAGCTTTATACACTTTACCCTCCAAATGAGAAAAGATTTTTTTGTTGGAGGATAATCGTTCCGTCTACAGCTTTGTTATGCAGTTTTTCAAAAGCTATTTTCAGTTTAGAGAAAGAAAAAGAATCAAAATTACTGAAGTAGGCTTGTCTTACTTTATTTTCATTGTTTCTCTTCTTGTGACGCGACTGGTTATTGATGTGAGTCGTGAGACATAGATTTTTAATCTCATCACTATCACTTGAGATTTCATTACTTGATGACTCACTATCACTTTCCCACGCAATATAAGTTCTTTGTTTGTTGAACTTCTTTGGTGGAGCCTTTTCTTTGTCCTTTTTGTTCATAGCACATTCTATTTTATAGAGCCCAGATTTACCATAATTTAAGCAAGATCCTTTCCCTTTATATTTCTTATTTTCCTCTTGCTTTGATTCCATGGATTGTCTTTGAAACTTTGTGAGATTTTTGTCGGAGTGCTTGATTCCATTCTTTCGAATGAATCTATTATATCTCTGAACAAAAAGTTCCATTTCCTCATCATTAGAATCTTCGTCACTACTTGAGTCTTTATCATTTTTCTCTATTTGTGAGGAATTAAAGCTAGAAGCCTTAAGAGCTATTGACTTCTTCTCACTCTTCTTGTCTATATTCTTATCCTTCTTACTCTTCTTCTCATGCTTTTCAAGACTTTGAAATTGTTGCTGATGTTCTTCCAGCTTCCCAAACAAAGTTGTGATGGTAAGCGTAGTGAGGTCGTTGGCTTCCTTGATAGCTGTAACATTAGGTATCAATTCCCTGCTAAGACATCTTAGAATTTTATTAGTAGTGTTTTCATTGGAATTAAGTTTTCCAAGTGCATTTAAACAACCAGTGAGATGGACGAATTTCTTTTGCATATCAGAGATAGATTCTCCCTGTTTCATGCGAAAGAGCTCGAACTCTTGGTTAAGTGTGTTAATTCGGGAGTGTTTAACTTCAGTAGTACCCTCATGGGCAACTTATAAATCATCCCACATTTCTTTAGCAGTCGTGCAATAAGATACCCGATAATATTCATCAACACCAAGTGCTGAAATTATCATATTTTGGCCTCTCCAATCACTTGACCACTCTTTCTCATCTTTTTCACCGAAATCAGCCTTTGGTTTCGACACAATGGGACCTGCCGCATTCGTCATGGTAATTTGAAAAGGTTCATCTTGAATGGTAGTCCATACATTCTTGTCAATGGAATTTATGTGAACTCGCATGCAGTCTTTCCAATAGCCATAGTTTTCACCGTTGAAAACAGGAGCTCCATTGTACGCCCCCTTTGGTCCAGAAGCCATATCGTTAGATGTAGCCACAAAGCACCAGTGAACCGATACTCTGATACCACTTGTTAGACAGTGTGGAAAGTGATCGAGAGGGGGGTGAATAGATCACCTCTTTTATTATCACGGATTTAAAATTATTTTTCAGAGTTAATAACAAAACTGCAAAAAGCGACACACGGTCCTGAATTGACTTCCGTCTATTCTGAACTGGCTACTAGAAAACTAGACATACGATAGTTTGTTGGATTTTAATTAAGATGAATAAGATGAATTAACACAAAATTTATATTGGATCAATGCACTTATCACTATAACACTATTTCCAATTAATGAAATCAAGCTAGCACTTTTGTCAAACTGTTGGAGTATGCTTGTTCAATGATCAATGGCAATGGAGTTTTGATAAAGAGTTTCTTCCAGCCTTGTATCAATGAACGTGAAAATTTCCACACCAATTGAATTACAAAAGTGTTGTAAAAGTAAAGAGAGAGAGAGAGAGAGAGAGAGAGAGAGAGAGAGAGAGAGAATACGATACACGGAGCAGTTTGATAAATAAGTTCCCTACTATCGTCCTCGCGTGTGGGTACGTCTCCCTCTCAATTTCCAAATTGGAATTGATAATTTTCTATATCAATATGCTGAAATATTATTTACCAGGTTGCGATACAAAGACCGAAAACTAACCACTCATATCTTCTTCTTCTTGTATGAACCTTCTCTTGATATGAGCTGATCAAGAATACACCTGCAAGATCCACAAACAATTCACCGGTTCCATGACCTATTTGCAAAATCACCCTGATCTCCAAACCCTACCCTACGGCTGAATCTGCCCTGTGCAATCGTGACTAACACCTACAAGATTCACAGACAATTCACCGGTTCCACGACCTGTTTGCGAAATCACCCCAATCTCCAAACCCTATGCTACCGATGAATCTGCCCTGTGCAATCGTGACTAACAAACCCACAAGAACACCTCCATTCTTGCTGGACAAACCTTCTAGTTTTTCCTTGAAACCCCTTCCAAATATTCAACTTAGCTAGATCACCGATTGTACCACTGAACGTTATCTCTTTGATCCCTTGATCCAATAATCAATGATGATTATGTGCCAATATTCTTGAACCAAGGAGATTGAGAAGATGATGAAGATAGAAGTCTCTTTCAGGTTTCTAATGCTCATAAAATGGGTGCTCATAAATTGTAATTGTGACACCTGTTTTAACGAAACTGCCAATATTTGCTTATATATGAAAACAGAAACACGTTAGAAGAAAAACAGACTTATGCGTCGATACAAGTTTTGTATGCATCGACACAAGTCACTAAATGTATTGATACAAGTGATTTTGTATTGATGCATATTGTACTAAAATTGTTTTCAGAGAGTTGTGTTAAGTATGAGTCAATACAAATTTCGTATGCGTCCACACAAGTCACTGAATGTATTGATACAAGTGATTTTGTATTGATGCATACTGTACTAAAATTGTTTCCAGAGAGTTGAGCTAAGTATGAGTCAATACAAACGATTATGTATCAGTACATACTGCTGTTAAAATGATTATAGAAAGCTAAATAAATCATGAGTCGATGCATGGAACGGATGAGTCGATGCAAGTACAATATGTATTGATACAAGCACTTATGTATTGATGCAAAATCTAAAACTTGCAAGAATCTAGAACCTCGGTTCTTGTATGTGTCGATACAAAACACGTTTGCGTTGATGCATACTATTTGAGATTTATTTCAAAAGTAAAAGAACTGATATGAATTGATGCAAAGGATCTTATATTGATATAAACAGCAAACAGAGGTGAATCTCAATTTTTGATGTTCACATGAATCGATCCATATCAATATGTATTGATGCAAGCCTTGAATTTTTGAGCCATCAAAATGACGTGTATCGATACAAAACACGTATGAGTCGAGTCATACTGAAGGAAAATTGTTTTTATCAAACTAGTTAGTTATATGTATTGATGCATGCCTTTTTATATCGACCCAAGAAGTTTGTAAATGAGCAAAATCATACTTTGACCATTTTTATGCATGTTATTATGTTAGGACAAGCACACATATATTTAGGACCAAGTTAGACAATCGAACACGTATATTTGCTATCATACAAAACTATCAAACTGCATAAGCACATATTATGTAAAGGGTTGCTCACAAAAACATCAAATTCGCTGAGTTTTGTTCCTCTGAAGGAATCTGACATGAATTCTCATCACCCATCACTCCTCAACAAAATGGGATTATAGAGTGAAAAAATGAACTTTACAAGAATCTTCCAGAGCAATGATTCATGCAAAGAAACTACCTTACCACTTTTGGGCTGAGGCCATGAACACCACATGCTACATTTATAACAGGTTTAACTCTAAGAAAGGGTATATCAACTAACATTTATGAAATGTGGAAGGGAAGAAAAACTACTGTCAAATACTTTCACATCTTTGAAAGTAAATGCTACATACTGGCTGATCGAGAGCAAAGGAGAAAACTGGACCCCAAGAGTGATGAAGGAATATTCTAGGAAACTCCACTAATAGCAGATCAAATAGAATCTTCAACAATAGAACAAAAGTCATGATGGAATCCATAAATGTTGTCATTGATGATAGAGGATGAAATGGAGAAGCTGATGCCTTAGACAATGTTGAAACATCCCTAGAAGACACTCCAAGTGCTGCCACAAACGAACACAAGAATCCTCCTCAAAATAATGAAGAACCTTCAGAAAATCAAGTTAACAAAGGACCCTCTACCAGAATTCAAAAAGACCATCCCAAAGATCTCATCATAGGAGATCCAAACAAAGGCGTGACCACCAGATCAAAAGAAATTATAACCAACTCATGTTTTGTCTCAAAAATTGAGCCCAAAAATGTCAATGAATCCCTGAAAGATGAATTATGGATCAATGACATGCAAGAAGAACTAGAACAATTCAAGAAGAATGAAGTACGGGATCTAGTCCCAAGACCAGAAGTCATTAATGTTATTGGCATCAATGTTATTAGAACCAAGTGGGTTTATAAGAACAAGTCTGATGAGGAAGGAGTAATTACCAAAAACAAAACACGACTTGTTTCTCAAGGATACACTCAAATATAGACTTTGATGAGACCTTTGCCCCAGTAGCCCGTCTCGATTCAATCATACTCCTACTAGGAGTTGCTTGCATCTTGAAGTTCAAACTGTTTCAAATGGATGTGAAGAGTGCATTTTTAAATGGCCACTTAAATGAGGAAGTATATGTGGAACAACCAAAAGGGTTTATTGATCCCGTAACTCCCAACCATGTATACAAATTGAGGAAAGCATTGTATGGTTTAAAGCAAGCTCCCAGAGCTTGGTATCAAAGGTTGACTGAGTTTCTAGTTGAAAATGGATATAGGAAAGTTGGAATAGACAAAACCCTATTTGTCAAAGACGAAGAAGGATGTCTCATGATTGCTCAAATCTATGTTTATGACATTGTTTTTGGTGGAATGTCTGATAGGATGGTTCAGTAGTTTGTCAAACAAATGCAGTCCGAATTTGAAATGAGTCTTGTTGGGAGGTTAACTTACTTCCTTGGTATACAAGTTAAACAAATGAAAGATTCCATATTCATATCTCAAAGCAAGTATGCCAAAAATATTGTCAAGAAATTCGACATGGAGAATGCAAGTCACAAGAGAATACCTGCTCCTACTCACTTAAAGTTATCTAAAGATGAAACAGGTGTCAGTGTTGATCAAAGTCTCTATCGAAGTATGATAGGTAGCCTATTATGCCTTACAGCTAGCAGGCCAGACATTGCCTTCGCTGTTGGAGTCTGTGCTAGATATCAAGTTGAACCCAAAGTAAGCCATATCAATCAAGTAAAGAGGATACTAAAATATGTCAATGGAACAAATGACACCTGATAGAATATAATGCTGATAGAATACAATGTAAAACAAGATGTCATGATATTATATTGTGATAAATTAAGTTATATCAACATATCCAACAATCCTATTCAGTACAGCAGAACCAAACACATTGATATTCGCCACCCAATTATTATAGACCTAGTTGAAGACAAAACTATTACATTGGAACACGTAACTACAGAGAGACAACTAGCAGATATCTTCACCAAGGCATTAGATGCAAACCAGTTTGATGTCTTAATAGGAAATCTTGGCATCTGCATACATGAAGATGCGTAGCAATTACTGATTGCTCTCCTTACCTTTGGCATATTATGGCTAAAAAGGGGGAGGAAATATCCTGGTTCTCCAGATGACTAGGGTGGACCAAAACAATATTGAAGATTCCATTCTTGTGTGATTCTACTTGTGTGCAGCTGATGTGATGACTATGCTGAGGGGGAGCTGATGCTGTTGTGTTCATTGTTCTTTGTGTGCTTCTTGTGCTGAAAGAAGAAGCTGAAGTGTTAATTGTGCTTTGTGTGCTCAGAAGGTTTAACTGTTGATTATGTATCTATGAAGATACTATGTGTTTCCACAAGAAGAGAAGTTGACGTGTAGGGGGAGAAAAGTTTTTTTTTAAATGTTAATTGTGTATCTATGAAGATACTATGTGTTTCCACAAGAAGAGAAGTTGTTGTGAAGGGGGAGAAAAGTTTTTTTAATTGTGCATCTCTGTGTGCTATGTGCAGAGGAGTAAAATGTTGCATCTTTAAATATTCTAACTGATGTTTGAACATCTGTGTTAATTGTCCGCTACTATCTCTATTTTAATTGTGATGTTGCTTTTACTGTGCTGCTTTGATGTATGTGCTTGAATGCCTATGTGCTTGAATTCCCATGTTTATTTTGGTGATGTTTTAATTGTATGGCTGAACCCCAAATAATATTTTAGCCAAAATTTTCCAAAGGGGCAGTTTGTTGGTTCTATTGTTTGGCAGCAATTTTGGTAAAACATTCTGCTCAGAAATACCTTGAAGTTTACTGAAGAAGAAGATGTCACAAAAGATGTCCTGACATGTGAAACTGACAGAACTGCAGAATTTTTAGGAAGTCAGTTTGTTTGTTATTTGTAGGCTTCGACTAAGGAATCTTGAGAAACGCCTTCAACAATATAATTAGAGATTTAATGTCCTTCTTTCATGGGGAAAAGACAGGAGGCGCTGAAGACTTGTGAGGATAGAAACCCTAGTTGATGTTACTCTATTTAAAGGCTGCAAACCCCGTTTTGCAGGTTGGCTGTTCCAGTTTTAGAGTGTTTAGTTTTTAATTGTTGGTTGTTCACTGTTTTGGTTGTCAATTGTCAATTGTGAGCCTCTCGAGTATTTCTACTTGAGAAGGACAAATTTTGAGTTGTAAGTTTTCAATCACCATAAGCTTTGAAGCAAGTGTGATTGTGTGTCTTTGAAGAGTGTCTTTAGTTTTAGTTGTTTTTAAGTGTCACGGGTTGTGATACTGAGGGATTGAGCGGAGGTTCACATATCTAAGCGTGGTATCTTAGGTAGAAGGGTCATTGCGTAGTTTGATTAAGTGAGAAGGTGTAAATAGGGAAGGTTTAGATCCTAATTAATACTAATAATAGTGAACTTCATCCCTAGCTTGGAAGCCCCTGGACGTAGGTTAGTTAGAATCGAACTGGGTTAACAACTCTCTATGTTTTTATCGCTTTCTGCACTATTAAATTGTGTTCTGTGTAACTGTGTTCAAAGCAGATATAAGTGTCGTGACATTACCTTCGACATCTCATATCTGATACTAGAATTTCACTTATCCTTATAGCCATATACACAAATTTTCAAAGAGGTTCAAGCGAAGTATCGTAGATGTTTAGGGTGCCTAAAACCTTCTCCTTGCATAACTAACCCCCATACCTTGATCTCTATTTTAGTTTAGGTTTTATTCGCTCTTTTCCCTAGTCCTTTGGATAAAATAAAAGCGCAGTGGAGACTTCATTGATTTTTACGAGTTGAGTCAATCAATGACTTAGTCTCAAAGATTTTTACCGCTACACATAGGTAAAATATTTTCGTTCAAACAGACTCTGCAATCCTAAGTTGTCTATCAAATAGTAAACATCATTATATATGCCTAAAGTACAAAGACAAGAGTCATCAGAATACCTCGTGGAAAAAAGGTCCAAGTTTGACAAAGTCTCAAAATTCCTCATCTCCCTGCTTCTGGCATTTCCTTCCCAAAATGTTATCTTTGTGTTTCTTTCCACCATTGTTGTGGAAATTTGAAGGTCTCGATGAAAATTTGGGGTTTTTCAAGAATAAAGGGATTTGGAAGTTATGGAGGGTTATGTGAGTGGTTAAGTAATGGTAGGTGTTATTGGAGGAAGAAGATAGTGAAAAACTGAGCAAAAATGGGGTTGTTCTGCTTCTGTTCGCGTTTTAAAATTTTGCGGCCATGGCGTTTGCCACGGGCCCCTAGGCGTTCGTCATGCTTGCACTTTTCATGGACTAGGCCTTTTTTGAAGACTTAGGTCTTTTTATTTGTTTCTTTGGAGTGTGGATCCTCATTTTTTCTTGTAAAGATCACATTATGAAAATAGAATGATCATAAATATTGCTAAGGGTTAGTTAAAAAAATAACAATAAGAAAATTATCAAAAGACTAGAAGTCAAATAAAAATAATCTCAAAGATTAAATTTTGAAAATGCGAGTAAAGTTTATGTGAGAATCTAAAATGGTAAGAATATGAATCTAAAGATAAAAACAAAATGACAGTGAAATAAATATAATAATGACTAAATGGATTGATAAGTGGGCTCGCATTTGATTTCGACGAGATACAAGAGTCTCTAAAAACTTGCGTCAAAGACTGAGAATCTCCATGGAGAGGTAATCTTCCTCCTCCGTATGAGTGGCATTAATTATCTCCATCTACTGTGTAAGGTCACTGATTTTCTCTCAAAGCGTAGAAATCTCCTGGCGCATGACAATAAGCTCGCGATCTCGGTCACTCCTTATTGCGGAGCCAGTGGAGGAAAATACAATAGTCCTATCTAAATGAGGTAAGGGGTGATACTCATGTGTAAGTGGGGTGGTAAGTCTGAAAGTTGTTTCACCTTAGTCCTTTAAGGTATAAATCCAATTTTCCTTTCTTTGGACATTTTCCCTTTCTAGGTTAGGCAAGTAGAAGTATTGATTGACTTCATTATTAATGTGGATTTTGTACTCGTTAATCCTGAAAAATACTCGTCGCGCAATGCCTTTTTCAAGACAATGGTCCTAGTCCAGAAGTGTGAAACCACAATAGGGTATTTAGTGGTTTAGCTTGTTTTAGAGGCCAAGGGCACGGGAAATTTGGCTAACTTTCCACATACATGAATAGGTCCTATTGAAGATACAACTATTTTTCTTAGGTTCTCTATGAGAAAGGTGCCAAACTCAACAACTTTGTATTTGGTGGTTCAATATAGGATAAATAGCTCTTCTTCACTTACAGGCTCACTGGGGTTATTTCAACCAAAGAATATTTAGGCTAAGATCATCTAATAATGCTAGGTTATTTATATGATTTTAAAACTGGGTGGACGGGTCGGGGGGTTCTAGAAGATGTCTAAGGTATCTTGCGTGTTAAGATTAATAGGAACTTCAGGTGCGACAGTTTAGCGATAATGGAATCCTAAAAGGCAACCTAAATCCCGATGGGTTAACCTATACTCTTGCCCAAATAACCTAAAGGAAACTTGACCTCGATAAAATCCACAACCTTGGTTTGGTTGATATATTAGTGAGATATAGAACTCGAGGGTGAGTTTTCGATAGGTGATACTTTTGGCTTCTGCAAACTCATCTCATTATAATTGGTTACACATGTACATAATGCTAGAATCAATCCCTTGGGTTTCCATGCAAGTGGAGTCAGGGTACTTGGTGGGTAACATATATCTCTTAGATAGGATCGCGTAGTGGTTGCTCTGGTCATCATCTCTGAACTAGATTTCATGTCATCAAAGTTTTGCATCCTAAAAATATAGTTAGACTAAGATATGTAGATTGATGAGACCTGAAACATAGGAAATCAAGTAAGTTAGTTATGTAAGAAGAAATAATTCACCGTTATAAATGAAATTAGTAAAATAGTAAAGAGGCAAAATCATGGGTTGCCTTCCATGCAACACTTTGTTTAATGTCGCTAGCTCAACCAAGAATAAAATCATATTGGCGTTACTAAGAACAAATTCTTATTTAGATATTTCGTAATGCTTCGTTTACAAGGCCATTTATCGATCCATCTCTCATATCCTTCACATTTTCTTTTATTTCCTCTGAAGAATGGTTCATATCTCAAGTATGATGGGGGTGGTTTTGGCTCTACCTTAGGTATTGGATCCTCTGCTTTAGTGTTAACCTTTTCACTTTTTATTGCAGAGGTTAACACTTTGTTTATGACACTAGGATTACGATTCTCTAAATATTTTAAGGTTTTAGAGATCATAATGTACATGTTAGCCTAAGAATCTATCTTAGTTTTTACAGAATTTAGTGGGAAAAGGTTTTTGACGTTTTCCTTGGTACAATTCTCCTTAATCTTATTATTTCCCACTTTAGTCTTTTCTACTAGTTTTTCACTACCGATTGTTATGACATCTTCGTTCCTCTCAGTGGAGAGTCCTAAGGGTGTTTGTGTAAGTAATGTTATTGTTCCCCCTAATCCCTTGTTGATAGTTACTAGCGAATCAATCATAGTGTTTAGTTGCTTAAGGGTTTCATTAACATGGAAGACTTGGTTTCTAATTTCCTTATTTTGGATGGTTTGTGTTGCCATAAACCTTCACATTATAGATTATAGCCTAGAGAGATTTTGCGAATTAACAAAGCTCTCTACCAATGTCTTGAGGTTTGACTTATAAGAATATTATGGTCCCTCGAAACTGTGGTAATTATAGAGAAAGTTTTGGTGATACATAGTAATAGTGACAAGAGTGCCTTAATCTATACGGTGAAACAACAGAGTTACGATATTTGACGTAATTGGTCCCCGACAATGGCGCCAAAATCTTGATGAATTATTTCGCAAGTGCACGCAAAATGTTAAATTAATATAAAGTGTGTCGAACCCACAAAGACCTATTAGTCAAACTATCATTATCTATTGCTATGATGTTTATATAAGACAAATAAACATAAGTGTTTTGAGTTGTGAAAACAAGATAGAATAATGAACTTGAAGTAATTCATGGTAACAATATTAGAATACATTTGGATTAAGAATAAAAGGAAAATAAATAAATTCAGGCAAATAATGCTCGAATGTGATTCTCATCAATTAATGGTACTTTTATTATTTCTAAATAGGATTACTAATGGGGAAATATTTCTAAATGTTACTTTCACGGATTTAGAATTGGATCTTACTTCCTAAATTATATTGTTCCACTTTCACAATGATAGGCGCTTTATGCGCTAAACTAGTAAATCTTATTTTAAGAAATTGAATTCTTTACTTGGTTGAAAATTAATTTTCATTGGAGAGTTTGACTTAAAAGGGTCCCAAGCTTTTGCTTAGGTAACCAGATCTTAAACCTATAAATGTACGAGTCCGTAAATAGTTTTAGAATCACTTTCTAAAAATGTAAGAGTTTCCTAATTAATTGATAAAGTACTTTTGCGGTATTTATTAATTAAAAATAAACCAATTTTATTCCTTAGTGCCAGATGACTTTCGATCTTACCAGACATTTTCACTGCCTCACTTTCATAAAGAAATAAAAATTAAGTTTAAAAAAATTGCATTAAAATGAAAACAACCCACAATTTGAATCCTAAAGAAATAAAATACAGAGTACCATCAAACGATGATCCTCACATTACAACATTAACATATTAGTCGGACATAGTTGTGGTAAACAAATAATCAATTTATTGGAATACGAGATTAAACATAGGGGCTAATTTGATAAAAGTGGTTTTCAAAATATAAGTTGCGAGGAAAATAAAGGTGAGGTAAATTAGAGGGAAAAATGGAGTCAAGATAAAGCATAAAATGCTAAATAAAATAAGAATCGATTCCAACCTTTCCTTGAATGTTTTCGACGCCACTCCTTCGATTCCTTCCTTAACTTTGAAAATCCATTTATAGGCTAATAACCTGGCTCCAACAAGTTTCTTGATCAAATCCCAAGTGTTGTTATCATGAAGAGATTCTATCTCATCATTCATGGCCTTCAGACATTCCGTCTTATTTTGATTCCTCATAACTTCCTTATTTTATCTTGGTTCTTCGTCTAGAACCTCACTTGCAGATATTAAGGAATAAGTTATAAGAAATGCACACCTAAGTCTTTGAGGTTCCTTAATGACTCTTCGCGTCCTATCTCTTGCCAATAGGCAGTCATAGAAAATTTCCTCAACTTCCTCAGCATCTTCTGCTTCTTCTTCGACTTCATTTGTGGTATGAAATTAAGAATCAATATGCTCCACTTGAACAAGAATCTCCACATCTTCCACTCTTCGTCGATATTTTTCACTTTGACTAACATCAACAGTTTTCTTGAAATTTGTTTCAACTTCATTTAACAATATATCTTAACTAGTGATACACCTCTTGTGACCCGACTCTAGGCTCCATAGCCTATAAGCTTTGGCTTCTTCAGGGTATCCCATGAACATGCATTTTAGAACTCTAGGTTAGAGCTTGTCTTACCTAACGTGAGGATAGGCTACGCAACCAAAGACTCTCGGTTTTTCGAGATCTAGAGAATGTCCCGACCATACTTTTCAGGTGTCTTCATATCTAACTAAGTCGAAGGACATATTTTTATCAAATATGTTGTTGTTGAAACAGCCTAAGCCCAAAATACATTCTTTAACCCAACACTAGTCAACATGTATCTAACTTTTTTCAAGATGGTTCGATTTAACCTTTCAGCGAAACCATTTTATTGTGGAGTTCCTGTAGTAATTATGTGCCTTGTAATACCGGAGGCAACACAAAAGTTGTCGAAATCCTCATTGCAAAATTCAAGGACATTATCTATTCTCAACCTCTTGACCTTTTTCCAAGATGATTTTCCACTGAGTCTTCCAACTTTTGAAATTCTCAAAAGTTTCATCCTTAGTCTTTTGGATGAATAGCCATAACTTTCGGGATAGTCATCTACTATGGATAAAAAATACCTTGCTCCTCAATGTGATGGTCACCTTGCACCCCAAAGATCAACATGAATGTAATTAAGGGATCCATGTGTTCTTTGTTTTCCTTTGTTAAACTTCACTCTGCAAGATTTTCCAAGTACACATGGTTCACAAAACATCAGCTTTTCGACTTTGTCTCCACCATGAAAATTTTGTTTCCCCAATTCCACCAGACCTCTTTCACTGACATGGCCCAATATCATGTGCCAGAGTTGTGTCTTCGACAAAGGTTTCGTGGATCCACCATCTTTTTCACATAATTCCTCGAACAATCTTTGTTTAGAGTCGTGTGCCAAATGCATTCAGAATTCATAATCGACTCCTTCAACGGGTTGTTGCTCGAAACCACAAGAACATCAGATGAATCAAAATTATCTTGAATAATGGTTGTGTTGCCATTATCCTTACCTCCATGATATTTTAGGTGTTCATAGCATATTTTTCTTGTATGACCCTCCTTTTTACACTGATAACATCGAATACCAGATGCTTCTCCCTTATAAGACTTCAACTGACTTTTACCTTTCATATTGTCGAACTTACCATCCTTTCGCACCAATTTTCCTTTAATGGCCAAACCTTCACCAACCGCCGAAGGTTTATGCTCTTTTTCGTATGTTCAAATCCTTCGAATACAAGTTTGGTTGAACTTCTTCAAAGGTCGGGGACCCCCTTTCATACAAGAGAGTTTCTTTGAGGTGAGCATGTGTTCTGGGAAAAGTGCACAACAACAACATCGCTTGATCTTCATTATCGATCTTCATATCAATATTTTCAAGATCAAGAATAAATTTATTGAACATATCCAACTGCTCAGTTAACACTTTGTCTTCAATCATTTTGAATGAATACAAAGCTTGCTTCAAGTAGAGTTATTTTACCAACGATTTAGTCATGTATAAACTTTCATGCTTCATCCATAACCCTATCATCGCCGTCTTCTTTGATACCTGTCGAAGAACCTTATCACCAAGGCTCAACAAAATTGCATTGTGGGCCTTTAGTATCATTGTCGTCTTCTCATATTTGGAGTTAACATATCGTTCATGGGAACTTCTCCCTTTAACGCTTCCAAACAACCCTATTGAACTCTGTCGAACTATCGAATCAACCCTTCGATTTAATAGAGTTCAATCAAATATCTTTCACGTTTGTTAGTGGGGCTACTTATCTGTGGAAATATGTGGCATTATCTAAGATTTATGTAGTGAAATGGCATTAGTTGTAAGAATTTTGCAAGAAATAGAAGGCCCCTAAAACATTTTTTTTTCTTGAGGCAGTAGTAGAAAAGCGTGGCTTTAAACTACTTAAATCGTAGTCTAAAGTTTTAGACAACAATTTTCTATTTGTTGTTGCCTATTTAGTTAATGTGCGGTTTTTTAAATACTACCAACGGATTCTAAACACCGTGCCTTAAATATCAAACGGCCACAGTTTCACACTTTTATGAAATACTTTGGTAGAAAATAAAAGATGTTCGTGAAAACACGAAAAGTTATTTTTTTTTAACTATTTTATAAAATTATTTTAACAATTTTTGAAATATGGAGAAATGAAGAGATGTTGTCTCCTGTTAGTAAATTGGTTAATTAAATTATTTGTGTATGCTTCTCTTTATCTTATTCTTGTTGCTCATGTGGATTTATTGACACTCTTACGTATGTTCATTAATTTTGTTTACATTGTTGTTTGAGTCACACATAAACACAATTTTGATATTGTTGAATTTTTCAATTTCACAACAAAAAGAATCATAATATTATGCATAGAACCAGTGTTTTAAAAACCGGATCAGACCGGTCGGTCGGACCGGTCGAACCGAGAACTGGCCAGGTAATCGGTCTGGTTCAATAGTTAGATCGGAAATATCGTTGAACTGGTAAGAACCGGCAAGAACCGGTGAAAATCGGAAAAACCAGCGGTTTTCTAAAACCGGATTTTCTAAACCGTGGTTCAACTGTATTTTTAATTTTTTATTCAAAATTTTTAATTTTTAAAAATACATAATTTAAATTTTTATTTATTTGAATTATTTTATTAAAATATTATATTTAAATAAAAAATAAAATTAATTAATTATATTATTGACAAAGAAAATGTTGTTGATGCGGTTGATTTTGTAGATAATTTTGATATTGAAGAAGGATATCTTAATATTAAAATAATCTTTACTCCTTGAAACTAAATAGTACATAATAAAATTATTTTGTTATAAATTATTCAATTAGACTATGTTACAATTATACTTTGTAATTTTGTACTATTTTATTATATATGATACTTATATTTAAAATTTAAATTTAAATAAATTTGTTTATGATATGATAATTTTAAAATATTTAAAATATTTAAAATTTAAATTTAAATTATCAAATGGTGAATTTATTTATGAAATGATATTTAAAAAAAAAAATTAGTTCTAATTATATTTTGTAGAGATTGAGTCATCTCGTTCGACAAGTTTTATACCTATATCGTTTTGTTATAAAGGCCGATTTAATCAAATGAATTATTCGGTTTAATCGATTTAATCCGGTTTAATCATGCGGTTCGACCAAATGACCTGGTTTAACCAATAAATCGATGACCAATACCTTCACCGGTTTGATCTCCGGTCCAGTTTTTAAAACACTGCGTTGAACAACTGAATAAGTGGTATGACATGATAAAACTTACCGCTTATTAATGTGTGAACGAGAGAAAGAAAGAATAGAAAGGAGAACTTGTTTGATAGATGCATGACATTGATATAATAACCAAGTCAATAGGCCACATCCTAACCCCCACCCAAACATAACGTGCATGCAAACGCTTAAAATGAGAGTATCATTGACGTACTAATAAAGTTAAGCTTTTTGGAAATAAATTAGAATAGGTAAAGACACATGGAAAATAATGCACATATACTCTTTATGAAATATATTTGCATATGGCATTTGTTGTCATAAATTAAGAGTGAAAGAAGCCAAAGAAGGTAGAGACATATATGTCTCCCATGAAGGGTGTGTTATGGTCCCTACAACCTATCCTTGTTACACAGATATGGAGAGCGATAGTACGTTAAGGTCTGTCTTGGAGAGTTTCACCATTCAACAACCACTTTATGTATATTGCTTTAATTTGTTTTGTTGTTGCTTTTAGACTTTAGCACTTTTCCCACAAATTTTATTTCAACTAAGGAAGGGAAAGATGAGAAATGGAGCATAGTATGTATATCTTTCTGACAAAATTAAATAGAGAAGTCCATTATTTGTTTTCTATGAGGTTAAAACTTTTGCAAGAAGTCCATTATTCATTTTCTGTGAGGTTAAAACTTATGCATGGATGTGTCATAAGTTTAACTCACATGGTAAAAGGTTACTGCTCATAATAATATGCTGAGGTACTGAAAAGTTTCAATTTTTCTTTTTAGGATTAACTAATAGATTCGTGGACAATGTTAGAGTAATTTTAAATTAAATGGATTAAGACTAGAATTGCGTATGAGTACTTTTATAATTGTATTTCAGGCACTTTTTAAATTGTTTTAGAATTTACAAGCAAAAAATAATTTATTGAGTTTGCACAAGAAAGATAAAAATTCCAATGTAAGAAAGAAAGTTATATGAAATTAAACAATAAAGAGGAGAGTTTGAATTATATTTTTTATGAATCCGCAACAATGTATTTATAGACTTAATTATGTAAGTTTCACAGGGTTGCCATCATTGCTAAACACACTCTTTCACCATGTATTTAAACTCTTCTCACTAAATAAATAAAAAAAGGAAATTTCCCCCCACTTAATGGGGTTCTTCTTCATCTGGTGAAAAACTAAAAATATCTCCACGTTTCATAAGTTAACTTACAAATTCACATCGGAGGTGGACTTCTCAAGTTAACTTACAGAATAATTCAATAATATTTAAAAAGAAGGTGAACTCGCAAGTGCATCTACGAATTCACTTTGTTTTTTTTTAAAATAAGGTGAATTCGCAAGTTAATTTACGGATTCACCTTATTTTTATAAAATAAGGTGAATTTGTAAGTTAACTTGCGAATTCACGTTATTTTCTGAAAATAAGGTGAATTCGTAAGTTAACTTGCGAATTCACCTTATTGGGTGAATTAGTAAGTTAACTTACGAATTTTGGGTTGGGCAAAGTTCAGAAACATTTAACACAATTCATACCATTCATTCAACTTAATTCATAAAATTACATAGTAGATGCAGAAAATTAGATTACATATTATTATAAACGGGAAGATGTGGATGTTGCAATATTTTGATAACATCTTTCGCCAATCTACGAAGCGACACATCCATCTCAATCGGACCCTTTGTCGAGTATTGATGAAAGGTATCCCACATAACCTCTAAGTCGTCGCCGTTCTTCAACTGAAACCGGGTGAACTTGAATTTCCTTCATCATCAAGTGAAGGTGAACGGTACTCCAGCTTGACCACCTTGCGATTATCTGGTTACTGCAACAGAGAATACAATGTCGTAATGAGATCGTCGTACGGGGTGTCCTACGAGAGCCTGAATTGAACTGGCGCACGCGCAATAGTGAAGTAGACAAACGCAAGGTGTGGATATGTTTGTGTCATTTTCTGGTTTTCGTTTGTGATAGAGAAATAAATGAGTTGTAGACCCAATTTATAGCAAAGTTGGAGTAATATGGATGAAAGAAATCGTATCAGGTCAAATTTCACAAGTTAACTTACGAAATGCACTAAATCAGGAAAATTCGTAAGTGAACTTACAAAATGTTTCCTGTGTTGTTTTTTTAAATAATCTGGAATAATTCGCAAGTTAAACTAAACGCAAAACATGGGGGAGATTCTTGGGTTCGGGGTTAGATTATACAAAACGAAGGTATTATAATCCAATGTATCTATAGGATCTTTTGTGCGTTTGTGTTTTATTTGCTATGTTATTTTGAGAAAATTTCTCCTATTAGGATTTAAGAAGGGTAGGATAGGTAGGAACCTAGGTTTGTTTATTATGATTATGCTCGCAAAGATCATTGTGATCCTCTGTATACATATCCCCTAGAGGGAATCAGAGCAATTGTAGCTCAGGATCTAAGGGTAACTATGGTTTGAGTGGTTTGAGGGAGAAATAAGTATGCTCGCTAAGGGTGAGACCTTGTGCCTACGTATTCTCAAAAGGAGGTTTAGAAAGTCAGAGCAATCGTAGTTCCCACTTATGTGCTAGTGAAAGCAAAGATTTTAAGAGACAACGTCAAATGTCATCTTAATGAAAAATGTATCTAATCTATTTCATTACATACATTTTGTAAATTGATTGTTAAATCTTTCATTGTAAGAAATGGGTGTTTAACTTGAGTGTACAAGTATACCGCTTATAGTTCTTAGAATTAGAAGAGGTTTTGAAAAATGTTGAATCTTTCATTGTAAGCATTGGGCATTTTGTTTGAGTGTACAAGCGTTTCCACTTACAGTTAAGAAAGATGTTTTGTTTGTTTGTTTGAAAAAAAGTGTTTGATTTGAATGTGATGCTATATATGAGATACTTCTTCCATAGAGATGATTCATGTATCATCTCTGAGGAGAAATGTTTGTTATTGTTTGGGGGGATGCTTTTAAGAAGCCTGTGAGTCCTTGTATTGTAAGCCCAAGAGGAGGCTATTCGAGGGACATCGAGGGTCCTTGTATTGTTAGTCCAAGAGGAGGCTTTTCGAGGGACATCAAGGGTCCTTATATTGGTATCCCAAGAGGTGGCTACAGGATATGGCTGGCTTGGTTTTAAGAGTGATTTCACCGAGAAACCATACTCTTAGGGTTCTATCCTAGCTAAGGGGATTCTTTGTAGGAAACCCAATAGAAGGATGTTGGATATTTCCAGATCTCTTTCTTGTATGAGGCCCAAAAGGAGGCTAAACTCAATGAGGGAGTTTTTTTGTACGAAGCCCAAGAGGAGGCTAACTCAACCAAATAGTTGTTTTGTACGAATCCTAAGAGGAGGCTAACTCAACGAGGGAGTTCTTTTGTACAAAGCCTAATAGGAGACTATGGAAAACCTAGTTGTTATACTAGTTGTAATGACATAAATAAACATGAACAAGTATATGAACAAGTATATATATGACAAAGTGTGTGTGTGTATTCATATGAGTTAATGAAGAAAATATATAATCAAGTGTATAAAACAAGCAAATAAAGCTAATGTACGTGGATATATACAAAGGAGTGAGACATACACCTTAAGGGAGGCCCACTGGAATAAGAGCAGTTTCACCGAGAATAATGCTCCTCTTAATACCAGTGAAATTGGTGTATAAACAAGCAGATAAAACTAGCGAACGATACTAGTTATACTTGAATATGTACAAGGATGATTAAATATGTACAATGAATTAAATATGTACACAAAAGGGTGAATATGTACAAGTAACTAAACATGTACATAGGGGGTTTAGTATGTACAAGGAAATAAATATGTACATAAAAAGGGTTGGGACTTACACCGTAAGGGAGACCCATGATCAATTCGATTTTGAGTTCGAAAGATTTTCGAGAAAGAAACCTAGTTCGGTTTGTATTTTCAATGATTTAATCGAATCGATCATGGAAAATAGGTGTGTAAGTTAATTAAAACATATTGAAAGATTTGAAAAGTGAAAATTATTCACATGAATGTTTGAAAAAAATTAGGTTGAAAAATCAAGAAGAAAACAGTTTTTGAAAGTATTTAAAATACTTAAAAGTCTTACTTTTAACCTAATAAAAATATATCAAAACAAAATATTTTTGGAATTTTTGACATAATGATAATGATTATGTGTATATATATATATATATATATATATATATATATATATATATATATATATATATATATATATATATATATATATATATATATATATAATGACAAGTGTGCAAATAATTATCTCAAAATGAGAAGTTTTGATTGGTTTTGAAAATATTGAAGTTTGTTAAAAAACTTAAGAAAAACAAGTGATAAATATTTGTTTTGTGGCCAAAAGGGTTTGAACTCAGGACCTTAGGCTGAAAGATGAAAAGAAATACCATTGAGCCACATGTGTGGCTTGTTATTTAGAAGATTTTAGAAAATTATATAGAAAAACAAGTTTGAAAAATTGGAAAAGAGTGAAAAGATCTCCGGGGGATTCAACCCTGGACACGAGGCATGTTAAGACATGAAAGGCGCGTACTCTACCACTGTGGTGGCTATACATCCTTTGATTTAAACACAAACAAACATATATATTTAAAACGCAAATTTAAAAATAGGACACATGGCACCATCTCCATCGTCTTCTTCCTTAAGACAAATTCCACAGTCAGATTCAAATTTCTTGCATTCTTGATCAATTTAAAAAATGTAAAGTGCTCAATTGCTCAGAATTTCATCATGATTTCAACGATGCAATTTATTAAAGCTAACACTTAAAGATCAAAGAAATTTCAGAAGTACCAAATGAACCTATGAAAATTTCACCTAATCTATGGGCTTAATTGATTTTAAGTGAAATTGAGGGTTCATAAAGCTTGAGCAATATGATATCTACATTTCTAACTACTAAAATGATGTTAAAGATGCTTGTACAAGAGAATTAAGTTTCGAGACACTTACCTCTTGCAGCAAAATCCTAGAACTCGTATGAGTTCTTCCAGATGCAAAGTAATGATCCTGCTAGCTTCCTTGGACCTTACTGAGTGTGCTCAAACTCCTAGCTTGCTTTGAAGCTTGTTGCATTATTCTACCCAACTCAATTTGCAAATTGCTGGTTTTTGAATGGAGGGTGATGATGGAGTTGTTAAAAAAGTTTTCTAAGGATTTGGATCACTTCTATGGAGTGTATGGATGATATTTGAAGTGAAAATTTGAAAAGTGCACGAGTGTGTTCGCGTTAAAAGGTGACGCGCCTGAGGATGCGAACGTGAGTTCGGATCTTCCGGCTCGTAACGATTTAAATCTTTTGATTTGTTTATAAAGATGCCGCGAGCATCAAGCTTTATTATTTTCAACACAAGAAAGATGATTTAATGATTATGAAAAAGGGGAAAGCTGAAATACCCTCAATTGATATTGGTATGCGAACGACTAGCGCAAACTAGACATAACGCATTGGGGAGATTCGAGTAAGGGGATTGTTATATAAAGGAATAGATGGAGCACCCTAAATATATGTAGTTATCTACACTTTATATATGAATACGTTTGATATGTTTGTATGTTTTAATTGCTATTTCTATGATTGGGAAAGTTTCTCCTTTGGGATTTTAAGAAACAGATTATGTGGGATTCTAGGTTTTGTTATTATTGTGCTCGCAAAGATCCGTGGATCTTCATACATATCCCTAGTGGGAATCGAGCATTTGTAGCTCGGATCTGGTTCTATGGTTTGTTTGGTTTGAGGGAGATAGAAATTTGCTCGACAAGGATGAGACCTTGTGCCTACGTATTCTCAAAAGGATGTTGAGAAAGTCAGAGCAATCGTAGTTCCCACTTATGCTAGTGGAAAGCAACGGGATGTTAGTAAGAGACAGACAAATGTCATTTTAATGAAAGATGTATTTAATCTATTTCATCACATACATTTTGAAAAGTTTGATTGATAAAAAAAAATCTTTCGTCGTAAGTATTAGGTGTTTTGCTTGAGTGTACAAGCGTTACCACTTACATGTTTAAGAAAGATGTTTGAAAAAGATGATTGAATCTTTTAACTGTAAGTATTGGGTGTTTTGCTTGAGTGTACAAGCGTTACCACTTACAATTAAGAGATGTTTTTGTTTGAAAATAGTTTGAAAAGAGTTTGAAAAGTTTTTGACTGTATGTGAGGTGATAGATGAGATACTTCTTCCATAGAGATGATAGATGTCTAAATCTCAAGGAGAAATTGATTGGATTAAAGGGATGCTTTTAAGAAGCTCGTGGGTCCTTGTATTGTTAGCCCAAGAGGAGGCATTCCGAGGGTCATCGAGGGTCATCGAGGGTCCTTGTATGAAGCTCAAGAGGAAGCTATAGGGTATGGCTGTCTTTGGCTTGAAAGGGATTTCACCGAGAAATCATCCTTTTCTGAATAAGAGCAATTTCACCGGGAAATTTTACTCATTGGGGATTTTGAAAGTGATTTCACCGGGAAATCATCCTTTCAGGGTTCTATCTTAGCGCGGGTGATTCTTTGTATTGGAAGCCCAATAGGAGGTCATTAAGAGATTTCTGTCTCTTTCATTGTATGATGCCCAAGAGAAGGCTAAACTCAATGAGGAGTTCTTTTGAACGAAGCCCAAGAGGAGGCTGACTCAACAGGAGTGTTGTCTTATAAGCCTAAGCGGAGGCTAACTCGTGGGAGAGTTTCTTTGTACAAAGCCCAAGAGAAGACCCTGGGGATAAGTTACCTTGTATGAAGCCCAAGCGAGGCTAAACTCAACCGGTGATGAGTTGTCTTGTATGAAGCCCAAGCGAGGCTAAACTCGGGAAACCTATTGATTAGTCTAATTGTTATGTTATTATTAGACAGTTTGTATAAACAGTGTGTGTGTGATATGTATTCACGAGTTTATGAAGGAAATATAAACAATGCATGATGTTTATTTACGCAGCTTTATGGAATATAAACAAGTGTCGTGAAACGAACGCTTAAAACGAGCGTAACTTGGTTATTTACAAGTTTGAACTGTACAAGGAAATGAATATGTACACGAACGAGTTTTTATGTACGACAAAGATGGATGTACATAGGAGGGTTGGGACTTACACCATAAGGAGGCCCATTGATTTGAAAGCTTTCACAGGAATAATGCTCCTTTCAATACCAATGGTATTCAGTAAAATGTACAGATGAAACAAAATGATTGATCAAAGTTTATACGTAAAAGGTATTTTCAAAGAAAGAGTATCTATTATGTACGATAAAAGGTTTTGAAAAAAGTATCGTGTTATGTACGATAAAAAGTTTTGAAAAAAGTATTGTTATGTACAGATAAAAATTTGTATGTGTTTGGAAAGTTTTTGATATGTACAAAGAAATATTGTGTACATAAAAGAATGTTATGGGACTTACACCGTGATGGAGGCCCGTTGGTTAAAAAGAAAATTTGCTCAGGAGAAAACTTCCTTTAGAACCAATGGATTCAGCGTATAGACAAACGAATGAAAACAAACGAAAGAAATTTGTTTATGTTTGAATATTAACAATGATGATTTGAGTATGTACAAGTAAAACTAAATATGTACATAAAGGATTGGGACTTACACCATAAGGGAGGCCCATGATCGATCGAGAAATTCGAGAAAGAACGAATTTGTTTTATCGTTTTAAATCGGATTGATCATGGTAAAAGATGCAAGTTTTGATGAAATGTTTTGAAAAATGATTTGAAAATGTTTTTAAAAATGTTTTGAAATATTTTGAAATGTTTTGAAATGTGAGGTTCATTTATGAAAAGTTTTGAAAAAAATCGGAAGTCGAAAACTTGAAAAATTCACCTTTTAAGGAGGTTTTAAAAGTGTTCAGAACGTCGTTTTCGGCTCGATTAAAATTTAATCAGATGAAAGTTTTTTCTGAAAATTTTTGCACTATCATAAAATAGATACATTTATTGACAAGTGTTTAAAAAATCATCTCAAAATGAGAAGTTTTGATTGGTCAAAAAAATTGTTGAAGTATGATAAAAAAACATGAAAAAATATGAAGAGTTTGTGAAAAAGAAGAAAAAAATGGTCCTGATGGGTGTTGAACCCATGACCATGAGGTGGACCACGTGGCAAGATGACTTAAGACCAAGCCAGGAACCACTAGACCAAACGCGTTGAGCTGTTTAGTGGATTAAAACACGCGTTGGTATAAGATTGGTTAATTTGAAAATTTAAAATGAAGAACAATGAAGAACACGCGCGAATTTCTGGGCTTGCGTTTTGATTTTCAGAATCACGAATTCAACCTAAAATCTTTGTTTCTCAATGAAATCCAATGATGTAAACATCAAAGTTGATCGATTTTGCACCATGAACACGATGGCGTTTGTTAATTTCATTTATTTTCAGTCTATCATGTTTTACTTTCTAGAAAAACGAAGAACCCTAAAAACTAAGAAATCAAATTAAATTACGTGTTGTTGATGATTGTTTGATTTTGTTGAGGGTTAATGATCGTGTTAGGTGCAGAAAGAGAATGGCCAAGAGCTTTTTTCAATTGATGCACAAAATCATGGAGTTTGAAGTTCAGTTATATCCCTGTTGAAGCTGAGATCGGAATGTGTTTTAGAGCACTTCCAGTTGTTGTTTGACGATTGATTAAGCACCAGCGGCCTCTAGGGATGATGTATGATCACCCTGCTTGCTCTGAAATGCCCCAGAACTTTCCAACCAAGTCCACCTGCACAGTTCAAAAATGGCAGCTCGATTTCTATGTAAATCGTGTTACAGTTAGATCTGGATCATGTACATGAGGTATGGTGATGGTGTATGGATGATTACAACATCAATTGATCAAGCCTAGCTTCAGTTTCAAATTCCATGGCAGTTTTGGAAGTTTATGTGCATAGCAAGTGATTTCTGATTTTTAGCTTTGATCAAGTTGTTTTTAAGCTTGGAACAAGTTTAATTATGATCATGAAACATGTTGGACACCAAATTTCATCATGTTTTCATGGAATTTTGAAAGTTGCAAGTTTTCTCAAAATGTGTTATATTACTTGATTTTCAAGAAAGTGAAAGAAAGTATGAATTTGTGAAGCTTTTGGTGTTGATTTCTCTTGAAATGGTGAGCTATTTATAGGCAAACAAGCTCTGCAAAATTAGGCAAGAGTACAAGCCAATTGGATATTCAAGGTTAACTTAAGGGGCAAGAATGGTTTTTTACCAAAAAAGGAAACTTCCTTTTTTCACCATGTGCTATATTTTTGCATTTTGATCCAATCTTCAATTATATCCTCTAGGCTGATATTTATCAGTTTGATCATCCACTTGGCAAGGCTAGAAAGCTTCTAGATGAAGAAACACAAAAATGACCTATAATTTGATGTTTTGACTTTGAAAATCAAGTTTCATGGAGCCTTAAGTTTCAATTTCAAAAGTATAGCTAGACTCCATGGATTTGAGAGTTCTGGGACATTTTGGAAAGATATTTCCACAAGCTACAACTTTCATGTTTTGAGTTTTTTCAAATTCCAATTGGAACTTGGTGAAAAAATGGCTTGAAGTTTGGAAAAAGTAAGAAATTTCAACACTTAGAAAAATTTCTAAGTGTTAAACTTTTGACTTTTTGTTGACTTTTCCAAATTCTTTGATTTTTTATGATCATGATGGATCATGTGAAGTATTTTGATGATGGAAAAAGTTTTGTTTTGAAAATTTTTACCAAAAGTCAAAGTTTGACTTTTCTGTGCAGATGAAATTTCATCAGATGTTTCAGAAATTGACTGATGAAGTCTGTGAACTTCTGTGATGTTTTGAATCCAGAAATTAGGTCAAGATGTTGTATCTAAGATATAATGACCAATCTCTATCCAAAAAAGTCATTTCTTGTTCAAAAAATCAGAGAAAACTCATGCCCGATCAAAACCCTAATTGGTCGATCCTTGATTGATCTGTGAGAAAAAATGGATATCTGAAGATTGAAGGATGATATTTTGATCAAGATAGATCAAATGATGTGAAAAAAAACTCAAACCCTAATTGGTTAGCTCTTGAATTAGATGAAAATCTGATGCAACCCTAATTTTGACCTATGAATGCTATACCCGATTAATGCTGTCTGAACTGTTAGTTGTGCAATGATGCAAATGTAAGGTGGTATATTAGGTCAAAATTTGGGGTATGACAGAGTGAAATGAAAGTTTACAAGTTAAGGCTCAAAACTTGCACAAATTGAAATTTTTTGAGCAAAGTGACTCTTGGCTTATTTTGTGATGGATTGAAGGTCAAACAACTTCTAAATGATGTTTAGAAGAGGTTTGAATGACACCTTTGGTTAAAACTTGTAAGAATTGGAAGTTGGAATTCTAACCTCTTTGAAAACTTAGAAAATTGCAATTTAAGAAAGAATTGAGAAAATAAGTTTGTATTTATTTTGGTGTGATTTTCAAATGAAACATGGACCTCTATTTATAGGCCAACAAGTTTGGAGATCAAGGCAAGCAAGTTTGCAGATTTTTGCAACTTGGAGCTTAAGGGATTAAAAAGGAATCTTTGTCATAAATGCACATGGTTATATTTTTAAACCATGGTTAAAAATCTCAAGTGTTCTTATCCTTCTTAAATCATGAAATCAAAATATCTTTGGGACACCTAGGCTTCTAGAAGAGAAAGAGATAAGATCCTTTGCAAAATGACTTGAAAATTTTGTGAAAATGACTTATAATGCAAGTTTTTGGACCTATAATGTCTAATTTCAAAACCCTAGTTCCACAAAATATTTTTCATGTTCTTGGACCTTTTGGAAATCTTGGAACAAAATCTACAACTTTCATGTTGAAATTTTTTCTTGAATCAAAATGGATCTAGGTGAAAAATGACCATGAAAATGGTGAAAAGTGATGAAAACACTTGAAAAATTTTCTAAGTGTTTAAAAAAATCAAGTTTTGACTTTTTTTTTTTGACTTTTTTCCACATTTTTGATATTTTATGATCAGGATGGATAATATGAAATGCTTTGATGATTGAAAATTTGAAATTAAAAAGTTGACCAAAAAGTCAAAGTTTGATTGATCTAGACAATTGACTTTTTGTCAGATGATTCAGAATTTTACTGTTAAATCAACCATGTCATTGAAAATGTTTTGAATCAAGAAATTAGTTCAAGATATTGCATTAGTGATTTTGAGATCATTCTCCAAGAAATTAGGTCATGCAATGAGCTATCTTTTTGGGATTTTAGAAGGGTAGGCTAGGTAAGAATCTAAGTTTGTTTATTATGATTATGCTTGCAAAGATCATTGTGATCCTCTGCATACATATCCCCTAGAGGGAATAAGAGAAATTATAGCTCAGGATCTAAGGGTAACTATGGTTTGAGGTAGAAAGAAGTATGCTCGCCAAGGGTGAGACCTTGTGCCTACATATTCTCAAAAGGAGGTTGAGAAAGTCAGAGCAATCGTAGTTCCCACTTATGTTCTAGTGGAAGCAAAGATTTTAAGAGACAACGACAAGTGTCATCTTAATGAAAAATATATCTAATCTATTTAATCACATACATTTTGTAAATTGATTGTTAAATCTTTCATTGTAAGAAATAGGTATTTAACTTGAGTGTACAAGTATACCGCTTATAGTTCTCAAAATGAGAAGGTGTTTTGAAAAACGTTGAATCTTTCATTGTAAGCATTTGGAATTTTGCTTGAGTGTACAAGAGTTGCCACTTACAGTTAAGAGAGATGTTTTGTTTATTTGTGCCAAAGTAGTTAATTCCTGTCTAACCTACCCTTCTTAAATCCCAAAGGAGAAACTTTCCCAAAATAACATTGCAAATAAAAAACACAAAAATGCATAAAACATTTCCTGTGGAAAACTATAGATATATAGGGTGCTAATACATTCCCTTTATATAATAAACCCTCTTACCCTGGTCTCTCCCCAATGCGTTGCATTTAGTTCACGCTAGTTGCATCGCATATCTTATTTAGGGTATTTCAGCTTTCTCCTTTTCCATTTTCTTTCTTGTTTGGAAAAAATAAAAATTGGTGCTCGTGGCATCTTTTAAACAAAAAAAAAATAAAAAAAGAGTAAATCGTTTTGAGCCGGAGATTCGAATTCTAATTTGAGTCCCTCGTTCGTCACTTTTTACCGCGAACACCTCCACTGTAAGACCAATGGGTTTACTCGAGTTTGCATACCCAAGTTGACGTCTTTCCAAGAATGGGTTGTAGTTAATTCCTCCTTGTGTACTAACGAGAGATATGTTAGCAAACTCTCCATAATTGTCAATGATTTTCATTTCACCGGGAAACCGTACTCTTAGGTTTCTATCCTAGCTAATGAGATTCTTTGTACGAAGCGCAATAGGAGGCTGTTGAAGATTTCCAAATATCTTTCTTGTATGAGGTCCAAGAGGAGGCTAAACTCAACGAGGTAGTTCTTTTGTACGAAGCCCAAGAGGATGATAACTCAACGAGGGAGTTCTTTTGTACGAAGCCCATAGGAGGCTAACTCAACGAGGGAGTTCTTTTGTACGAAGCCTAATAGGAGGCTAACTCAACGAGGGAGTTCTTTTCTACGAAGCCCAATAGGAGGCTATGAGGAACCTAGTTGTTATACTAGTTGTAATGACATAAATAAACATGACAAAGTGTGTGTGTGTGTGTGTGTGTGTGCGTGCGTGTGAATTCATAGGAGTTTATGAAGGAAATATATAAACAAGTGTATAAAATAAGAAAATAAAGTTAATGTACTTGGATATATACAAAGGAGTGGGACTTACACCTTAAGAGACGCCCACTGGAATAAGAGCAGTTTCGCCGAGATTAATACTCCTCTTAATACCAGTGGAATTGGTGTATAAACAGGCGGATAAAACTAGCGAACGATACTAGTTATACTTGAATATGTACAAAGATGGTTGAATATGTACAAGGAATTAAATATGTACACAAAAGGGTGGATATGTACAAGGAATAAAATATGTACATAGGGGGTTTGGTATATACAAGGAAATAAATGTGTACATAAAAAGGGTTGGGACTTACACTGTAAGGGAGGCCCATGATCATAAAAAGGGTTGGGACTTACACCGTAAGGGAGGCCCATGATCAATTATTCTCTTTCTGATTTTTATTTTTTCATAATTTTATTTTAAGATTTGACATTTTTAATGATTTTTCTCTTTTATTTGAGTTATTTAATTATTTAAAAATACTTTTTGACATTTTTAAATTCTGAAAAAATTATGGAAGGATCCAATGGTCATTTGATAAATATTGGTGACTTCACTTTATTTTTATTTCTGATTTTACTATTTTTTCCAATTTTTATTTATTTTACCGTTTTCTTTTTTTAAAAAAAAAATAGTTTTTGACTTTTAAAAATTTCCAAAAAAATTGTCAAAACTTGTTGACTCTTTTTTGACCTTGGACAATATTTTTGGAATTTTATTTTGATGAATGGTTATCATTATGTATTTCATCAATAAAATCCAATTTAATAATCCATTTCTTATTAGTATTATTATTATTTTTTATTTTATTTGTTTAATATTTGTTTCTGATTTTAGATTTATTTGGAGTCGTAAATTTCCTCAAGATCAATGAAACTTGGGTGTTTATTAGTCTCAAGACTAAATCCACCAAAATGGTTGATTGATTTTTATGAAGTTAGACCAAATGAATTCATCTGATGCATTGTAGATTTTGTGAATTTATCCCCCACCATCTCCATCTTATCCCATTCTTTTTTTACATGTGTTGACAAACATTAGAGGATGATCTACATATCATTCCTCTTGTTTGCTTTTTCAACACATAAATCATGCTTGACTGACCTCGTTGTAGGGTGACCTCTATATAGGATACTTGACGATTGCTTAATATAGATTTACATTTTGTCTCAAATAGGAAAATGATTAATTGGTGGTGTTATACCCCAAAAATTTTCCTCCTGTTTTTAAGGTCAAGATACCTCTCCATGTCCAAGAATTACTCAAGGGTTGATCAGACAAACCCTCTCCTAAGCAATCAACCCACAACTAGGGTTTTGTTTCTCTCAAGACAAAAGTGGTTTCTAATGGCTCAAGTTAATGTCATGACTCATCATATGCCTTAAAGTAAATCCATGTCAAGTTTCAAGCCTCATGGCCCAAGTTTGCTCAGTTAACTGCTCAGATGAATGAAAATTAGTTGTATTGGACAAAAAGTCAATTGTGATCAACATACAATCAAACTTCATCTTTTTTGGTCAACATCAATATTTTGAGATCACATTCATCATTTGATCAAGGTTTGATCATGATTAGTCAAAAGTTGCTAAATTAGGGTTTCTTGAGGAAAAGTCAACAGAACTTTGACCAAGCATAACTTCCACATACTTCATCAGAAGTTTTTTCGTGGAAGATCATTTAAAAGGGAATTCAATTCTCTACAAATTTGCCTCTCACAAGGTTTGCCCAAAAATGCTTCATTTGAGATACATGGGTCAAGACATTATAGGTCCTTTCAAAAGTCAACAAAAGTCATCTTTTTCCAAAGAAGTGTACATGAACATGGAAGCTTCAGATAAGATGAAACCAAAGAGAGATTTTAAAGGACATCTTAAGCTTTTTAAAAAGTCCAAGATAACTCTCAAATGATAAAAATTGAGCAAGATATAGTTTGTGAAAGTTTGGAAATTTTGAAGGAGTGCATGAAAGAAATATTGATCAATCTTGAAAATTTCAAAATGGGCATATGTTTTCATGATCTAAACTAGTTTGTAACAATATCCATGACCTCTAAGCCCAGCCACACGCCACATTACCATTTATTTTATTTATTTTTGAATTAATTCATTGAAATTCAAATTTAATTAAAATAAAATACAAAAACAAAGAGTATGTGTGCAAAGCCTTGAATTTAAGTGTCTTGAGGGCCAAGAAAACCCATGATAGTTGGAAAAATCGTGGAAGAAGAGATTGGCATGAGATTGAGCAAATTTGGAAGTTCGGTATTTGATTTTTCAATCAAATATCTTTCAATGAATGCAATATATTTTCTCATAATTTCTAACATTATACTCTCCTTATTATATATTCTACAAGACCAAATGAGAAACACACGGATTGCTGCCTCAAAAAACCCTACATGAAATTCTCAAAAATCAAGTTTCTAGGGCAAACTAAAATCCAACTTTCCAGCCGCTCTCAAGCCAAACCACGCATCCATTCATCCCCCTGAGCCTTCCAGGAATCATTCCAAGTCCTTAAGCAAGCAAGATTGTGCCCAGAATCATCCCCTTGAAGTTGCACTAGTTTGGTAAAGTTTGAAACTTCTAACCTTTGATTTATACAATATAAACTGTGTTTATGCATTCATACATGTTCATGATGTTGTTTAAAGTCAATTTAATGCTTTGTTTTTGAGGTTTGACGTAGGAACGATAAGACGTCATTGCTAGGGCTTGCAAACTATTAAGCTTTGTATTCCTATTTTCAGGCCGTTTTAGATCAAAAGAAAACCACCATTGAACTTGCAACCCTCTATTTAGGGGGCGTAGGGTCCCTCTTAATCATTTATCTGTTTTATTTTAAAGGTTTGGGAACTTGGATCACCAAAGAAGATGACCGGAGCTAGGGCTCTGGCGTCCCTCCGACCTCTGACTCGTTGACCCAGGGTGTGGCTCGTTTTGATTCGTCCATTCAACATCCCTTGGCCCCACTTGCACGCGTGTTTTTTAAATACGATTGTTGGAAATTATCAATACATACATATTTATGAAATCAGTAAAATAAATGGATGTATGGCCGCTCCAGCGGTAGAACGCCTGCACTTAGTCCTTACCTCTCTCAAAGTGTGGGTTCGATCCCTGCCTTTTGCAACTTTTTTAATATTTTCTAATTTTTACAGGTTCCACATATATATTTCTGGAGGCGTGTTTATATCACCATGGAAAAGTGGTGTAGTGGAGAAATTTTGAACCTGCAACCCCAGGGTCACGAGTTCAACACCCTGGGGTGCCATCCCTATTTTTTTAACACTTTTCTCTTTCATATTTTTCTAACCTTTTCAATTTTTTTCAACTTATTTAATTTCTTTTTAAAAATTATTTTAACTATTTTCTAAAACCCTAAAAAATATTTTGATTTTAGTTTTAGGTTGACAAAATCTTTATTTAATTTTTGACACAAATTTTTTTTAATTTTCTTCTCATTTAAAATTATTTTTCTTAATTAATTTTGAATTAGACTTTCTTAATTAAAATCAACCACAAAAATGTCAAAAATATTTTCCTTTTAAATTAGGGTCTAACTTATAACTTTATTAAAACCTTTTTTCTCTCTTATTTATTTATTTTTATTTTTATTTAAATTCTAGAAAATGATGTATAGGTTGCAAGGTTGTTTTTGTAATAGCGTATATTTACTTTTCTCGCACTTTTTCTCATTATTATGTAACTGCTCATGGGATGTAATAGCTTAGGTAAATTTACTTTTTCGCACCTCCTATTATGTATCTGCCCCAAAGCCATGTAATAGCGTAGGATATTTATTTTTCCACACTTTTATTTTTTTGCGAATATTTAACTGCTAGATGCATGCTAATTAGGATTTATATGGCAAGATTTAAAGTCAATCTTAGAATAACCCTAATTAAAAGATAAATATCTGAATCAACACAGTTTGCACACTTATACCCTTTGGGTATCCTCTCTTGTTGCCTTCGGATAAAAAAGGTCATGTCCCTCGAACGTAGGGATACCATTAGCAAAAGACCCTCGGTTAAAATCATCATAGTCCCTTCAAAGATCATAGTCCCTCGATGATCCTCGAGTTGCCTACGAAAAGATGATCTTGTCCCTCGATGACCCTACAGAAAAATGATTATAGTCCCTTCGAAATGCTAAGGTATCCTTACAATGTTTCCTTCAATGACCTTACGATGACCCTACGCCAGTCCCTTCACATCCAATGGATGGGGCTACCTACCAACTAATGATATGGATAGCACTATCCTAAAGGAGAAGGAAAATAACAAGAACGACCTTTGAGTGGGTAAACTCTTAATTGCTTGCTCAAAATACTTTTCACACCTCACATTTTCAAACAAATATTTTCAAACATTCTTGAGGACTTATACAAGAATCGTGACAAGTTAAATCAAAATATTTTCAAACAAATCACACACACATACATAGAGCAATTTTCAAAAGTGAGCTAAGCAATTAAGAACCCAAAGATAACTATGGATGAAAAGGGTGCTAACACCTTCCCTTTTCATAATTACCCCCCGAACTCAGAATCGATAAAAGGTTTTTCCTATTCTTTTCACCTTTTTCCTATTGGATAAACGAAAAGTCGGTGACGACTCTTGCTAACCGCAACATTTATGATATAACGAAAAACAACCAAGTCAGTTCTCCCACCGTGTTACAGGTGGCATAAACTGTATGTTTTGCAAAAGTCCCAAAAGATTGTTTGAGCTTTGATTTTGGTTCAATACTTATGATACTTTTCGTGTAGTCCCTGTATTTTTTAATCAAGCTTCCGATAAGTTTTCACTAGCATTGTCCAATTGAAATTCTCAATCATCTTTGATCAAGTGTTGAGATCTTTGATTGTTCCAAAATGGATGATATACTTGTCAAAAAGCAACTGAAACTTGCCGTGTGCTCGCTATGATTCTATCAAGCTTCTGGAAAGTCTTCATGAGCAAGCTTCAAGATGATCATTCAGTTAACATTACTAATTACTAACAATTAACTTTATTTTTATGCTTTTTAATTTCCGTCTTTATTTTACGCCTTGAATTTATGCCCTTTACTTTATGCATTTTATTTTAGCATTTACATTTTATGTTAGTTTCTCATTTGCTCACTTGAGCCTTTTATTTTCTTGTCATTTTGAATTTGATCACTTGAGCTTTACTTTCCTTTTTGAAAACACTTAATAATCCAACTTAAACACTAAAAAACTTCTTAACTGTTTGTTCTCAGACTTGATTACTATCCCTATGCTTGAATTTTGACTTTGGACTTAGGATTAGGACCTCAACCTTAGCTCAGAGACTCTGTGATCTTGTTGTTATTCTGTTTGTGCCTGGGTTATTTTTTATGTATGCAGGTTATTCCGTTTGTAGTTATATACGAGTAGCTTTACTCTAAATACAATTGTTATGCTGGCCATTTTTATTTTGAAGACATGAATTTCATGTGAGGCATTGGTTTATTTGAGACTTGGTATTTTTGTCTGATTAATTGTTTGTGTGGTAATCCAAAGGAAGGAATATTGTATTGACTTTTTGATGTCAAGTACTAAGTTTCCTACCCGGTTAGATCTTTCTTTACCCTCACCTTTTACTTTTTGTACATAGGTTAGACTCTTCATCTTCTCACATACTAATTTTCAAAATCCCCTCTCTTTTTCAAAGGATTCTTGTTTTCTAAACTCAAACCGCTTTCATAAAAAACTCAGACTTAGGTCCGTGTATTTTTCAAAACTTCTTTTTCTTAATAAACTCTTAATCCATTTAATAATACTTTGACCATTTTTCATAAGACTAAAAAACAAATAACCTCACTCAAACTTTTTTGAGCCCTTTGTGGCTTTCCTCTCCAAAAACCATTTACTCAAAAGATAAGACTCTTGTCAATTCTTTGTAGTGATGTGGACCGCTATACTTCTACAACGTGTAGTGAAGAGAGACGTTTTCTACTTGGTGTCGAGGATGCTTGTTGATGAAAATCCGAGATTAAATTATCCACTTTGAATTGACAAAACGCTCATTTCTCATACTTGTGGGTAATAGGCATGTTCACCACTCAGATATGACGATGATATTTATTATTATTAAAATAAACCAACATGCCTATTTTAGTCTTTTTACCCGAACTACATGGGGTTTGATTTTAACATTGCACATTGTTGGTATGTAGGCCTGGAACTCATTGGAAGTTCTATTAAATCAAAAATTGTAAAAAAATACTTCTTTTCTCACCCCCCACCATCCAATTTGTACAAATATTTTTAGCACATATACAATTTTTCAAAAAGGTTCCTGCAGAGTACTATAGATGTTTAGGGTGCCTAATACCTTCCCTTTGCATAACTAACCCCCATACCTTGATCTCATTTTTTAAAAATTTTAATCGCTCTTTTTCTTAGCCCTTGGGATAAAATAAAAGTGTGGCGGCGACTTCATTGTTATTTTTATGAGTTGAGTCAAATCAATGGCTTATTCTCGAAGTTTTTACCGCTACAGATTCAGGTCACGATTCTTCTTACCAAAGGTATGGTTAGTTTCAGATAAGCTCAGTGATGAAGAATGAATAGAGAAATTGGGTTGAAAATGGAGAAAAGGCTAATTCAAAAACTTAGAAATGTGAGCTATGAAAGGAGTTTGGCATAGGTTTTTTCACTCTATAATCTTGGGGAAATGATGAGGGGAGTTTCCTTATTTATATATGAAGTAAATGGTGATGAGATTTGGGTTCAATTCGTGTTAAAACTTGCATTCCAAGTTGATCTGTGTGTGCACAAAATGTGTGACTTGCACATGACCAAAACTCACTCAACTACTGTGTTTTGTGAGCTAAACACCTTCTAGAAGATTTCTAAACATGATTAGAAGCATAAGCTCGTGCTAATTTGGAATGTAATTGAAAATTGAGTGAATCCAAAACTAACTTTCGAGCAAAAATACCACTTTATGGTACCTTCTTCTCCAGCATGGTTCTCATTACTCAGGGACCTTTATGATGCAAACTTGGACTCTTTGGAAAGCTAAGATTATAAGTTTTACAATGTGCTTAGAAAAATATAATTTGCTGTCTTGAATCAAAAGTTATGACTAATTGAAGTTAGCAAAAACACACTGACTTTTACACTTAGAAAAATGTCTAAGTTTGCTACAAAAAAATGACTTATAATCTTTTACATCTAAACATGGTCTTCAACTCAAATTTTCTCTTTACCAACAAAGATAACATGACATAGACCTCTTTAATAACATTGCGGAAAATGAACGACTCAAAAACTCCAAAAATTGAGAAAGTTATGGTCTTGTGAAGTTGATGAAAATCCATGAAATGACCTATAATCTTTTGGAATCTTAAGGCATATCCCAAATATTTTACAGCTTTGCAACATAAATGGAGTTAAATTTCACATTCTTAAGATAATTATGGAAAAATAATAGACTCAAGATGATAAACAATGATCAAGTTATGATTCCTTGAAGTTGATAATCTAAAATGGAGAAATTCATCAAGGATCCATAATATTTTGACCTCCCAAGTGACTTTCCAAGCATTCACAAGTCTTTCCAATTGAACTAAGTTGTATTAGACATCCTTAGATCCACTTTTAAAAATAATGAGCTCAAAGAGATAAAAAAATGACCAACTTATGATCTTTTGAAGTTACACAAGAAAGATGAAGAATCAATCTAGAGAACTTGCAATCTTTGACCCTTAAAGCATCTTTTAATCAAACAACATCTTTGTACCAATGAAGATACTTGTTAAAGACCCTTTCAAGAGACTCATGGCTTTGGAATCAACCAACAATTTCAAGCAACAACCAAAATATGATCCTCAGAAGTCCAAAACCTTAATTCGAAGAGCATTGGTCATGACATGGAAATTTCTTCAAATTTTGATAATTACTCTTGCACATGGAGTCTTGTCTCATGAGGAGAGATTATCGTGGATGATAATAAGAAACCACAACAAAGAGAACCACTCCAAAACATTTAGAATTGAGGAATTTATGCACTTTTGATCAAAGGCTCAAGGACTTGTACAAATTAGGTCAACACACTTGGATCAACTTTACATTTTCTTAAAATTCTTTTGCAAGATAACATATGATGAGCTCCATTGGACCTCTCAATTATTCTCAACCAAAAAACAATAAAAACATTTTTAAAAAGTTCATATTTGAGAGAGTAATTATTTATAAAAAAAAAATATGGTAATGCTACTTCATGTAAGTTAGTACTGAATATGTTTTCTTTTTGTTGTTTCAAAATTATTTATATATGTCAATTAAATAAATAATAAAATTTATTTTTAATAAATTTATTTTTCTATAATATTCATAACTATTTATTTTGTTGTTTCAAGTTTATTTATACATATCAATTAAATAAATAAATAAATAAATTTAATTTAATTTTCTTTGATATTCTTAACTATTTAATATCATATTTATGTATTTCTCGTCCAATAAATAATATATTAACTATATTATTGATAAAATAATAGTTAATGTTGCACTTTTATATGGCACACCATATACGAAAAAATATATAAAAAATACTTTAAAACCCATTTCAAAGAGGTAGTTGGCAAGACAATGCCAAACACTAGCAAACAAAATCTGTCCAAAATTTAAACCCAAATACAATACAACAAAAATAAACCTCAAAATCATACTCAAGAAAAAGAAAATGCATAACTAAAAAAGACAACCCAATAGACAAAGGAAAAAACAACCGCAACAACTAGCCAACATGTCAACTAAGTACTATCTCTCTAGACAAAATTTAAAGTTTGTCACCTAAGACATACTCAACATGAGGTCTGGAGGCTTCCACATACAAGTTGAAAGAAGTGGGAAAATATGGTCCCCTATGAGTTCACACCCAAGCTCGCATTTACTCAGAAATTAAGAGAATCCAATCTATCCATGGTTATTGTATTAGATTGGGCCAATGAAACCCAAGTCACCCAAGTTATGAGCAGTTAGATGGACTAAGAATGGACATGCCGTAGAGCATTTTCGATAAAAGTCAACCGGTCTATATAGACCATTGAATGAAAAATTTATTTCGTATTTTTATTTTTATACTTGTACTCTTATAATATAACTTTTTAGACTAAAATGTCTTTCATGTAAATAGTATAACTTAAAGAAAAAACATTTTTCACTTTTATGCTCAAAAATTATTTTGAAAAGCTATGACACAGAATATAAATCGAAACATATTTCTAAAGTCTTCTGGTTTAGTCAATTGCATATCAAAATACATAATGTAAGTCTTTCGAAAAATTTAGCACACTGGAACACAATTTTGAAGTATTCAATTTTGAGATTTAATTTAGGAACACATTTTTGAAGTGTTCCATTTTGAGTTTTAATTTCGGAACACATTTCAAAACTGTTCCGGTTTAATTACATGTACCCGAAAACATCTAAAAACTATTTTGATTTATAAAATAACACACCGTAGCACTTTTTGGAAGTGTTTCGAAATTTTCATGTTTTACACACCGGAACGCTTTCAAAATGTGTCCCGATTTGGTTTTTTTTACATCTTTTTCCGACTTTGCAGAATACGCACATTATATAGGGACGATAGGCTTCCTCTAAGGCATGTGAAAAGCGTTCAGATGGAGGTGGAGTACGATGGTGCATATGGATTCGCTTCACAGCCTCCACAGGAACCTGGAGGATATCTAGGAGGACCGCGTGATTTATCTGTCCTGGTTAGCTACGAGCAACATTGTGCTCGACGTCTATGGTATAAAGAGGTAAGTAAATGAAAATTTTATGTTAAATTTATAATTTTTATACGTGTTTATTAATATGCTTAGTTTTTGTTTTGGGAGAGAGGTTCGAAGAAAGAACTAAAATGTGATGCACAAGGGTTCAAGCTTCAGGGGTGGGTTCCACAACAACTCCCCAAAGAAATTGAGTATTGTGTGAACGAATCTGGTCTAACATCGCTTAAAAGAACCAGTTTATCGAAGATAAACTCGAACCTGCTAACAACTTTTGCAGAGAGATTGCATTCAAAGACATCTTCATTTCACATTCCAAACTTTTTGGTGAATGGTAAGAGTGAAATAGTAAAATGGTTAAAATTAGTTAAGGGTAAACTTGGCATTTTTACAAAAAAATTGGGGTACATGTATAGAAGTAGAGGTACAAAGTAAATTTTTCCCATCGAATGAAAGAACTCGAAGGACAGGGCCGACTCAATTAATTCGGAGGCTCTGTTTTAATTTAAAAACAACTTTAAAATAATATGAATTTATATTGAATTTTTGTTAAAAAATGATACATCAGTTTTGAAAACAAAATATAATTTTAGACACACGCACCCACATACACAGTTGTACCCCAAAATTCACCCTTTTCAGTTTTAACACTAATTGAATTACATTTAATCCTTAGGTGCATTGCATGCATGTCATTTGTGCATTAACCATGGGATAAAGTTATATTTTTGTGCAAAATCGTCAAAAAAAGCTATTATTCAGTCAGATAGTGTTTAAAACATAAATCTCTTTCTCTGAGGTTAAAAGCATCATGTGGCTTCCCAAATACTTCAATAAATTTTCAACCGTGTCATCAACATGACAAGGTTTCATGTGTTCTAACACGTCTCAAGTGGCAGAGAAATCTAAATGTTCTAGTTGATTTACAACAGTTCGGATTAGAGACAGCGGTTTCGCTGGTTCAAACTCATCAATTTGCAACTTTTGACTGAAGTACTTTTTTGAAGTGGTTCCACCGGAATTGGAACCGTCTTGGTATTTTCTACATTTTATATGTTCGGACCGAGAGTTGGTTCATCAAGGAAACCCTCTGAATGGTTAAATTTCTTTTAAGCGAAATTCATTTTACATGTTGTTTATATGTGTTTCGGGCGTTTAGAAATTCATAACTCTCAGCTCAGGTATTTTTGATTGATTTTCGACTGGAGTATCCATCTCGATACTATCTCCAACTTTTATTCTCGAGTCGAAGGCTAATTGTATGAAGAAGACCTCCGGAAAAATTGATCTTTCAAGAGGAATAAACTGAGTTTTCTAGCTAAACCGTGTTTTCGGGACACTACAAAACTCATAACTTTGACTGGAATGTCTAGCTCCCAAAATCCCGTCTCGACGTCCTCTTTGACTTTATTTCTCGGTCTGAGAGCTGATTCCTTATGGATAATAACCTAAATTTTAATCTCTGAATGAGTATTTGAGTTGAACCGAGCATCAATTTCTCTGATAAGCAATATTAAAAAATCCATATCTCTCTCGATTTTTATCCAATCATGACGGGACTGATGCCAAATTTTCACAAATTTTGTTGGCTTTAATTTTCGCTCATATTTTGAGTTCAGATTTTGACCAGAAGATTTTCGTTTGGGCCGTTTTCTAATAAAAATTGTGCATGTGTCGAAGTTTCTCAAGGTCAGTGGAAACTTCAAAAATTCATATCTCTTTGACCGTTTATCCTATTGAGCTGAAATCTTGTCAACGTTGCATAGAATTTTGTTCCCGACATCTTTTGTGTTGAGCTCACTTCTTAATTTCACAAGATCACGATGATCTTGTTGTTTTGACTAATTTTATTCGGATAAAGCCAATTTTGACCCAATTTAAATCCAATTCACCTTAGGCCCAAATTTCCAACTATAAATCAATTTTTGCTCTCATAATTTCACACATACAAATCATTTGCAAGGTTTTACTCCCAAGAATCACTGTTTTCTCTCTATTTTTCTCTCAACTCAAAGTTGTACAACCACCACAAACCACCACCGGAATTCCAAAACCACCGTGTCAGAAACCTTTTCTCATTTTTTTCTCCTCTTTCTCCGCTATAACCCCTCCGCCTCGACATCTCCCTCCGCTTCGACGTGTCTCCAATTGCGATACTCCCTCCTTGTTTGGTTCGAAGTTCCGGCCAATCCTTCTACTTTTCCTCTTCAATTATACCAGTAAGTTTCTTGCTACATAAATAATTGCTTATACAATTAAGTGAGTTTGAAAATAAGTGCTTACTTGACTTAATTTTGGAATTGAATTAATTGATAAATTCTCATGTTTATGAGTTAATTTTGATTATGGTTTCATGAGTTGAACATAGTTTCTATTGATTAATTCAATTCTTAAATTGGTGTCAATGGATAAATGTGGTGTTAGTTGAATAATTGAAAAATTGTTGTTAACCTTGATTTTCGAGTTGTGTCGAGGTTATGTTTTAGTGTTGAAAATGCAAGAATTGGAGTTATGGTTTGGATTTGAGTATTGAATTTCATGAGACAATTGATGGTTGAAGATGTTGATTCCAATTATATTGATTAATTTTGGTGTATTCGTGAGTTGATTACACTTGCATTCGTTCTTGATTTTTGGTTCATGAGATGTAAGAATTGTTGGAACTTATTGAGGTTGGATAAATTGTGGAAGACATTGGCCTTTTGATTATTGATGATTATTGTTGAATAGTTAATCATGTGTTAACATAATTTCTGATTCATCTCTGTAAATATTGGTTCATTTTGGTGTAAAAGTGTTGAATTCAGAAATTGTGTCAAAACATGATTTATGGTTTAATTGCACCATTTTGCCATATTTTGAAGCATAAGGATGTACATAATTAATGGACAATGTTCAATGTAGTTTGTATTAATGTGCATAATCTTATTAACATTTTGCTATTTCATGAGTTGTAACACTCTCTATTAGACTCAAGACACTTTACAAAATCCTTTAGACACATGAAAACTTGAGTTATTTGGAAAATGTCATAATTCTCGAAATTTTTCTAACACTTGACATAATCTCAGTTTTTAGCTAATTTCCTAATCGTACTAAGTTTTCAAACTTTTGATTAATGAAACTTGACTTTCTTCATGCTTAGGAGCTATTGGTGTGCTTTTCAGTTCGATAACTTTTTTCTTCAGTTTCGCTATTGTCCGACTACATATTTGCCAAAAAGTCCCACTTCTGGGCGGATTTAATTAAAACTGAGTTCATTTTTTAGTCCGTTTGAACGTTTTCAATCAACCATGTGATTTTTGTCTAATTCTGAGTCGATAATTTTTTATGTCTATTCCCTGATTTTGCTGTTTTTGCTTATCGATTGACTTATATTTTGTATCTTTGACTTTTATTTGATATTTCATACTTTCCTATCCTAGCGTGTACAATTTCATTTATGCTTGCTTGGTTTATAGCCATTATGTGATTAATTTGTAATTTGACATAATTGTTTTTACCGTTTTGTGTTATTTCGTGATTTTCATGTTTTGAGCCGATGTTGCAACTTTCGGTTGCTCTTTTATTATCTCTAATGTGTTTGTTGAGTTTGTGCAAGGAACTAATAAAGAGATTCTGACGATGCTCACTTGTTTGTTACTTTATTTGTGACATACCGCATTTCTCATGTATCGATACTTCGGCGTTCTGCTTTATTTGTGGGGTACCACATTGACTTTATCTTGTCCCTCATGTGAGGCAAACTATAAGGGTATCTTGTTGTACCATTGTTTTCTTGTAGGATACTTGTTTGGTTGTGTTTGAAACACACCAATTTCTTTGCTTTAATGCTTCGACACATATTCTGATAGTGTGTGTTGTTGATGCTAGCTCACACGAAGTTCTCCGGGTTTCTTTGCTTTGGATTGCTTTTGCTATGTATTGATATCCATTTGGTATTTACTCGTGCTATTTTATCTTCCTGTATTTATCGCTTTCTAGATATCATGAGAAGTATGAATTTTATTGCTTTCCTTGCCATGAGAAGTAGGAATAGAGATGTATGATGAGGATCTCTATTCGATTATGTCGGAATCCTCTAGTTTATTTGAAGACATGTTTAAGGAAATTCCGATATTGTGTGCTATTTGTGTGTGTTTGTTTAAAATCCTACCTTTGTAGTAGATATTATGCGGATGTGTTTCTATTTGTGCTTAAAGACCTCGAGAAGGCAATTTCCCCATCCCTATTGAAGTCCTCAAGAGAAGGCAAGCGGAAGCGGTCGACGACCCCACACTTTCTTACTGTCATCCTTAGATCGTGACGCACCATGATGCTTTAGAGTTGTGCTTATTCGTGTTATTGATTCGTCTCATGGATAAGGGTCATTGTAACACCCCGGTTCTACCCCACGTATTTATTTAATCAAAATAAGAGTATAACAATTTCATGATGTCACAATTCTCAACGTAAACACAAATTAAACATGTCATTTTCATTCAAAAGATACATAACACTTAAATAGTTTTCAACGTAAACAACTTCATTATCTAGCAGCGGAATTCAAATAGTTTTTCCAAAACAAAATATAGCATCTTATGATTATTCAACAACAACAGTTTCAACACAAAACAATGAAATAATAGAAGCAACGCGCATTTTCCCCCGAGTGCTACGTATTAGAGCAAATGACACCATACTCGAACTAACAGCTACTAACTCTTCATCCTTCATTACTTGTACGTTACCAATATAAAGGCCACAGCGAAAACAAGTAAAGGTTTAGATATAAAACCATATAATTGAGATTGTGATAAATAATATATAGTTCGAAATCATATAATATCACCATTCTGCGATCACACGACTAATCAATGCCAACACACAACTATTCCATAACTACGTACGATCATTCACAACAACGTACCTCAATACAACAACATATCAACAACAACTATACTAGACAACAATTCATATTCAACAACAAGTTATATTAGACAGCAATAATAACATGTATCAACCGGCAATATGGACATCAACAACAACAACTCAAAACAGCAACAACAACGGCAACAACAACTTAATCAACAATTTGAATGCGACTCGACTATGAAAATGTATGTGGATCCATCATAATAAAACTCCCAACGTAAACAAGTGTCAGTAATTCCGATGCATCAAGGCGTAAGCCTTCAACGTAAACAACATGCCCCTAACGGCTCAACGTGGTTTTGCCCCTCACGGCTCAACATAATATGCAAATGTATGTATGCGATGAAATTAAACAGCATACAACAACAACATAATCCACAACGAAAACCAACTTGCAACATATTCATTTTTTCCCTTACGACCAACGTAATCAACAACAACAACAACCATCAACCTTAGCTATCAAAGCCTTTACAACAGCGTTCAACAAAAACGACAACAACATATTCACTTACAGAAACTACAACCAATCATCCAAAAACTCACATACTGTACCTAAATACATTATTATTGGTTAACTCATGTTCCTAGCTTTCCAACGGTCTAAACGACATCAAAATCGGAGTTACGGTCGCGAAGATACGACCAAAATAATTTTCTAGAATCATAGTTCTGTTTCTGTTCAGTATGTGTCGACGCATAAGCTCATGTGTCGGCTCATAGCTTAAATTTTTCATATTTTACACAGTATGTGTCGATGCATTGGTCGTATGTGTCGGCTCATAGCTTTTCAAAATTTTGTTTTTCCACTTTCCTTCAGTATGAGTCGACGCATAACTTCTTGTATCGACACATCCTTCACAAATTTAGCCACATGAGTTGATGCATAGCATTTTGTATCGATACCTACAGGTTTTAAACTTCTGTTTTTCAAAATCAATATAATATGTATCGATGCATACATACTTGTGTTGATTCATGCAGCGTGAAAACGCCCAAACACCAATTTTCCACGAAATTTCACGATTCAATTAGAATTCTTTATGATCAACAACAACAGCATGATACAATCTAGCAAAATTATGCATCCCTAACTACCTATTGCCCATCATTTCCCCAATTATAGAGCAAGAACCCTACCCTTACCTTAGATTGAAGGTTTCTCTACGAATTCTTGATCGTTCCACTTTTCTCCGTCAAAATCCTTGTTCCTCCTTGGTCTGCAGTTTCTCTTTTCACGTTCTATTCTCCCAAAAGCCAAAACTCTTATTCTTTACTGCAACCTAATTTCCTTCTATTCTTTTATTTCTTTTTAATCCCATAATAATAATAATACTATTATTCCTTAATGGGCCAACTTAATTAACACTCCCACATTATTTCTCACACCACCACTAAATCCAACTTTTAACCAAATAATAATTCCATAATAATATTATTTCTAATATTATTTCTCCAATTAAACTAACTATCGCTCGACTATCAACTTAACCGCTCAACCCGCATATTAATCCAATAATAAAATACTTCAATAATTTAATTATCTAATTAATTAAATTTGGGGCGTTACAGTCCCCATTCTAACCCGCCACACTTTATTTGGAGTTCGCTCCGGCACTCGCTAACACTCTCATTATTACTCATTTACTCTTCTCACATGGTAACATGATACCATGGCGAGACATACTTTCCTAACACATGGCAAAGCACTTGTTTGTTTTTCCCTAGGTATTCTCAACTCTAGCTTAGGTAGAGATTTGAGTTATACATAGGTTTAGGTTGTAAATCTTTTCCATATTCCCTTAGTTGTCCTCGACTCTACCTTAGGTAGCGATTCGAGTTAGGCATAAGTTAAGGTTGTAAACCTTTGCCATATTCCTGTAGATTTTCTCGACTCTACCTTAGATAGCGATTCGAGTTAGACATAGTTTTAGGTTGTAAACCTTTGATATGTTATTTTAGGATTCTCTCAACTCCATCTTAGGTAGTGATTCGAGGTAGACATTTGGATTGTTATCCATGCATGATAACTTAGTTAGAATCTCCCTTTATCCTTAACCTTAGGATCAATCATTGTATGATAATCTTAGGGCAGAACTAGATAGTTTCCCTTGATAGTTTTCTTCTTTCTTTTGCATACTTGAATTGAAACTAAAACCTTTTTCTTTCTTTTGAAAATCATAAAGCACCTAATAATAATTCAAACCTTTTATCAGGCTAAAAGAAACCAACCAATGCAAACGTTTTTCACCTTCGACCTCTTTTTTCTGTTTAAAACTTTTTTCAAAAAGGACATGTTTCACCAACCATCGTTCATAAAATTATTTCAACCCACCAAATCATGTGAGTTGAACTACGACACTCTGACTTTCCCATTTCACGAGGGAATACGTAGGCATCTGGTCATGAGGCTCGACCGAGCAAACTTTGTCAATACTTCTTTCTTTTTCCCGTGTTGTCTATTTTGCATCCATCTCCCTTAGCTTGTAAACTTTAGACATAGATTAGCACATCCATTAGATAAAAAACGTGTAAGTGTTATCGTGTAGAGTACTACAGGCGTGTGGGGTGCTAGTACCTCCCCCCACGTAACCGACAACCTTACTCGATCTCTCGGTCGCAAGAATGTGATTTCTCCCTTTTAGGTTTACTTGATGTTTACCTTTCTTCTTAGGTGAGATAAAAAATATTCAATGACGACTTCATTGATATTCTATTCAGATGAGTTTATCCAGTTCCTTCACACACACTCATATATATATATATATATATATATATATAAAATAGGTGAATAATAAATTTCGAAAAACATTATGATTAAACACATGTTTTTATAAAAGTCGGTGTAAATTGTACTACCTCTGTTCCTATATATAAGAGACAATTCATTTTTTAAATTCATTGAATAATCAATGTATTTGGTCAATTTATAGACTAGGTACATTGATTATTCAATGAATCTAAAAATTGAATTGTCTCTTATATAGGAACGAGGTAGTATTATTTAATAACTAAAAATAGTAGATCCAATAAATTTGGAGCCAGTGAAGTTCATGTTGCTTTGTTTAAGACCGGCACTGTCAAAGGATCTCGTGACATTTTCTCACGAGGATAATTGTCTTAGAGAATTATAATCATAACCTCTATTAATTTCATAATCACAGTGGTTGCAAGTTGATTTTATATATATATATATATATATATATATATATATATATATATAGTTAATTTTGCATGTAATAGAGAAAAGATGATAAAATTTAATATATTGTTGAAAACTCAATTCGATTTAAAATCACTCTAATCTAATAAATTCAATGACGTTATAATGGTAGAAGTTACAATGACAAAAATAGATAATCAAAGAAAATAGATAATCAACACTTTCAACTTGCAATTCCAGAAGCAAGATAGCAATTAATGCTTTTGGAAATATTATGGCTGCTGGAAGATTGGCTCGACGCATTTATATTTAAAAAAAATCTTAAAAAGGAAAAACAATTTCAAATGCAAGGGTTATGAATTTTAAGAGGGTAAGGGTTTTGTGGAGTATCAGGTTTCAAGGAGGTCTAGGATTGATGATCAATTACACTGTTGATTTCTATTATAAGCATATTGCGTCTACACCATAGATATTTCTAAAGGGGGTTTCTTTGGTTGATGAATGTGGGGCTATGTGATATGACCATAATACCTACAACACTCAATGGTATCCTCAATATTCACATTATCAAAGAAAATGTGACACTATATGTGTTATTTTTTATTTTGTGTAAGAATAAAATGAAACTTATGTTATCTCGGGTAGAAGCTCACCTAGAGCCCTTTAGCATCTTCCATATTCTTTTTCATCCTATAACGAATGATTTTTGTTGGTTGCCTCTGACTGATTAATCACTTATGGATGTTTGGCCGAGATAAACTTTATATGTATTTCTAGTTTGGTGTAAGTTCAAGAAGCCAATATTTTTATAAGAATTTTATATTTGTATCAAATTATCTATTAACAATAATAAGAAGCTTTTTTATTAATGTCCTTTAAATTGTAAAAAAAAAATTCCTAAAATAGTCGATCCATTTGATGAAGCATTAAGTGTTACTTAATCATGAGACCATATTAAACGTAATGACATTATTCTTAAAGTATTTGTAATCAAGATTTATTGTGAAGTGGAATAACATTAATTCATCAAGATAATTATGTGGATAGACTGATTATCACATATCAGGAATCATAGATAAAAAGTTATCAATTTTTCACATGGGTATATTATTATGATATTTACATCAGATCTATCCAGCATTAGAATACTACATAGAATGTTATGAGAGTGTCATAAGTTATTCTTAAGGTGATAATAATGTATATCACCCTTCGACCTAAAGTACACCATACCTTATGATGTACTTAAGGTATGTTGTATTAGAGCCACTTAAGAAATCATGAGTCGGATAGTTGTTTATATATATATATATATATATATATATATATATATATATATATATATATATATATATATATATATTTTAATTGTATTAAACTTATATAATTAATTAGATTAAACAACATGATGAATTAAATAATAATAGAGACATTAAATATTGACATCGTGATTTGTAAAATTTGGATGTTCAATGTAGACTATACTTTGCGGCCGACTTTTGTATGGTGAAGCAGCAATACTTCGATCATCTATAGTGATACAAATATGTCGATTCATTTATATATGATATAAATAATTCTGGTGGAACATCAGTGTATTTAATATAATATTTTATTTTATTCATTTGATCGATATAATGATTTTATACGTTTGAATTATCAATGTTGATTCTGCTTCATATTTGTATGGGAAAGTAGTAGTGTTTTAATCATTCATATTGAATAATTGATCATTATTTTTTTATTGTATGAATGTGTTGTTGCAGTAGGGTTTATGACGGTGGAAACGTTGTGTTCTTATGAACTATATGATTATAGTATCTAAATGTCACATGAGTTATGCAATTAGGGTTTGTAAACATATCAAGTGTTAATGTGAAATACGACACAAATTCAACATGAATTATTCATTAAGAATTATCTTATAGGTCAGTACCCCTGAAACACCGTAAGGGGTAGCAGAACTTTAACTAACGCTATGTAGTATGACTTTTTAATTAACATGATTTAATAATAATAAAAATTAATAATAATAATAATAATAAATAAAAATAAAAATAATAATAATAATAATAATAATAATAAAAATAATAATAATAAAGTTGTTTTTATTATTGTTGTCACGTGGTGAGCAATTACGACCTTAGTTTTTTTCTTGGTTTTGGAATTTTAAATATGACATGTGTGTTGTTCATTTCTCTATATGTAATATATTTTTTCATTTCATTCTATCCTGAGTAAAACAATTATTCTTTTATGTAATATAATGAAGAAACAAAGTCGTTTAAACCCTTAAGCCAGCATAACCCTCTCTTTAACCCTCTCTTTTGATCAGAATCGTACAGTCGAGGTCATTTTATTCGAGGAAACGAGGAATCGTCAAGGAAGTGAAAGGTTGGGGAATATAGAGGGTTTCGCTAGCGTGGCCTCGAGCCATGTGCATTAATGGCTTGGCAGGCCTAGGGTGTAATGATGGATTTCCTAGGTTCCCTGGACGCGTGCAGACCCACGTGTGAGGCGTAGGCCTATAAAAGGAGCGAAGACTCCTTACTTGTGGATTTTATTTAGTCTGAATCTGCTCGCGTATGCTCGACTTCATCACCCATCACTCTGAGGAACCTAGTCGCGTTTTCCAGAGTCATCTCCGCCTTCCATTGCCATGTCAATGCCTGTCTGCTTGTCTGCAACGTTTGATCGTCTTTGAAGTGGTATGTTTTATAGCCTTTTGTTCAAGTTTATTGTGTTAGGTTTGAAATTCTTATTTTTTCATAGAGTGCATGCAGTTAGGACTTTGATTTTTGGGGTTTCTTTTTGGCGGTGAGTGGCTGCTCCGCCGTTCTCTAGCGTTTCGCGACGCCGAAGTTCTCTTGTACATTCCCTTCTTTGGACTAAGGGATTCTATTTCGAATTATAGTCTATCTTTGAGAGAAGGTTGTTGACCGAGGAAGTAGATCCTCGTTCGTCCGAGCCCTTTCACTTGATTAGTGGTGGAAGAGTGAATTTGACATCGATGTCGAGCTCATCGACTTCCTCTGCTTTTCAGGTATTATGACTTTTAGTGGAGAAAGTAGTTATGAAGGTTCGAAGGGTTCCAAACGGGAATAGTCTAATTTTACCACTGACGAGGAAGGTACTTCGGGTGAGATCTTGAGGTAAGATTCTCCTTCCACCGAGGAATCGACCAACGGTCTGTCTGCAATAATAGCACGGGTCGGGAGCCAAGATTCGTTTACCTGGGTGGCCCCTGATGTTCGCTTGAGGTGGTCACACTTTACTACCCGTCAAGATGAGGTGTTCGATGAGGTGGCTTGGTATGGCCCGGAGGATGAAGATATGAACGAAGAGGGGGGGTTAGAGGATTGGGCAGTATATATCCCAACGACCGTACATCGGATATGTTCGACATATGAAGCCGACTGCATTCCAATATTCGATATCTGGTTTAGGAAGCTGGGATTTCACCTTACGTTCACTAATATGCAAGTGGCAATTTTTTACCACCTTCGCCTAGCTCCATCTCAACTTCACCCGAATGTGATCGGTCTTATTCGGGCATTCGAGATAGTGTGCGAGTACTTAGAGATTGGTGCTACTCTTCCCTTGTTTTTCCATATATTCTATCTTCACAAGAGCTCAGATAAGACGAACGGAAGTAGTTCGGTGGAGCTGGGTGTCGTTTCGAAACAAGAATGGAAAGCTCTTCAAACCTTATCAAGAGTCTGTCCAATTTTTCAAGGACGAGTTAATGTTAGTTCGATCGATTTTAGAACGGGCTCCGCTTAATGTGCTTTTGAGTGTTTCTACGATCTGGGATGATGGTTCTCCGAAGCTGAATGAGCATGGGGAGAAGGTGTAACGGCTCGTGTCCAAATTTAACTTTCACTGGAACGCGGAGCATTTTGAGAGAAATGCTGACCAATATCTTTGGGCGAAGGAGGGACTGGATGCAGAGGATTTGGCCAGTCTTGGCATGTTGTTGTCTTATATTGAGGGTCTTGTCCCGGTCCAGCACATGGGGAGAGGGGTAAAACCACTCGTAGGAGAAAACGGGGGTTATGTTTTCGAGCCTCCGCTCATCAACGTAAGGGATCTCCTTCTTAGTGGAGATCCTAAGGCTTACTTGGGTAGATTTGAAATTCTTGCACATTATCTTCTTTTGTTATTGTTGAATATATCCTGTTTCGTCCAATCCTAATGTGAGTTTCTTTTGTTGCAGCTAAGATGAATCCCGCAATGGAGCATATTGCTCGAAACTCGTTCTTTGAGAAGAAAAGGGAGAGGTCCTTGAATGATCGGGGCGGTTCTAAGGCCAGCCCGAGGAAGGTATCCGCAAGTCAGGAGGTCGAGGGTTTTATCCCCTCAACATACCCCCTCGAAGAACAAGAGGGTTCGAGTTGATGGTAGTATGGTGGATTTGACTGGGGAAAGAGGAAAGGGGAAATTTGATCTCCTTCCCTGTTGGCTCGACCGCACTTACTTCGACAATACGAGCGTGAATTTGCCGCGAGCGGAATCTCTCTTGTTGGAGGAAATGGATCAGCCATTAAAGAAGGCATCTTTTTCCAAGGATGCGGGCGCATGGGTCCGCATTTTCGAGATGACGGCGTCCTATTCCGAGTTTGGTCAGTCTCCTGAGGTTGAACTTCGAGAGCTCATGGCCAAACTGAAGGAGACGAAGGAGGTAGCTAAGGGTTGGGAGGATAAGTTATCCGCTGATCTGAAACGGGCCATAGAGGAGCGCAATGCGGCTCGGAAAGATAGGAAGCAACTGAGCGACGAGGTCACGCATTTGAAGGCTGATATTTCTCCAATTAAGGGGGAGCCCGAGGATACTGCAGGGCTGAAGACTCGGGCTGATCTAATTGGGCGCATTCAACTGGCCTATGATGATGCAATGGTCGCATCTTCCGGGAGTTTTGAGAATGCCTTGGCCCTGATATGGGTTTTAAATCCGGGCGTAGAGTTGGAGACCGAAGGAATGGGAATCCATTTCTATGTCGAAGATGGTGATATAAAGAAGCCTGACTTCGTCGATGAAATGTTCGTGGAAGAGACACTCCTCCGCAACCAACTCCTGGAAACGTCCCTGATCAGCTCACTGATTAATTCTGATTTATTGTTTTTATTATATTTGTCTGGGCGAGGCCCATTTATGTAATGATAGTTTTTGACCTTTGTGGTCGTTTTGTATCTTCCATTTTGTTGGGGTGGAGCCCCCATTTTAACTCCAAGACAAATTCGGTCTTTAATGGTCGTGGATGTAATGTTTTAGTTTATCGTTCGTGTGCACGTGATACTTTGTATTTCGGGGAGGGAATGCTCTTTATTAGTGAATGGTCTTTGACAGTGTGAGTAGACTAGTCAAAGCGAGCTAGTTCGTTGATGGACTCAATCCGGAGCTCAAGCTTTGATTAAAGGCCTGAGGTCGGTGGCGTGAACGTCCCATCGTGAGTTGGGTGTTCTGCTAGGCGAGGTACTTAGAAAACGGGGCTCGTTCGAGTCCCCCACGTCGAGGCAGAGATCTAGCTCGTTAGGTTAATGGAGCAAGTATATATTTATGTGTCATGATGTCATGCAATGCTAGTACCGTGGCGAGCGTGTGATGTCGAGCTATAAGCACCTGGATGGTTTCCTGAGGTGTGTCGATCGTTAGTGTTTTAACTATAGTATTGTTTTAATTCTTTTGTGTTCCATGATCGGGTGAGTTTCTCCCCTTGGAGGTTTTCTAGGTAGTAGGCCCCTGTCTCTGTTTTAGCATAGGCACGATAAGGGCCTTCCTAGTTTGCTGCAAGCTTTACTTCGGTGGAGCTCTCAAGGTTTCGTTTGAGGACTAAGCTTCCAACGTCCAACTCGCGAGGAATAACTTTGGCGTCGTATCGGAGGGCTATTGTTTGCTCGAGAGATGCTTCTCTAAGGGCAGATTCGGTTCATCTCTACGTCGAGGGGATATTCGGTTCTTCTCGAAGGTTCGAAGATCTCTATCAGGATACTGGCTTCGGTTCCATAGGCGAGTCAAAACGGGGTTTCCCCGGTGGATGAATGAGAGTGGTTCGGTAGACCCAAAGTACATTATGCAGTTCTTCGACCCATTTCTTTTTTGACTCGTCTAACCTTCGTCTAAGCCCGCGCAGTATGACTCTGTTGGCGGATTTGGCTTGTTCGTTAGTCTGCGGGTGTTCGACCGAAGCAAAGTGTTGTACGGTTTCCAGGTGGGCAACGAAGTCTTGAAAATTTTTGTCGGTGAAATGTGTCCTGTTGTCGGTGACTATAGCTTGTGGGGTGCCGAACCAGGCTAATATGTTCCTCTTGTAGAAACGCAAGATGTTTTGGGCGGTGATTTTGGCCAGTGCTTCGACCTTTATCCATTTGGTGAAGTAGTCGACACCTACTATTAAATATTTATTTTGATATGCTCCCAAGACGAATGGCCCGGGAATGTTGAGCCCCCACCACGAGAAAGGCCATGGGGAAGAGAGGGATTTGAGTTTTCTCGAGGGAGCCAGATGCATGTGTCCGTGTCGTTGGCATTTGTCACATTTCTTTACGTGTTCCTTGGCGTAGGTCTGCATGGTTGGCCAATAGTAACCAGTTTGAAGAGCTTTTCGGTTGAGTGATTTTCCCCATAGGTGTTGGGCGTTGATGCCTTCGTGAATTTCCTTCAATATGTATGGCACTCTGGTTTCTTCGACGCATTTGAGGAGGGGGATTGAGAATCCCCTTCTATAGAGTTTGTCTTCGAGAATGACGTATGAACAAGCTCTTTGCTTGATGACATTTGCTTCCTTGGGATTTCCAAGAAGGGTCCTATCGGTCAGATATTTGTAAACGGACATCATCTAGGAGGTGCCCTCTTTGATGATGAGTATGTTGTGGCCGAGACGACTTTTCTCTATGCTCGGTCGAGGGAGTATTTCATGGATTACTGATTTGTTCCCTCCTTTAGTCCTCGTGCTAGTGAGCTTGGACAAGATATCTGCTCGAGCGTTGTGTTCTCGAAGGATATGTTGTATCTCAACTGAAGTGAACTTTTTCAAGTGGTTTTCGACGAGGGTCCAATACTTGGCCAGTTGGTCATTTTTTACCTGAGATTGTCCTCGAACTTGAAAGGCTACGAGTTGCGAATATATGAGGATTTTGACTTCTTTTGCTCCCATATCCTCGGCAAGGCGGAGACCGACGAGGAAAGCTTCGTACTCGACTTGATTGTTGCAAGTAGGGAATGATAGGGCGAGGGATACCTCGATGACGATCCCTTCTCTGTTTTCCAGAATTATGCCTTCTCCGCTTCCCGATGAGCTGGAGGGACTGTCGAAAAATATAGTCCATTGGTTGGTTCCTTATGTGAATGTTGAGAAAGTCATTTCTTCCATGAAATTCGCCAGTAACTTGTGCTTTGAGGGCTTTCCTATTTTCATACCTGATTTCAAATTCAGATCATTCCAACGACCATTTGAGCATTCTACCGACCATTTCTGGTCGACCCAATAGTGGTTTGATGGGTTGGTCTGTTCGAACTATGAGGATGTGTGCCAAGAAATAGTGGTGGAGCCGCCTCGCGGTGTTGACTAGCGCGACGACAATTTTCTCGATTTGTTGGTATCTCAATTCGGGACCTTGTAAGGCCTTGCTCGTGAAATAGATAGGTTTTTGTCCTTCCCGTGTTTCTCGGATGAGTGCGGTGCTAACGGACTCAGCAGTCACGACCAAATACAAATATAGTATCTCCTCTTTATCGGGTCGAGACAACACGGTCGGTTGGGATAGGGTTTGCTTGAGTGTTGCACCGAGGGGGGTGGTGTACCTGCAAGGCACTCCGATGATAAAGTGAGCAAATGATCAAGATGAGGATAAGAGAATATTAGGGTTGTTAGAGTAAGAATGTGATACCTTTCCCTCAAAGATATGAGAGTTTATATAATAAACTTAGGAAGATCCCTATTGGCTGCTATACTTGGGATGAGATATGCGGGTCTGCAAATATAGTCATTCGAGCTTACTAGGTCATAGTCGGGAAATGGCTCCCGTAACTAGCCGCTGTGTCGAGCAAAGGGAGTGTCATGGACGTAGCTCTTGATGCGATGAGCAGCGAATCTGCTCGTTAGGCGCCGAGCAAGAGACGTCGTGTGGCATGCTGTGATACGGTGGGAGAACTGACTTGTTTCTTTTGCGTTTAATCGCAAATGTTGCGGATAGCAAGAGTCGCCACCGACTTTTCTTTTATCCAATTAAGGGAAGGCGAAAAGAACGGGAAAATACCTTCTTAGATTTTGAGTACGGGAGGCAGTTATGAAAAGGGAAGGTATTAGCACCCTTTCCATCCGTAGTTATCTATGGGCTCTTAATTTCTTAACTCACTTTATAAATTGCTTTCTGTGTGTGTGTTTGAAAAGATATTTTGAAAAGGAATTTCTCTTTGACTTCGTAATGATTCTCACTGGAATGTATACGAAGTGTTTGGAAATGTTTTGTTTTGGAAAAGTGTTTAACTTTGTAATGATTCACGCTGGAATGTATACAAAGTGTTTGAAATGTTTTTGAAAATAGTGTGAGGTGTAAAAAGTATTTTTGAATTGATTAGAGCAAGCAAAAGAGTCTTATTACCTACTTAGAATGTTCGTTTCCATGTTATTTTGCTTTCCTTTAGGGTAGCGCTATCCATACCATTAGCTGGTAGATAACTCTATCCGTTGGATATAAAGGGACATTCAAAGGGTCATCATATGGTCATAGAAGGCAACATATAGGGATACCTTAGCATATTCATAGGTACGATCATCACTTTTCGTAGGCATTAATTGAGGGACGAGATCATATATTCGTAGGCAACATCGAGGGTCATCGAGGGACTATGATCTTTGTATCGAAGGGACTAGGATGATGTTATTCGTAGGCGTCTTTGATAATGGTATCCCTATGTTCGAGGGACATGACCATGTATTCTAAAGGCAACAAGAGAGGATACCCTAAGGTGTGAGTGAGTGCAAAAGAGTGTGTTGTATTCGGATATGTTATCTTGAAGTTAGAAGTGATCTAGGGTTGATTTTAGTCTTAGCATGCAAACCTTAATTACTAGCAGTTAGATATATGTACAGGAAAATAAAGTGCGGAAAGTAAAGTGAGGAAACGTAAATCCTACGCTATTAAATGGCTTTGGGGAAGATACATAATAGGAGGTGCGAAAAGTAAAGGCAGAAATGTAAATCTACACTATTATAGAATAAAACTTTGCGACCTATACATCTTTTCTAGAATTTAAATGCAAAAAATAATAGAAAGATATATTTGGTTTGTTTGGAGGTTGATTTTAATGAAAAAAAATACTAACTCTACTTAATTAGGATTTAATTAGAAAAATAAATGATTTTTTGTGTTTTTGTGTCAGAACTTCTGACTTTGTTCGTCCCAGAACTTCTGTCTCACTCTTTCCAGAATTTCTGGAAATTGGGTCATCGTTCCTTGTCAGAACTTCTGGGAACCTTTGTTAGCTTACCTTGCCAGAACTTTTGGAAATCGTTCCTTCCAGAACTTCTGTGTAATCTTTCCTTCCAGAACTTCTGGAAACCGTTCCTTCCAGAACTTCTGTGTTATCGTTCCTTCCAGAATTTCTGGAAATCGTTCCTTCCAGAACTTCTAGAAATCGTTCATTCCATAACTTCTGGAAACTTGTATGGTAGTTCCTTCTAGAACTTACTGGAAACCTGTAAGGTAGTTCCTTCCAGAACTTCTGGAAACCTGTATGGTTGTTCCTTCCAGAACTTCTGGAAACCTGTATGGTAGTTTCTTCCAGAACATTTGGAAACCTGTATGGTAATTCCTTCCAGAACTTTTGTGTCATCAGTTTCCAGAACTTCTGGAGATGTATATGTTATCTGCGTAAATCAAAAAGATGTTAGACAAAACATTGGCAAAAGGCAGGGTTCGAACCCGTGCCCTTGATAGGAAAGTGATATAGCGTGCGCATGTTGGACCGTTGGGGCAGTGATACATCCATGAATTAAAGGGCATTCCTAAATATATAAGTGAGTCCAAGTTCTAGAACTTCTGATCTCTCAAACATGCACACGCGTGGGACCCCTATTTTTAGAAGGGATGAATCAGATTACGCCACTCCTAGGGTTCTTGGTCTCCGCCACTCAAACGAGTCAGAGACGCTGGAGCAAAGCTTCGGTCATCTTCTTCGGTGGGCTTAAATGTCAAAACCTACAAAAACAAATGAATCGAAAGTGCAAAGATACCTTATCCCCCTAATTCGACCCCTGCAAGTTCAGTGGTGAGGTTTTTATGATCTGTAAGTAGCTGCATCGTGGGACACCAAGCTTCATCGTTTTTATGCCCTAATAATGGCAGTTTACGAGTTGGACGTTAAAGCTTGCAAACGATGGTTCAATCCTGTTCTAAAAAAACTCAGGAACACTTTAGAATGGTTAGTTTGGATCAAAACACAATACAAAGCAGAATACGAATTCATGAAAAAATGCAAACAGATATGTATGTATGGTATGATTTAATGTGTTATAACCATGGATAATGATCCATTCTTACTCTGTATTACCTCAGGAGCATAATGGAGTGCTTGAAAGTGATTGAAAGTGGATAAGGATTGAATTTCGATTTTGCAAGTTTCTTTGAAATTTTGAGAGTTTTAGGGTTGCTTGTGGAGGCAAGGGTTTGTTTTTTGTGGCTTCTGATCTTGTCATATATATAGAGAGGAAGAGATTTAATCAAGAATAAAGAGAAAATATATTGCTTTCAATGCAAAATATTCTCTTGTAAATATTTATCAAATCTTGCCAAAAATGTATTTTTATTGCCTTATAGCTTCTTGTACAAATTTGGTATCTCTTATGGGCTTCCTTGGTCCTCAAGACAAGTAGAAACAAAGTCCAACTTGTCATAACCTTGCTCCTTACATTTTATTTTATTTAAATTGAATTTAAATGATTTAATTCCAAAATAAATTAAATAAATGGAAAGGAGGCATGTAAATGGACTTAGGGGTCGTGGATATTCTCAAGAATAAGTATGGATCGTGAAAACTTAAGCCCATTTGAAACATATTTGCATTTTCTAGGTATTTTCCTTTGTGCACCTCCTCAAAAATGTTAAACTTGTACAATTTGTATGTTGCTCAACTTTCAACATTTTTTAGTGTTCTTGGACTTTTAAGAAATCTCAAGATGTCCTATAAACATTCCTTTTGGTTTCATATTCATTGAAGTTTCCATGTTCATGTACACTTCTTTGCAAAAAAGATGACGTTTTGTTGACTTTTAGAAGGACCTGTAATGTTTTGATCCATAACTTCCAAATGAAACATTTTTGGCCAAATCTTGTGAGGCATGAAGTTGTAGAGAATTGAATTTCCTTCAAAATGGGCTTTGGTGGAAAAATTTATGATAAAGTATGTAAAAGTTATGCTTGGTCAAATTTTTGTTGACTTTTGTCTAAAAAACCCAAATTTAGAATCTTTGACTTTTGATCAAATCTTGACTTTCCTTGAGGAATCATGGTCAACCTTTGATCAAATGATGAATAGTACTTCAAAATATTGATCTTGACCAAAAATTATGAAGTTAGACTGTATGTTGACCACAGTTGACTTTCCGTCCAATAAAGCAGATTTTCAACATCTGAGCAATTGGATGAGCAAATTTGACTTGTAAGGCTTGAAACTTGACATGGTGATCCCTTGAAGCATATGATGAGGTATGATGACAACTTGGAGCCTTGGAAATTTATTATGACTTGAGAGAATCAAAACCCTAGTTTGGATTGATTGCTTAGAAGAGGGTTTGTCTGGTCAACCCTTGTGAAAGTCTTAAGTATGGAGATGTGAATTGTCTTCAGAAATAGAAGGGAAAATTTTGGGGTATAACAGTTGCCCCTGTTTAATCTTCTTGTACCGGAAGGGTTAGATTGGTATGCTTGCCTTTCGTGACCTGAAGGTAGAAGATGATTGAACACTCGAGTACCCCCGAAAATTTGTACTCGCTGTTGTATGGAATGGGATTGTCAGTTGACGATGCGCTGGAATGGGCTTATAGATGCCATTTGGAGAAGCTAATGCTGGGGGTGAGTCGTGCGCTAGACTCTGCGTTCGTCTTTTGGATGATAGAAATATCAGATATGGGCTTAAAGATGCCATCCAGAGAGATGAAGATGCGTAGTCGGAGATGGGCTTAAAGATGTCATCTGGGGCGGTTGATAATAAGAGAGAGTCAGAATAAACCGTTGTCTTGGATATTTCTGAGATGAATAGTTGTCAGAATGTAGATAGTTTTCTCGTCTTGTTTCGGGTGTTAATGTTTGACCTATTGTCTGGAAATAATTTGCATGGTCGTTCAGATAGTTCTCCCTTCTTGTTTCGGGTATTAATCTTCAACCTTCAGTTTGGAAAAAAGCTTTTACCTACAGGGGAAATAAATATTGACAGGATATAGTTAGTTCTATGCAGATTATGATGCATGCGAGTATATGACAATGTTCGTGAATGATATATGCACACGTTATGATTTTATGGGTAATGTATAAAGGTAGATGTTCTATTTCAAAATATATCCATCTTGAAGAAGATAGGAACGTTCTGCTGGAGATCTTTGATTTCTGCTTGGGGATGAAGTTGTTGAAAACCCTAACTGGGGATAAAGGAGATTCAGGTTCCTCTGATGCATTATCTGACCAAGTTTCGAGTCTGGATATTGCTGTTGTTGGGGGAATGATAATCGTTGAGAGATACTCAGCTGAGGATGAATATCTTGTGTATAGACCTTGCTGGGGGACGATGTGGTATGGAATGACCTGTTACTTCTTAGAGACTGATGTAATTGGTTGATGTGATACAATGTAACATGATGACTTGAGAATGTAGATAAGTTTGATAGGATCACTGCTCGGGGACTAACGTGATGAAGTTGATAGGATCACTGCTCGGGGACTAATGTGATGAAGGTGATAGGATCACTGCTCAGGGACTAATGTGATGAAGATGATAGGATCACTGCTCAGGGACTAATATGATGAATGTAGAAGCTAATAGACTCACTGCTTGGGCACTAATGTGATGAAGTTGATAGGACCATTGCTTGGGGACTAATATGATGAAGTTGATAGGATCACTGCTCGGAGACTAATGTGATGAAGATGATAGGATCACTGCTTGGGGACTAATGTGATGAATGTAGAAGCTGATATGATCATTGCTCGGGGACTAATGTGATGAAGTTGATTGGGTCACTACTCGGGGACTAACGTGATGAAGTTGATAGGATCACTGCTCGGGGACTAACATGATGAAGTTGATAGGATCACTACTCGGGGACTAACGTGATAAAGTAGATAAGATCACTGCTCGAGGACTAACATGATGAAGTTGATAGGATCACTGCTCGGGGACTAACGTGATGAAGTTGATAGGATCACTGCTCAGGGACTAACGTGATGAAGTTGATAGGATCACTGCTCAGGGACTAACGTGATGATGTTGATAGGATCACTGCTCGGGGAGTAACGTGATGAAGTTGATAGGATCACTGCTTGGGGACTAACGTGATGAAGTTGATAGGACCACTGCTCGGGGACTAACGTGATGAAGTTGATAGGATCATTGATCAGGGACTAACGTGATGAAGTTGATAGGATCACTGCTCGGGGACTAACATGATGACGTGAAATGTTAGATACTGCTGAAAAGAGATGATGGAATTATAGTCTGGTTGGAGAGGTCTCGTTTATGCGTAGCATTTTTTTTGACTATGTCCGCTTTCACAGGGTGTGGGAAATCTTTGCCGTCCATGGTGGTGAGCATTGTAGAAATGTCGGAATATGCCCCTGTGTATGTGGGAGTTTATCTACCTCTGGGATCAATATCCTGGTGTACTTGACACTTGAAGTTGTTGGTGAACCGCTGGATTTAGAAATTCTGATAGTCTTGACCTTCTCGAGTAGTTTTATGAGGATTGTTATGGGAGAATGATCGACACCATCGATACTCTTGGCATGAGCAGGTAACTCAATGGCTATTCTTTGAAACTTTGATCAATGTAACATGCCCCAAGTGATTCAGATGTAATCTATGCCCCTAGCTATTCAGTACTTTTGAGAGATTCTCTAAATCTTGACCTAATTGCCCCAGATGAGTTGAATGATAGCATGTCATGCCTCTTGATTAGAAAGGCTTGTTACCAGAGATGTCTTTATCTGTAGTAATTTTGTCCATTTGGAGGACTTTCATTCATTGAATATTCGTCATGTGAAATCCTCTATTGTCAAACATTCAATCATATACAAACAGTGGTATTAAAATGCAGAGCTTATGTTTGTCTTGAGGTTTATAAAAATGTATTTTTTTAGTAAAACAAAATTTGTAAGAATAATGATATAAACTCAGGAAGTATAGTAAGCCTTACAGGAGTCAGGATACCTTTTTATAACAGTATGCTTTCGAACTAACCATGCTTCAGTTAGGACTTTTAAGGGTTATAACGTGGCTCGGGTCACAATTTAAGAAACAAAGGATAATGGCTCGAAATTTATTTGTACCCAACTAAATCTCCGTGATGTTCTCCATTCCTATGTTCAGTTAATTGTGCATTCTTAAGTTCCAATATAATTTGGAATTGCAACACTTATATTTGGTGATGGTTCAAAAACCATAATTTTATTTGAAAAGACACTCAACTTTTTTTTAAACATTTTTCTTTTGTTGTGGGTTTGTAGTGACCTCTTTTTGACTTTGTTATCCCTAACTTTTGCCTGAACTATTTATTTTGAGATTACAGTCAGCGGGATGTCTTATTTTTTTAAGTCTCCTCCATTGGTTTTTGACTTAGCGAGCTTTTTTTTATAAATATTGACCGCCTGACTTAATGATTACAGGGAATCATCACCGATTTTTGACTTAGAAGGATATCTTCGACATTACTTGTCGTGATTGACTGCACATTTAAATTAACTGAGAAACTACCCTGCCCCAGGTTATGATTAAGGGTTTCAATTTGAGTAAAAAAAATTCCAATTCTTAGGCTCAAGGGGTTGACTAGGGATTAACTTCCTTATATCTCCACTGTTTAGGAATTGAAACAATGCCTGTACATCATCAGCACAGTCTGTTCAAAAGCATACTGTAAGAAATTATGGTATCGTCTTCGTCATCCTCCCTCTAAAGGCTTGCCGCTTTAACAAGAGTTGAATATCACAAAAAGTAAGAAACACAATTTAAATATAGTGAAACGAATGGATTATTTCAAGACAAACATGTGTGATGCATTAATGTGAAAAGCCAAATTTTGACATAAGGATAAACGTTCAAGCAAACAAAAGAAATTACAACTAAATATTCAAATAAATGAAAGCTTCTCTGCCCGAACTCGTCACTTTAGATTGAATGCCTTGCAAATCCGATATTTGATGGATGGTAGAAAAACTCAATCTGGCCATCTTGCGTGAACTTGAGAACACTTTCATCAATCAGGTCCTGAATCTTGTTCTTCAGGGCCCAACAATTATTTGTGTCATGTCCAGGGCTATTGGAATGGTATGCACACTTTGCATTGGGATTGTACTTTGGAGAAGATGTCTTAACATGCTGAGGCAGATCTCTCAAAGTAATCAACTCTGCTTTAAACATATGTTGTAATGCTTGAGACAATGACATGTTAATTTTGGAAAATTGTCTTCTGGGTGTATCTTGCTTATGACGATTACTTTATTATTGTTGCCGAAGAAATGTGAACTTGTCTCTTTCTTGTGAACAAGTCAGATTTTGTCTCATTGGAGGTTGGTTAATGTTTGGATCCCCAACTCTAGCGGTTCGTCCTATTCGGTTGTCTTCAAACTTGAGAAGCTTGTTGATGAAGACTCTTAATTCTTCTTTCCCCCGGGCTAAGTTTTGGATAAGAGCCATCTGACCAATCATCTGGATTTTCATCTCTGCTATCTCGACTTGCGTTTGTTCAAATTGGCCATCCTTGTTGTCTTCAAGATTCTTCTTAGTAATGAGCTCTTTCAGATCTTTCTAACTTTGGGCCAAATTGGCGAACATCTCCTGGAATTGGGCGTTCTGAGCCTGGAGATCTTTGACAGTCTGTTCAAGAGCTATTACTGTGTGATAAATAGGGAGAGAATAAGAAAACTGGTCTTCAATATACCTGTTATGAAATTTTATGCCATGATATGCGATGTTATTTAATGCAATGTTTTCAAGGACCTTAGGAATTTAAATTTGTTAACCAATCACGAACAAAATTTTTATTAGTTTACTTTTTAGAAAGTGAAAATGAAAATTTAAACAAATAAAAGAAAATTCCTAGATCTTAGGTCTCCCATGGACTCTTCCTCTTTGTGTTGAAGTAGGTATTGATGCTTCGCTCCTCGTGAAGTAGCTTCGTCAACTCTAATACCTTCTTCTCTCTTGCATGGAATTCAGCTTAGAAGGTATCCCTTTCTTCTTTAAGTTGAATCCAAGATCTCTTCAAGTCTTCGAAATTAGTAGGCATGTCTGGATGGAGAATGGTATAGGGTTCGTCACCTTCAGCAACAGGTTCCATAACCACTGGTAGAACAGCTGTAAACGACATCATGAGGTTTTGAGCTCGAGCTTGCACCCATTTGAGGTAAGGTTCCCAAGGAATGGAATTTTTGTGCCCCAAAGTCTTGGTATCAGTTTTCTTCACCATGCCCCAAGCGTGCACAAATCTTCGACGGTAGTTCTGGAGATCGTTTTCGTAGTCTAACACAATTTCTTGGTGAAGCATATCATGAGGACCATCTCTTCGAGCATAACCAAATTGACGTAGAGCTAGAGAAGGGTTGTAAGTGATACCTCCCCTTATTCCAAGGAGTGGTACATTAGGGAGTTCCCCACAACGCTCAATGAAAGTGAAGTTCTTTTGAGAAAAAAATACACCAACGGATATTTGAATGAGAGAGTGACATCATCCTTTGAGACCACTTCAATCTTTGATCGTTCTTCATTACTAATTGAGGAAGGTGCGAAATAAACCACCTGGAAAGTAACGGTATGCAACATATGAGATTTCCTTGTCTTTTGGTAGTACAAGTGTGGAGAGAATGCAGAATGTCCCCAAGTAAGGTAGGCACAGGATTACGAGTGAGGAATATCTTGTGCTTTGAGGGCTTTCCTGTTTTCGTACCTAATGTCAAATTCGGATAATTCCAATGACGATTTGAGCATTCTACCGGCCATGTCTAGTCGACCCAATAGTTGTTTAATGGGTTGGTCCATTCGAACTATGACGGTGTGTGACAAGAAATAGTGGCTGAGCCGTCTCACGATGTTGACTAGCGCGAGGGCAATTTTATCGATTTGTTGGTATCTCAATTCAGGACCTTGTAAAACGGTGGGAGAACTAACTTGTTTGTTTTGCATTTGATCGCAAATGTTGCGGATAGCAAGAGTCGCCACCGACTTTTCTTTTGTCCAATTAAGGGAAGGCGAAAAGAATAGGAAAAGACCTTCGTTAGATTTTGAGTAAGGGATTTGGTTATGAAAGGGAAGATATTAGCACCCTTTCCATACATAGTTATCTCACGGCTCTTAATTTCTTTAGCTCACTTTATGATTTGCTTTCTGTGTGTTTGAAAATGTTTTGAAAAGAGTATTTCGCTTTGACTTCGTAATGATTCACGCTGGAATGTATACGAGGTGTTTGGAAATGTTTTGTTTTTTAGAAAGGACATTGTAATGATTCACGCTGGAATGTATACAAAGTGTTTTGAAAAAGACTTTATGAGAAAGTGTGAGGTGTAAAAAGATATTTTAATTTGAGCAAGCAAAAGAGACTTATTACCTACTCAGAATGGTCGTTTCCGTGTTATTTTGCTTTCCTTTAGAATAAAGCTATCTATACCATTAGTTGGTAGGTAACTTTATTTGTTGGATGTAAAGGGTCATTCGAAGGGACATCGAATGGTCATAGAAGGCAACTTGTAGGATTATCCTAGCACATTTGTAGGGACGATCATCACTTTTCGTAGGCAACAATCGAGGGACTAGATCATGTATTCGTTAAGGCGACATCGAGGGACTATGATCTTTTAAGTCGAAGGGACTATGATGATATTTCATAGGAAACCGTGCTAAGATACCCCCACGTTCGAGGGACCTAACCATTTATAAGGCAACGAGAGAGAATACCCTAGCGGGTGCATGTATGAGATGAGTCTTGTATTCAGATATTTTATCTTGTATTAGTGGTCTAGATTGATTTTTATCTTGCCATACACACCTAATTACTAGCAGTTTAATAGGTGCAGAAAGTAAATTGCAGAAATATAAAGGGTCTTACGCTATTACATGACTTTAGGCCCATTTGGAAATTTTTGGCTTTTGCAAGGTATTTTTCTTCATGCACCTCTTCAAAAATGCTCAACTTGCACAATTTGTATCTTGCTCAATTTTCAAGATTTTTGAGTGTTCTGTGATTTTTTAGAAAGCTCAAGGTGTCTTATAAATAGCCTTTTTGGTTTCATCTTCATTGGAGTTTCCATGCTCATGGACACTTCTTTGCAAAAAGATGACTTTTGTTGACTTTTCTAGAAGGACCTATAATGTCTTGATCCATAAGTTCCAAATGAAGCATTTTCTGCACAAGCATGTGAAACATGAAGTTATAGAGAATTGAATTCTATTCAAAATGAGCTTTGGTGGAGAAATTTCTGATGTAGTATGGGAAAGTTATGCTTGGTCAAAGTTACATTGACTTTTGTCTAGAAAGCCTAATTTGGAAACTTTGACTTTTGATTAGATCTTGACTTTTCTTGAGGAATCATGATCAGCCCTTGATCAAATGATGAATACCACTTCAAAATATTGATGTTGACCAAAAATTATGAACTTTGACTGTATGTTGACCACAATTGACTTTTTATCCAACACAATTGATTTTCAGCTATCTGAGCAATTAGATGAGCAATTTGAACTTGTAAGGCTTGAAACTTGACATGGTGTTCCCTTGAGGCATATGTTGAGGTATGATAACCACTTGAATAATTGGAAATACATTTTGACTGGAGAGGAGCAAAACCCTAGTTTTGATTTATTTCTTAGGAGAGGGTTTGTCTGGTCAACCCTTGTGAAATCCTTGAGAATTGAGATGTGAATTGTCTTGAGAAGTAAGAGGGAAAATTTTGGGGTATAACAGTTTCCCATGTTCAATATTCTTGTACTGTAAGGGTTATATTGGCATGCTTTCCTTTCGTGACCTGAAAGTAGAAGATGATTGAACACTCGAGTACACCTGAAAATTTGCACTCGCCGTTGTATGAGATAGGATCGTCAATTGATGATGCACTGGAATGGGCTTATAGATGCCATTTGGAGAAGATGATACTGGAGAGTGAGTCATATGCTAGAATCTGTATTTTTCTTTTGGATGAGAGAAAACAGAGATGGGCTTAAAGATGCCATCCAGGGTATCGTTTGGAAATAATTTGCGTGGTCTTTCAGATAGTTCTCCCGTCTTGTTTCAGGCATTAATCCTTGACCTTCTGTTTGGAAAATGACTTTTACCTGCAGGGGAGATAAAATCTTGACGGGATATGGTTAGTCCTATGTATTTTATGATGCATGATAATGTATGGTAATGCTACTATGATGTATGCATATGTTATGACTTTTACACAGATGTTGTGGTATTTCAAAATATATCCATCTTGAAGATAGGATTTTTCTACTGGAGACCTCTGACGCTCACTTAGGGGCCAAGTTGTTGAAAAACCTGACTGGGTAGAAAAAGAGATGCTTCAGATTCCTCCGATGCACTATCTGACCAAATCTCGGGTCTGGATATTAATGTTGTTGGAGGAATAGCAATGATCGAGAGTACTCGGTTGGGGATCTTGTGCATAGACGTTGGCTAGGGATCTCGTGAAATGTCATAATCTGCCATTGTCTGATCATGGCGTGGTGACGCTGATAGGGTCATTAAAGCTCGACGAGGCTTGTAGGATCATTTGAGGTAATGCATCTGGTAGGATCACTTGAGGTGATGAATCTGATAGGATCTCTTGAGGTGATGAATTTGATAAGATTGTTAGGGCTGATGAGGTTGATAGGATCACTTGAGGTGATGAATCTGATAGGGATCACTTGAGGTGATGAATCTAACAGGGATCACTTGAGGTGATGAATTTGATAAGATCACTGCTCGGGGACTACTGTGATAGAGTTAAAGCTTGGTGAAGCTGTTAGGATCACAACTCGGGGACTAACGTGATAGAGTTGAAGCTTGCTGAAGATGTTAGGATCACTGCTCGGGGACTAACGTGATGAGGTTGGAAGTGTAGGAACACTGTTGGGAGGGGATGATAATGTAGTACTTCGTTGGAGAAGATTTGTCTTTGTAGGGAGAGCGATGGCTCTATGGGGGGATTGATGAACCTGTGGATGCATTTCTTGCGAAAGTGACTTTGTGGGGATGCATTGGTGACTTCGGTCGTCATCTCAATTCCTAGAGTCCTGTAGTAATTGCTTGTCTCTGTTCATCTTTCGTATGTTTGTGAACGGGTATTTTATTGTGAGATGCATATAATCATTCAAAGCATTCATTGGACTTTATGCAAACAACAATAAAAATTAACATTTTAAAAAGGGCATTTGCATTAATTTCGAAAAGTGGCCTATAGTCAGGTAGTTTGTATACAAGAGACGAATATCCTAGTAAGAGGAAATTATCAGAATAGTAAAAAATCTATGCGGAAACAATCTTGTCAAGTTTCAACTATGCTATTGCTCATATATTTTTTACTATCTCATCTCCTTGTTGTCAGAGGAAAGTGATTGAATTGATTTTCGCCATTTGAATCTTGAATGCTGATAGTGGTAAGACTATAAGTAGGTGATCTGGATGAGACATAGTCGTACGCTTAAATCCCTAACTTTTGCCTAGGCCGCCCTTTCGGGTTTTCAGTCTACCGGGATACCCTTTTTTGCCCAAGCCGCCTTTGCAGGTTTTCGACTTACCGGGTGTACATTTTTGCATATATATCCTTAACTTTTGCCCGAACCTTTTTGGTTTTCCAGGATGCCCTTATTTTTGCCTAGGCCAGTCAACCTAGCGGGTCTCGTTTATGGGTAGTATGTTTTGACTATGTCAGCATTCACAGGGTGTGGAAAGTCTTCTCCATCCATGGTGCTAAGTTACATAGCTCCACCGAAAAATACTGTTTTGACTACAAATGGTCCCTCATAGGTGGAAGTCCAATTTCCCCTGGGATCACCTTGTGGAAGGATGATGCGCTTGACTACTAGATCACCGACTTGGTAGACTCGGTGCTTGACTTTCTTATTGAATGCTCTGATCATTCGCTTCTGATAGATCTGTCCGTGGTAGATGGATGCGAGTCGTTTTTCATCGATCAAGTTGATCTGGTCAAGGGGAGTCTGGACCCATTCATCTTCACCTAACTCTGCTTCCTAGAGGACTCTGGTTGAGGGTATCTGAACCTCGATGGGTAGGACACCTTCCATACCGTATACAAGAGAGAATGGGGTTGCTCCTGTAGACGTTCGCACTGTGGTGCTGTAGCCGTGGAGACAAAATGGAAACATCTCATGCCAATATTTGTAAGTCACTGTCATCTTTTGTATGATCTTCTTGAGATTCTTGTTGGCGGCTTCCACTGCGCCGTTCATTTTAGGCCGATATGGAGAAGAGTTGTGATTCTTGATTTTGAACTGCGTGCAGAGTTCAGTGATCATTTTGTTATTGATATTAGTACCATTATTTGTGACAATCCTTTCAGGGACGCCGTACCGATAGATAATATTATGCTTGAGGAATCGAGCCACAACATTCTTGGTAACAGATGCAAATGAAGCTATTTCTACCCACTTGGTAAAGTAGTCAATTGCGACAAGGATGAAACGATTTCCATTAGAAGCGGTGGGTTTGAGCTCTCCAATCATGTCGATGCCCCACATTGTGAAAGGCCATGGGCGGTCGAGAATATTGATGGTCGGAGGTGTGTACTCTATCTGCGTATATCTGGCATTTGTGACAAGATCGAGCATGATGGTGGCAATAAGCCTCCATTGTGGATCAATAGTAACCTGCTCTTAGAATCTTTTTAGCCATCGTATGTCCACTGGGGTGGGTACCGAACGCGCCTTCATGTAATTCTTCCTTGATTCGTTCCATTTTTTACGGTCTACGGTGGAGTAAGCCTGGTCGTGATTGCGCTTGTATAAGATGTGGTTGATGAGGAAGAATTTGGATGCGAATCTTCTTAAGAACTTTTTGTCATTGACAGATGCCCCTGCGGGATATTCCTGAGTCTCGAGATACGTCTTCACTTTGTATAACCAAGGTTTCTCTTCTGTATCAAGTTCACAACAGTATGTTGGTTTGTCAAACCTTTCGATGATGATTTGGGGAGCTTCATTTTCCCATCTGACTTTGAACATAGACGACATGGTAGCTAATGTGTCTGCTAAGTGATTCTCTTCTCGTGGAATGTGATCGAAATTTATTCCTTCGAAGTAATGGATTAGACTTAAAACATGCTCTCGATATGGGATGAGATTCAGATGTTTCGTATCCCACTCGCCTTTAATATGACCGATCACTAAAGCTGAGTCTCCATACACTTGCAAGAATTTGATTCTTAAGTCAATAGCAGCTTCGATACCCATGATGCACGCTTCGTATTCGGCCATGTTGTTAGTGCAGTCGAAACAAAGTCTGGCGGTGAAAGGCGTGTGTCCGCCTGTAGGGGACGTAACGATGGCACCAATGCCATTGCCAAGTGCATTTGAGGCTCCATCAATGACCATGGTCCATCGGGATCCCGCTTCAGGTCCTTTGTCTGGTCCTGGTTCTTTGTAATCAGTAACTAGCAAAACATCTTCATTTGGAAACTCGAACTGCATAGACTGATAGTCATCTATGGCTTGATGAGCCAAATGATCGGCTACTACACTTCCCTTGATCGCTTTCTGGGTAGTATACTAGATGTCATATTCGGTCAAGATCATTTTCCATCTTGCTATTCTTCTGGAGAGAGCAGGTTTCTCGAATATGTATTTTAACGGATCCATCTTGGAGATCAACAAAGTAGTATGAGTCTTCATATACTGTCTTAGTCGTGACAGCCCAAGCCAGCGCAAGTTTCTCGGTGTGGTATCTTGTTTCACGATCGGTAAACTTTTTGCTAAGGTAGTATATTGCATACTCTTTTCGACCAGACTCGTCATGTTGCCCCAACACACACCCCATTGAGTTCTCTAATATTGTCAAGTACATGATAAGAGGTCTTCCTTTGGCAGGCGGCATCAGGATATGAGGATTCTATAGGTACTCCTTGATTTTGTCAAAAGTTGTCTAGAAACTGTCGTTCCATTCCATTACTTGATCTTTCTTTAGTAACTTGAAGATTGGCTCACAAGTAGTAGTTAGATGCGCAATGAATCTGGCAATGTAGTTCAATCATCCCAAGAAACCTCTGACTTCTTTCTCGGTGCGGGGAGCTGGCATCTCTTGAATAGCTTTAACCTTGGCAGGGTTAACTTCAATACCTTTACCGCTGACAACAAATCCCAGGAGTTTACCGGATCTGACTTCGAAGGTGCACTTGTTAGGATTAAGTCTTAGTTTGTACTTCTTCAGTCTATCAAACAGCTTTCGCAAATGATCAAGATGCTCTTCTTCAGACTGTGATCGAGCTATCATGTTGTCGATGTAGACCTATATCTCGTGATGAATCATGTCATGAAACAAAGCTACCATGTACGTTGGTATGTCGTAATGTTCTTGATCTGTTAGTGTTTTAAGTTGGCATTACTTTTTGGTAAAACTAGGTTATGGCAATGTCTTGATAAATGTCATGACATTGATTGAAGATAAATCCTACTTGACAAGGATGTTTAAAGTCTGTTCAGGCTGGAAGATAAAAGGCTGTCTTGGAATTCTGAGAAAATATCTTGATGTCATAACGGATGTTATGACATTCGATTGTGACATGATACATAGAATCTGTTTTCCTGAGACTTTTCGGGAAGTTTTGTTGAGCTCTTGCATTATGTTTTCATTATTAAAATGTATGCTCACGTGGCTGTTAGGTTAATCTTAGTTAGACCTAAATTGGTTGTTGAAAATACAAGTACTTAGGATTAATTAAGTGAACCCTAACTATCTTTATGGAAGCCCAAAACTGAAATTTCAGGACTGCTTCTATAAAAGGAATATAACCCTTACACTGTTGTGCGCCTCTGGAATGTATTAAAGATTTAGCAGGTTGTTATTTGTGTAATTCTAGTTTCTCTTGTGAGCCAAGAAATTATCAATTGATAAGTGCCTTGGACTAGGATTTGTTTGTAAGGGTAGTTTATCACTCAAAGCTTTGAAGCAAAATCAAGATAGTTTATTGAAGTGTGTCTTCATAATTCAATTAATCAATAGGTTGATATCACTGCTGTGATTGAGGGGGAGTGAGTAGGAACTCAGGTCTAAGTAGGACTTAGATTGAAGTTGCATTGGGTAGGTTTTAAGTGAAGGAGATAAACTGGTTGGTTTATTCCTGAATTAATTCTACTAATAGTGAATTTCCTCCTTGGCTTGGTAGCCCCCAGATGTAGGTGTAGTTAGACACTAAACTGGGTAAACAATTTATTGTGTTCTTTACTGCTGTTTAAATTTATTGTGTGAATTGTTAACAGAGTGTATGATAGTGTGTCATAACATTCTCTGTGACATCACGTATCTGCTGCCAGAAATTTCAATTGTTACAGGCGGGCACCACACTGTTATTTACAGGTGAGATCTAGGGATAATAGTTTACGGCATAATGGATAAGGAAGGAGGATTTGGAGGTAGACCACCTATCTTTGGATGGATCTAATTATGATTCTTTGAAACCTCGTATGATTGCCTTTTTGAGGTCCTTTGGATATTAAAGCTTGGAAGGCTGGCGACAAAGGATGGAAACATCCCACCAAGCTTGAAAAGGATGGAACCCTGTCTTGAAACACGAGGAAGAGTGGAACAAAGAAGAAGAGGAGCTAGCACAGGGGAACTCTAAAGCATTGAATGCCTTATTCAATGGAATTGATAGAAATATCTTCAGACTAGTTCATCAATGTGTGCTGGCCAAGGATGTTTGGGACACTCTCAAAACTACTCATGATGGGACATCCAAGGTGATGATGTCTAGCCTTCAGATGCTCACTACCAAATTTGAGAATTTGAAGATGAAGGAAGATGAGAACATTCATGAGTTTCACATGAATATCTTGGAGATTGCCAACACCTCAGGAGCACTTGGTAAAAAGATGTCAGAAGAAAAGCTGGTGAGAAAGATTCTCAGATCCTTTCCTAAAAGATTTGCAATGAAAGTGACTGCAATAGAGGAGGCTCGGAACATCAGCACCTTGAAGGTTGAAGAACTTATTGGATCTCTTATGACTTTTGAGATGGGAATCAGTGAAAATGTTGATAGGAAGAATAAGAGCATAACACTTGTATCCAATACTGAAGAGGAATGCAAGGCGGATGATGAAGAGAAGATATCTGAAGCTATAGCTATGCTTGGAAGGCAGTTCAACAGACTCATCAAAGGGTTGATCCAAAGTCAAGGTCAATGTCAAGGACATTTCATCGACATTGGCGGATCTTATGACTCGGTGGAAGATCCAGTCGAGAGGAAAAAGGAAGTCAAAGCGATCGATGTGTCATGGCTGTGAGGATATGGGCATATTAAATTGAATGTCCCACCTTTCTCAAGAAACAAAGGAAAGGATGGTGTCACTTGGTGCGATGGTGACTCGGGAAGTGAATCGAGGAAGAAGCGAAACTTGTCCTCTCTTTACGGGTGTGTAATCGATATGGATTCTAGTGATGAGGAAGTGACATTTGAAGAGCTTCTTTGAAACCTCAGGAAGTTGTGTGTGAGGTGGTGAAGTATGTCGGCAAAATGAGAAGCAGAAAAAGCGATTGTGAAGTTGGGCGAGAATGTGAGTTGGAGGTGAGGAAGAAGGAAAACACATCCACTATAAATCACCTCAACAATGACATTATAATGTTGAACTCCAAACTTGATCAGATGTCTAAGTCTGTCAAAATGTTGACATCTGGTACTGATAAGTTGGAAGAAATTCTGCAGCTTGGACAGAATGCAGGAAATAAGCATGGCCTGGGATATGAAGCTACAAAAAATCTGCTGGTGACAAGAGGAAGAACAGATCTGGCAAATCAATGTCAAAGAAGATGTCCTGACCAGGCGGGGAAATAGGTGCAGCTCGGGATATATTGAGGCAAAGAAATTTGCTGATAACAAAAGGAAGAACAGACCTAATAAACCAATGTCAAAGCAGATGTCACAACATTGGGGTCAACATCAAGATCAAAGAAACATGAACAAAAAGTTTCAAAGATGGAGATGTCATTATTGTGGGAGGTTTGGTCACATAAAGACTTTTTGCTTTAGACTACATGGATATCCTAACCAAGTTCCTTATGTGAAGCCTAAGACCAACAAGGGATCATACACTCAACAGTGGAAGAAGAAGACTGCAGCTCTGATAGCTCACACTTTCCTTAAAGTGTCTACCAATGAAGAATGGTACTTTGACAGTGGGTGTTCTAAGCATATGACTGGAAACAAAAATCTACTGAATAATGTCCAACCTCAATCTACCAGTTTTGTTACCTTTGGAGATGGATCTAAAGGAGAAATCAAAGGTGTTGGAAACTTAGACTGTTCTGGGGTTCCAAACCTAAATGGAGTGTTCTTTGGTAAAAGACTTGTTGCTAATCTCATAAGCATAAGTCACTATGTGATATGGGATTCAAAGTCAACTTCACTAGTCGAATGTCTTGTAATCAATGATGAACAAGAGTGGTTATGAGAGGTCGGATCAAAGGACAAATGCTACATGTGAGGCGAGAACACCGACATGTACATGTGCTCTATAGACATTGATGGAGGAGAGTGCGTGGTATGTATAAGGCTGGAAAGCAAACTAGAATGTCACAGATGTCTAGACATCGATCACTTCCAAAGTCTTTGAAACAAGCTCTGGGGCTGGTATGATGGTGACCAAGCTCCTTCTTGACAAAGGATATAGGAAAGGAGCCTTGGATAAACCTCTCCCTATCAAGAATAAAGGAGAAAAGATAATGGTGACTCAAATTTATGTTGATGACATAGTATTTGGAGGAATGTCAGACACAATGATGGAAGACTCAACATCCCCTTCACAGAGAAAGTATGCAAGGAATTTTGTCAAGAGGTTTGGGATGAAGAATGCCAGCCATAAGAGGACTCCTACTCCTACACTTTTGAAGTTATCCAAGAAAACAAGTGAAGAAAATGTTGATCTAAAATTGTATAAAAGCACTGCTGGAAGATGCTTCTTCTTGGGAAACAACTTTGTTTCTTGGTTCAAGAAGCAAAACGTGTGTTCTTGTCCACTAATGAGGCTGAGTACATAGCAGCTGGTAGCTATTGCTCTCAGATGGTCTGGATGAAGCAGATGCTGACTGAGTACAATGTCATACAGGATGTCATGACATTGTCTGTATCTGATCTTCTGTTAATATTTCAAAGAATCCTATACAACACGGTGGGACTAAGCACACGACATTATGTGTCTGGTGAACTGACTTTGTAGGATTTTGTATCCAAATGTGCGGATAGCAAGAGTCGCCACCGACTTTTATTTTTATCAATTAAGGGAAGGTAAAAGTAACGAGAAAAAGACCTTCGTTAGATTCTGAGTTCGGGAGAATGGTTATGAAAAGGGAAGGTATTAGCACCCCTTTCCATCCGTAGTTATCTACGGGCTCTTAGTTGCTCTAGACTACCTTTTAAAATTGCTTTTTGTGTGTTTGACAAAGATGTTTTGAAAAAGGCATTTCGCTTTGACTTTGTAATGACTCATGTAGGAGTGTATACAAAGTGTTCGGAAATGTTTTTGTTTTGAAAAGAATTTGAACTTTGAAAAAAAAGTGTGTGGTGTGAAAAACATTTGATAGAGCAAGCAACTAGGAGACTTATTACCCACTCAGAATTGGTCATTTTGTTGTACTTCTACATTCCTTTAGAATAGCGCTAGCCGTACCATTAGTTAGTAGGTAGCTCCATTCGTTGGATGTAAGCGGGACATTCGAAGGGACATCGGATGGTCATAGAAGGCAACTTGTAGGAAGTATCCTAGCACATTCGAAGGGACTATCATCATTTTCGTGGCGACAATCGAGGTCAAGATCATGTATTCGGAGGCGACATCGTGGGTCTTATGATCTTTGTATCGAAGGGACTATGATGATTTGTTTGGAAGGCAGCGGTGCTAGAATACCTCTACGTTCGAGGACATGACCATTTGAATTAAGTAAGGCAACGAGAGAGAATTACCCTAAGGGGTGCATGTGTGAAAAGAAGTGTGTTGATTTCAGAATATGTTATCTTGAAAATTAGTGGGCTATGTTCAATTTTAGTCTTGCCACACACGCCTAATTACTAACAGTTTATAAGGTGCGGAAATTAAAGTGCGGAATGTAAAGTGCGGAAAGGTAAATCCTACGCTATTACATGGCTTTGGGACAGATACATAATTTAAAATGCGGAAAATAAAACCCTAGATTAAACTATTACAACCCATGAACAATTACATTATTGGAAAAAATAGAATGACAAAAAGCAGAATCAGACAACACAGTGAAAGAATAAGAAAATCGGAAATATGGCCAGCGAAATAAGAGAAAATGTTAGAAAAAATGCAAGTTTTAATATGAGAAAATTACTACATGCTGGAAATAAGATAAATAAGTTAAAATAATTTTTTGGGATTTTTTAGAAAAGATTTAATAATTAAAATGCAATTAAAAGTGAATTAAATGCAAAAATATAAATAAAAATAAATATGCATGCAAAAATATGTTTTTTAATTTATTAAATTAAATAAATATTTTTATGAAAATAATGTAAAAAGAAAATATTTTTTGATAATTTTTTTTAATGCTGAAATAAAATGTGTAAAGAAATTAAAATAAATGGAAAATATTAAAATAAAAGAAAATATTAAAATATGTTAGAAAATATAAGTTTGCAAACTTGTAAAAAGGATGTCATGGCGAGGATCGAGGTCATTGGCCTCAAACTACGAAAACCAACCGTTGACCAATGAGCCAACGCAGCTCTTGTTTGGAATTGGAGTGAGTGGAATTTACATCGCCTACGTATGGTCTCGTTTCGCGCCAAGAACATCATCGTCTTCGTTTGAATTACAGGAATTTTGCGTCGGCCTTTCTTGCCTACAAGCCACAACAAAATGGAAAACCAATATCGTAATATAAATTATATCTAAGGCCATGGATCGATTCGTCTTGGTCCATGATCATCTGGTGGCATCGGTTTGGTCAATTTGTCCTATTTAAAAGAAACCCTAAATCGTGACCTGAAACCCTAATCATGGCGTATCATGCTCCAGGCCACAAAAATCCAATTGAATGACCCAGAAAGCTTGCAAACCTTACTCTAAGCACGAAAACAACAACAAAACACATTAACAAAGCATGAATAACAGAATTCGAATTTGGAAAAAACAAGAACAAACCGAAATCGTATTTCTTGATTCTGGATGATTTTGAACAATGTGAGGGTCTGGATCGACTCAAAAGGTATCAAGGAATGCAATAGACACCTTAGAATCAATTGAAAACAGCAGAAACTAGGGTTGCAAATTGCTTCAAGAACACGATTTCTTTGAGTTTGGATTAGGGTTTCTGAGCCAATTTTTTCGTTTCTTGCAATTGAGATGCATCAAGTATATATGCTGGATGGATTTGAGATTGAATTTGGAAAGAATTAATCAATATTCAATGGAAATCAAATTTGATATTCTCATGAAATCAAATTTTCAAATTTTGTCCAATTTCAATCCAATCTTGCCAAATTTGATCTAATTTGAATTCTTTGGCATTTATGGGTTGATTGGATCACAAGAAAGCAATAAAATCAATCTTCAATTAATTTTGATTTTACAATTTATTTTAAGATTTAATTTGCATTTAAATGAATAAATTACAAATTAAATAGAAAAATAAATCAAAAATTCGTGGCATTGGCTTGGACATTCCTAATTGCATGAGGAACAAGTTAGGATGAAGAAAAAGTAGGCCCATTTGCAAAAGATTTGATTTTTGAAGTATCTCTCTTTGTGCATTCTTCCAAAATTGCCCAACTTGTGAATGGTGTAACTTGCTCAATTTTCCACATTTTGAGTGTTTTGGACTTTTGGAAAGCTCTAAGAGTCCTCTAAACAATGTCTTTGGTCTAATCTCAATTGGACTTACCATGCTCAATATATCTTCAAATCAAAAGTTGACTTTTGTTGACTTTGAAAATGACACATGTGTTTTGAGCTATACCTCTCAAATGAAGCATTTTTGGACATTCTTGTGAGACATGAAGTTGTAGAAATTGAATTTCCTTCAAAATGAGCTTTGGTGGGAAAATTTACGAGATGAGAAAGTTATGATCGGTCAAAGTTCGGTTGACTTTTCACCTAGAAACCTAATTTAGAAAGTTTGACTTTTGAGCAAATCTTGAGTTTTCTTGATGAATCATGATCAACCCTTGATCAAATGATGAATGTAACTTCAAAATGAGGATGTTGACCAAAATTATGAAGTTTGTTGTATGTTGACCACAGTTGACTTTTGTCAATCTGTGATTTTCGACCATCGAGCAATTGTCTGAGGAAACTTGACTTGTGAAGCTTGAAACTTGACATGGAGAATCTTTGAAGCATATGGGGAGGCATGAAGGCCATTGGAGATGTTGGAAGTTCATCTTGACTTGAGAGATACCAAACCCTAGTTTGGGTTGATTGTCTAGGAGAGAGTTTGTCTGATCAACTCTTGAGGAATCCTTGAGCATAGATGTATGAAATCTCTTGAATAGATAGAGGGCAAATTTTGGGGTATGACACATTAGACATCATTTCATCAAAGATCTTGTGGAAGAAAAAAAGATTAAATTGGAACATGTAGTCTCTGAAATTCAACTGGCTGACATTGTTACTAAAGCTCTTGAGGCTAGTCAATTTGAGCTTTTAAGGGGCAAGTTGGGCATTTGTCAATATGAGTAATTGTATCAATTAAGATTGCTTACAACAAGGAATGGAAGAGACCTTTTATCTCAATTAATTATACGTGGGACTTTTAATTATTTTCCTCTTATTTTTAAAAGGTCCAAGAATAGGAAGAGACTCCCTCATATAATAGATTCTACATTTGAAAGTATCATATTTTCTTCATCCAAAAGAAACTCTCAAACTCTTGTCATTCTCGTTTCCATTCCTTCAAAATTTATCAGCAAAATATGTCTTCATCCTCTTCATCATCTCAGGATCAGTTAGTCCTCTCCCATGGTGAGATTAGGGCAAATCTTTGAAACCATGCATGTTGAAGCTCGAGGTCACTCCTCTGCGTGCAATGTGACCACGAGAAGGTCAAGCTGCACAAAGGAATGCAAGAAGGTCACAAGCATCACCTTACGGTGAACTTGCCACCATCCTCTTACATGCCCCGAAATAGCAAACAAGAGGGTCTGAGAGTGCATGCATGAAGCCATTGCTAGGATAGTGACTAGAATCCTCAATGAAAACCAATCATGCACAGGGTATCATCCCTCTAAACCAAAAGTGCGCTAGCCCTAGTTTAGTAGTTGATCCAGATGTCCTTTGAGAATGTCGAGACATCGGTGATCATCATGATTCTCTGTCAAGAATGTTGTTGATCCTTCAATTAAAGATTAAGAGTGAGTATTGATGATGCTTGTAATGAAATCCTATTTGTTGATGAAGATGTGATCTCGATGGTATTCTTGAAGAATCCCCACTAAGTGTGCCTCGATAAAACCCTGCGATTACATTTACGATAGTATCTTAGAAGAGACTCGGAAAACCAAGTGGTGATAATCTTGAAAAGTCTCAGTTCAAGATTACGAACATTTAGCGAACATCCATCATTGATTTGGATGAAGTGTTCTCGAGACAATGACCTCATTGCAAGTGTAAATCAAGCATTGCAAAGAGATGATGAGAAGGAAAGGAAAAGCAATTTTCTCCACGAATACTGTTAAAGAAAAGGGTGTTGAAGATGTGTATAAGGCTGAGAAGAATCCCAAGGCTGGACCCTCTATAAAGAAATGTAGAGTAAAAACTGTTGGTGGTGGCTCTAGACCAAAGAGAACACCAATTGTGAAAAAGAGGAAGGAACCTGAACCCTCAGAATCAGATCAAGACTCTAGTTTTGATGTTGAGGAGAATGTCACAGACATTCATCCAAGAAAGAAGCCAACTCTTGGGAAACTGCCCAAGGTACCTGAAGTGGCCATTGATAACATTTCATTCCTGTTAGTGTTTTAAGTTGGTATTAATTTTGGTAAAACTAGGCTTTAGCAATGTCATGATAAATGTCATGACATTCAGAGATTGAAGATAAATCCTACCTGCTAAGGATGTTAAAATACAACTCAGAACTGGAAGCTAAAGTTGTGCTAGAAATTATGCGAAAGATCGATGTCATGCGAGATGTTATGACATTGGTGTGACATTCGATTGCGAGAATCATTTTCTGAGACTTTTCGGGAAGTTTGTTGAGTGCTAAATATTGTCTTTCATTATTAGAAAGCATGCTCACGTGGCTGCTAGGTTAATCTTAATTAAACCTAAATTGGTTGTTGAAAGACCATGTTTTAGGATTAAATTAAGTGAACCTAGCTATCTTTATGGAAGCCCAAAGCGAAGTTTCGGATGCTTCTATAAAAGAATTCAACCCTTACAAGCGTCTTGCGCCCTTGGATTATATTGAAGAGATAACGACATTATTTGTGTCTTGTTAGGATTTATAACAGTTGGTATTTGTAATTCTAGTTTCTCTTGTGAGCCAAGCAACTATCAATTGATAAGTGCATTGGACTAGGATTTGTTTGTAAGGGTAGTTTATCACTCAAAGCTTTAAAGCACGGTGTTTGTCTCTTGATTGAAAGCTTTGAGCGAGATCAAGATAGTTTATTGAGTGTGTCTTCACAATTCAATTATTCAATAGGTTGATATCACTCTTGTGATTGAGGGGAGTGAGTAGGAACTCGGATCTAAGTAGGACTTAGGTTGAAGTTGCATTGGGTAGTTTTAAGTGAAGGAGATAAAGCGGTTGGTTTATTCTGAATTAATTCTACTAATAGTGAATTTCCTCCTGGCTTGTAGCCCCAAATGTAGGTGTAGTTAGACATTGAGCTGGGTAAACAACTCATTGTGTTCTTTCTTCTTTTTATATTCTTGTGTAAATTGTTAGCAGTGTCGAGATAGTGTCATAACATTCTTTGTGACATCACGTGTCTGCTGCCGAAATTAAATTGGCATCAGGCGGGCACCTTGCTGTTATTTACAGGTGAGATCTAGGGATAATAGTTTCTGGCATTATGGATAAGGAAGGAGGATTTGGAGGTAGACCACCTATTCTAGATGGGTCTAATTATGATTAGTGGAAGCCTCGTATGGTTGCCTTCTTAAGATCAGTGGACATTAAGGCTTGGAGAGCTGCTGACAAAGGATGGAAACATCCCACCAAGCTTGAGAAAGATGGGACTCTTGTCTTGAAACACGAGGAGGAATGAAGCAAAGAGGAAGAGGAGCTAGCTCTAGGGAACTCTAAAGCATTGAATGCCTATTCAATGGTATTGTGAGAAACATCTTGATGGTCCATCAATGTGAGTGGCCAAGGATGTTTGGGACACTCTCAAAACTACTCATGAGGGAACATCCAAGGTGAAGATGTTAAGACTTCAGATGCTCACTACCAAATTTGAAAATTTGAAGATGAAGAAAGATGAGACTATTCATGAATTTCACATGAATATTTTGGAAGTACCATTGCCTCGGGAGCACTTGGTGAAAAGATGTCGAGGAAGAAAAGCTGGTGAGAAGAATCTCGGATCCTTGCCTAAAATGTTTGCAATGAAAGTGGTGCAATAGAGGAGGCTCGGGACATGAGAACCTTGAAGGTTGAAGAACTTATAGGATCTCTTATGACTTTTGAGATGGGAATCGGTGAAGCGTTGACAAAAAGAACAAGAGCATAGCACTTGCATCTAATCTTGAAGAAGGATGCAAGATGGAAGATGAAGAAGATATACGAAGCTATAGTTATGCTTGGAAGGCAGTTCAACAAGCTCATCAAGAGGATTGATCAAAGTCAGGTCAAATGTCAAGGACATTCCATCGACACCAGCGAGATCTTATGACTCAATGAGAAGATCAAGTCGAGAAGAAAAAGGAAGTCAGTAAAATCCAATGTCATGAATGTGAAGGATTTGGACATATTAGAGTGAATGTCCCACCTTTCTAAAGAAACAAAAGAAAGGAATGGGCTGTCACTTGGTGCGATGGTGATTCGGAAGTGAATCGAGGAAGAAGGTGCCAAACTTGTCTTTCTCTCTGGGTGTACAATTCGATATGGATTCTAGTGATGAGGAAGTGACATTTGAAGAGCTTCTTTGAAACCTACGAAGTTGTGTATAAAAATGGTGAAGTTTGTCGTGAGAATGAGGAGCAGAAAAAGGCGATTGAGAGTTGGAAGAGAATGTGAAGGGAGGCTAAGAAAAGGAAAACACCACTATAAATCACCTCAATAGTGATATTGTAATCTTGAACTCAAACTTGATCGGATGTCTAAATCATCAAAATGTTGACATCTGGTGCTGATAAGTTGGAAGAAATTCTTGACTTGGACAAAATGCGGGAAATAAGCATGGTCTAGGATATGTGGTGAAAAGAATCACATTGGTGACATTAAGAAGAAGAGACATGGGAAACCAATGTCAAAGCAGTTGTCACAACAAAAGCAGGAAATGTATCGCTCGGTATGTGGCTGCAAAGAGATGCATTAATAACCGGGAAAGGAACAAACACAGCAAGTCTATGGCAAAGAAGATGTCATACCATAAAGCAGGGGAATAGGTGCGCCTCGGGATATGTGGAGACTAAGAAGTTTGTCAATAACAAAAGGAAGAACAGACCTAATAAACCAATGTCAAAGCAGATGTCACAACATTGGGTGCAACATCAAAATCATAGAAACATGAACAAAAGTTTCAAAGATGGAATGTCATTATTGTGGAAGGTTTGGTCACATAAAATCTTTTGCTACAGGCTACATGGATATCTAATCAAGGGTCTTATGTGAGCCTAAAACCAACGGTATCATACTCTTAGGTGGAAGAAGAAGGCATTGCTCGGTAGCTAACACTTCTCTTAGTGTGTCTACCAAGAAAGATTGGTACTTTGACGATGGGTGTTCAAGCACATGGTGGAGGCAGGAATCTTCTCAATGATGTTAAGCATCATTCTACCAGCTTTGTTACTTTTGGATATGGAGCTAAAGGAGAAATCAAAGGTGTTGGAAACTCAAAGCGGCACAGGTTCCAAACCTAAATGGAGTCTTTGCTAGTAAAGGTCTAAATGCAAATCTCATTAGCATAAGTCGGCTATGTGATATGGGATTCACGGTCAACTTCACTAAAGATTGAATGTCTCGTAATCAATGATGAACAAGTAGTGATTATGAGAGGAGTTAGATCAAAGGACAAGCTACATGTGAGATACGAGAACACCACTCTGTCCTCTATGAGTTCTGAGACACGGTGAAGAGGAAGTAAAGTTGTGGCAGCAAGTATCGGTCATCCACATCTCAAAGGAATGAGAAGGATAAGTTCCATAGAGAGTCGAGAAGGATACCAAGATCTTTCATAGACAAAGGGAGAATCGTGGTAAGTATAAGGTTGAGCAATCGAATGTCACACTCAATGTCTAGACATCGGCCGCTCCTAAAGTACTAAAGCAAAGTACTAGGATCGGCATGAAAGGATAACCAAGTATCTTCTTGTCAAAGGATACGGAGAGGTCTTGAATGGAACCCTCTGCATCGAGAGGAGAAAAGATCATAGTGGCTTCCATCTATGTTAATAACATAGTATCTGGAGGAATGTCAGACACATTGATGAAAGACTCAACACTTCTTTCACAGAGCAAGTATGCAAGGAATTGTGTCAAGAAGCTTGGACTGAATAATGGCAGCCATACTAGGACTCTTACCCCACCACATTTGAAGTTGTCCAAGAAAACTAGTGGAGAAAGTGTTGATCAAAACTTGAGTGAAAGCCCTGTTGATGGATGTTCCTTCTTGAGAAACAATCTCATGTTTTGGATCAGCAAGAAGCAAAACTGTTTAACTTTATACAATGTTAAAGTTGAATACATAGCAGTTGGGAGAAACTGCTTTAAGATGATCTGGATGAAGCAGATAATGACTAGGTACAATGTCATACAGGATGTCATGACATTGGCCTGTAACGTCTGTACTAAAATTTTTAAGGCTAGTCAATTTAAGACTTTGAGGGACAAATTGGGTATTTGTCAATATGTGTAGTTGTAGCAATTAACTGCACCTACAACAAGGGATGAAAGGGAATTTTTATTTCAATTTGTTTTAAGAAGACTATTTAGGTATTTTCTTCCTTATTTTAAAAGGTCCAAGAATAGGAAGAGACATCCTCATATAATAGTTTCTTCTTTTGAAAATAGTACCATCCTTTCTTCTCTCAAAAGAAACTTTGAAACCCTTTGCTATTTTCGCTTTCATCCTCTAAACAACCATCAGCGAAAAATGTCTTCATCATCCTCATCATCTCAAGAATCAGGATCTTCATCTCCCTCCATGGGTAAAGTTAGAGCTAACACTGAAGCCATGCAAGCTAAAGCTCTGAGGGTGACACCGCTGCGTGCAATGGCCACTGACCCAGAAAAGGTCAAGAAGTTACGCACAAGAAATGCAAGAAGGGCACAAGTATCTCCTTCTGGTAAGACTTCAGTACCCTCATCCTCTGTTCCCCCAGAACTAGTAAACAGAGAAGGGTCTAGGTCAGTACATGAGGCCATAGCTAGGATAGTGACTGATATCCTAAATGAGAATAAATTTGTACATGGGATTTCAGTCCCCCTGAATCATAAGTCTGGTAGCCCTAGCTTAGCTGTTGATCCAGATGTCAATGAGAATGTCAAGACATCTGGTGATGATGTTGACTCTCCTGTCAAGGATGATGTAAATCCTTTTGCTCCAGCTCTTGAAGGATGTAACGTTGACAATGTAATTGAATCCCCTGCTGCAAATGTGAATGAGATTTCTGATGAGATTCTTGAGAAATCTCCAGATTATAGTACCTCTGATAAACCTCCTGCTGTCTCTGCTGATAACATATCTGATAGCATTCTTGAAGATACTCCTGAGAAGAACACCAATCAGAATATGGTTTCTCATATCATCAATCTAGATGAGGAGTTTTCTGATAATGACCTCATAGCCAAGGTTAATCCCAGCATTGCTAGGAGGGTAATGAATAGGGCAAGGGAAGCAAAGTGCTATTCCAAGCTCTGTTCATGAGAAGAATGCTGAAGTTGGTTGCAAGACTCCTAGGGCTGAGAGGAAGGCTGTAGAAAAATCTGGTAAGGGCAACAAGGTTGGAACTTCCAAAGGGCAGGATAAAGTAAAGAATGTTGGTGATACCCCTAAAGCAAAGAGCACTTCAATTGTAAGGAAAAGGAAAGTACCTGAGCCCTCAGATCAGGATGATTCTGACTTTGATGTTATAGAGAATGTCTCTAACATTCATTCAAAAAGAAGGTTGTCTCTTGGGAAAATGCCCATAGTTCCTGAAGTGCCAATTGACAACATTTCCTTTCACCACCCTGAAAATGCTAATAGGTGGAAATATGTGAGTTTGAAGAGAATTGCACTTGAAAGGGAACTGAACAAAGATGCTCTTGAATGCAAAGATGTGATTGACCTGATCAAGGAAGCTGGGTTGATGAGAACTGTGGTGAAGTTCTCAAATTGTTATGAAGGTTTGGTGAAGGAGTTTATTGTGAACCTGTCAAGTGGTTGTGCTGATGGAAGATCAGCAGATTTTAAGACTGTGTTTGTCAGAGGAAGAAAAGTGAAGTTTTCCCCAAGTATAATCAACAAGTATTTGGGGAGATCAGATGAGGATCAACCTGAGCTTGAAGAAACTAACAATCAAGTGTGTCAGACAATTACTGCCAAGCAAGTAAAACATTGGTCTTTGAAGGGAAAGCTTTCTGCTAGCAAATTAAGTGTCAAATTTGCTATTCTGCACAAGATAGGTGCAGCCAACTGGGTTCCCATAAACCACAAGTCAACCATTTCCATTGGTCTGGGAAGGTTCATCTTTGCTGTTGGAACAAAAGCAAAGTTTGATTATGGAAGCTACATTTTTTATCAGATCCTAAAACATGCTGACAGTTATGCTATTAAGGGACCAATAGCCTTTCCCTCCCTACTGTGTGGAATTCTAGTGGATCAGTACCCTGACATACTTGGTGAAAGAGATTCAATATGCAAAGAGCTCCTGCCCTTGGCTTCCACTACAAACTATTTCAAGGGAAGCATGTTCCTGACATTGTCATGACATCGGCTGAGACATCAAATGTCAAGGCCAATTCTCAGAAGGTAGATGTAATTGCTGTGCTAAAGGAGACCTGTAGGGAACTTAAAGCAAGGAAGCAGATCCTTGAAGCACTGATCTCTACTCTTGAAAAGGAAAAAGACACAGAGGTTGAGGAAGAAAGGCTTGATGGTGATACTTCTGCTGCTCATATGGAGGAAGATGATGATGCTGACCAAGCAGTTGCTGGTAAAGAAGGCTCTGAAGATGTGTCCTTTCACAGTGCTTCTTTTGGAGAAGAAAGCACTTGAGTTGTTGCCCCTGTTGCCTCTGACTTGTTGTTCTATCAATTGTATTTTGTCCTGTTTTGTTCTTGTTTATTGTTCATTATTCTCCCAATCTTTGTTTTGGATGATTGTAATTGCTTGTTATTGACATTTTTGTAAGCCTTGACAGAAATGTACCCCTAAAACGATGCTGGTACTTAATTGCATAATGAAAGTTTGGGGTAATTGTATTGTTTCCTTTGGCCCTTTATGGCTAAAAAGGGGGAGAAGAACTACTGAGTAACAGTAGCATTGGGGTTTTGGGAAACTGTATGGTAGCATTGGGGTTTTGGGAAACTGTATGGATTTTTTTTTAATTTTGTATGTGGGCAATTGTGGGAATTATGGGATTTCTGTATGGGTAGAATTTATCTTATCTCTAGGTTCTAGTTTCTTTAAGCTTAGAACTAGTTTGTCTTCTGCTGCATAGGTACTCTGATGTGCTAAGTCGTTTTAGCCAAAAATGTGCCAAAGGGGGAGTTTGTTAGTGTTTTAAGTTGGCATTAATTTTGGTTAAACTAGGCTTTAGCAATGTCATGATAAATGTCACGACATTCAGAGATTGAAGATAAATCCTACCTGCTAAGGATGTTAAAAACATTTCGAGCTGGAAGCTAAAGTTGTCTTTGAAATTACTGAAAGCAGTCGATGTCATAACGGATGTTATGACATTCGATGTGACATACATTAGAATCATTTTCTGAGACTTTTAGGAAGTTTGTTGACGCTAAATATTGTTTTCTGTTATTAGAAAGTATGCTCACGTGGCTGCTAGGTTAATCTTAATTAAACCTAAATTGGTTGTTGAAAAGACCATGTTTTAGGATTAAATTAAGTGAACCTAGCTATCTTTATGGAAGCAAAGCGATGTTTCGGGCTGCTTCTATAAAAGGAATTCAACCCTTACAACCGTGTTGTGCCCTTGGATTATATTGAAGAGATAGCAGCTTGTTATTTGTGTATTGTTAGGATTTATAACAGTTGGTATTTGTAATTCTAGTTTCTCTTGTGAGCCAAGCAACTATCAATTGATAAGTGCATTGGACTAGGATTTGTTTGTAAGGGTAGTTTATCACTAAAAGCTTTAAAGCACGAGTGTTTGTCTCTTGATTGAAAGCTTTGAAGCGAGATCAAGATAGTTTATTGAAGTGTGTCTTCACAATTCAATTATTCAATAGGTTGATATCACTACTGTGATTGAGGGGGAGCGAGTAGGAACTCAGATCTAAGTAGGACTTAGGTTGAAGTTGCATTGGGTAGGTTTTAAGTGAAGGAGATAAACTGGTTGGTTTATTCCTGAATTAATTCTACTAATAGTGAATTTCCTCCGGCTTGGTAGCCCCGGATGTAGGTGTAGTTAGACAGGCGGGTAAACAACTCATTGTGTTCTTTCTTTGTTTTATATTTACTATGTAAATTGTTAACAGAGTGTCAGATAGTGTGTCATAACATTCTCTGTGACACCACGTATCTGCTGCCAGGAATTTCAATTCCATCATCCTGAGAATGTTGGAAGATGGAAGTATGTTTGCTTAAAGAGGGTGGCTCTGAAAAGAGAGTTGAATATAAGTGCACTTGAGTGCAAGGAGATTGTTGATTTGATTAAGGAGGCTGGGCTAATGAAAACAGTTGTGAGTTTCTCAAACTGTTATGATGTTTTGGTAAAAGAGTTTATAGTCAATTTGTCAAGTGGCTGTGGTGATGGGAGGTCTGCTGACTACAAGACTGTATATGTGAGGGGGAGGAAAGTAAGGTTTTCTCCAAGTGTGATCAACAGATTCCTGGGGAGATCTGATGATGCTCAGCCAGAGCTGGAGGAAACTAACAACAAAATCTGTCAAACCATCACTGCCAAACAAGTGAGGCAATGGCCTCTGAAGGGAAAACTTTCAGCAAGCAAGATGAGTGTCAAATTTGCCATCCTGCATAAGATAGGCGCTGCTAACTGGGTCTCAACCAATCACAAGTCAACCATCTCTATTGGACTGGGAAGATTCATATATGCCGTAGGCACTCAGGCTAAATTTGACTATGGATCCTATATATTGAGCAGACCCTCAAGCATGCTGAAAGCTATGCTATCAAAGCACCAATAGCCTTTCCCTCCCTACTGTGTGGAATTATCATTGATTAATTTCCTGATATTCTAGCTGAAAGAGATGCGATGCAAAGAGCCCTGCTCTTGGATTTCACTACAAACTTTTCAAAGCGACATGTCCCGACATTGTCATGACATCTGTGAGACATCAATGTCAAGGCAACTTCTCAAAACAGTCTTAGGCGTGCTAAAAGCTACACAAGAGCTTGAAGCAAGGAAGCAAAGCCTTGAAGAGTTGATCTCTCAACTAGAGCGGGACCGGAGGTTGAGGATGAAGGGATAGGCTGGAGATGATCTTTGTTGGTGATCTTTGAAAATGAGGATGTTCGGATGGTTTGGGCGAAGGGACTTCAGAAGATGTTTCCTTTCATAGTGTTGCATCTGGAGAAGAGAGCACTTGAAGCTGGAAGCTTATCATTTACTGTTTTATTGCCTTATTGTCAAATCCTGTTCTATTTTTCCCTGTTGTGTTTTTGGATAATTGTAATCTTTTGACAGAGCTATAACTGTAAACTTACTTGTGCTGGTACTTTTCTCAATATATGATTGAATGTTGGGGTACTTGTATTGATTCCTTTGGCCCCTTTGTGGCTAAAAAGGGGGAGAAGTATACTGTGTGACAATTGGGGAGAACTGTATGGACATTTTACTGTGTGACAATTGGGGAGAACTGTATGGACATTTTTTTTTTGTGGGCAATTGTGGGAAATTGGGAAATTTGTATGGGTAGAATTTATCTTCTCTAGGTTCTGTATCTTTTAAGCTTAGGATAGCTTAGAACTAGTTTGTTTTCTTCTGCTGCATAGGTACTCTGATGACTTAAGTAGTTTTAGCCAAAAATGTGCCAAAGGGGGAGTTTGTTAGTGTTTTAAGTTGGCATTACTTTTTGGTAAAACTAGGTTATGGCAATGTCTTGATAAATGTCATGATATTCAGAGATTGAAGATAAATCCTACTTGACAAAGATGTTTAAAGTACAACTCAGAACTAGAAGATAAAAGCTGTGCTGGAATTCTGCAGAAAATATACTGATGTCATAACAGATGTTATGACATTCAGTGTGACATTCTGTTCTGCAGAATCTGTTTTTCCCTGAGACTTTTCAGGAAGTTTTGTTGAGCTATTGCATTATGTTTTTCTATTATTAAAATGTATGCTCACGTGGCTGTTAGGTTAATCTTAGTTAGACCTAAATTGGTTGTTGAAAAGACCAAGTTTTTAGGATTAATTAAGTGAACCCTAGCTATCTTTATGGAAGCCAAAAACTGAAGTTTCAGGACTGCTTCTATAAAAGGAATACAACCCTTACACTGCTGTTGCGCCTCTGGAATGTATTAAAGATTTAGCAGGTTGTTATTTGTGTAATTCTAGTTTCTCTTGTGAGCCAAGCAATTATCAATTGATAAGTGCCTTGGACTAGGATTTGTTTGTAAGAGTAGTGTATCACTCAAAGCTTTGAAGCACGAGTGTTTGTCTCTTGATTAAAGCTTTGAAGCAAAATCAAGATATTTTATTGAAGTGTGTCTTCACAATTCAATTAATCAATAGGTTGATATCACTGCTGTGATTGAGGGGGAGTGAGTAGGAACTCAGGTCTAAGTAGGACTTAGATTGAAGTTGCATTGGGTAGGTTTTAAGTGAAGGAGATAAACTGGTTGGTTTATTCCTGAATTAATTCCACTAATAGTGAATTTCCTCCACGGCTTGGTAGCCCCGGATGTAGGTGTAGTTAGACCAGGCGGGTAAACAATTTATTGTGTTCTTTCTTTGTTTAAATTTATTGTGTGAATTGTTAACAGAGTGTCAGATACTGTGTCATAACATTCTCTGTGACATCACGTATCTGCTGCCAGGAATTTCAAGTCCGAACGACATGACTTTGTAGAAGAATGTGCCCCACTGCGTAACGAAAGTAGTTTTTCCATGTCTTCAGGAGCCATTTTGATCTGGTTTTAACCGGAGAAACCATCCATGAAGGAGAAGACCTTATGTTGAGCAGTATTATCAACAAGAACATCAATATGAGGAAGTGGAAAGTCTTCTTTCAGACTGGCTCTGTTTAGATCTCTGTAGTCCACACACATCCGCACTTTACCATCTTTCTTAGGTACGGGCACCATGTTTCCAACCCACTGTGGATAAGAAGTAACAACTAGGAAACCGGCATTGAACTATTTCATAACTTCGGCTTTGATTTTCTCTGACATCTCAGGACGCATACGACGAACTTTCTGCTTCATAGGGAGAAAACCTTCTTTCGTTGGTATTCGGTGTACCACAATGTCAATATCTAGACCTGACATGTCTTCGTAGGACCAAGCAAAAATTTCAATATAGTCTCGCAGCATCTAGACCAGTCTTTCCTTGACACTATTCTCAAGACCTACTCCTATCTTGATTTCTTTTCTGTTTTCGTCAGTACCTAGATTCACAACCTCGACTGGCTCTTCCTGCGACTGTATAATGCTCTTCTTGTTGTAGTAGTCTGACTAGTTCTCCTGGAACTTCACAATCTTCCTCACCTTCGTCTTCGGCTTGGTAGATCGGATTATCAAAGTCATATTTAGCAATAGCAAAGCTGTCATCAACGAGATTCAGGGTGAATCTGCAGTGTACCACGTGGGTGGGTGTAAGAACTCATAGCTTTTTGAAGGGGTAATAAAGTAAAAGAAAGGAAAGAGCAAAGTTCTTGAATGCAAAAGTCCAATGATTTTATTGAATGAAAATATGCAAATGACAAATAATAACCCTCACAAAAGAGCCGTGATGCCCCGGGCAAGGCACTAGGCTTTTAAGTTTATTATTCAAAGCATAAAAATGAAAAGCATAACAGAAAACAAAAAGCAATTACTCCTGTCTAAAGAAGATTGGTATGACGTCTTCGGTCTTCCAATTGCTGAGTCCGTTGTTTGGAGTTAGGAAGATCCAGTTGCTGATGTCGAAGTTGTTGTCGTCGTCTTCTATAGCATGGACTCCATTCTTGCTGATGTGGAAAGGGAGTTTGCCGGCGCGTTCACGGTGTATCATCTTCTGACCCTTGGTAGTGAAACCTAAACCAGTCTTGTCATATTTGAAAGGAAGATCAGTGAGCTGACCCCAAGTAGTACGACCTCCTTCTTCAACTGCCGCTTGGGTGTCTTTCAGTGAGGCCATTTTTGGTGGAACTTTGGTAACTTCAGGAGTGACAGGAGAGTAAACAGGCATGACTCGTGGAACTACTTCGAAAGCTTGACAGGGAGTTTCGATGAATTCACCTTCCATTTCGAGATATCAGAATGATTGTAGATGGCTCACCATATATTCTTCTTCACCGCATACCGTAACGATCTTCCCTTCCTTTGGGTACTTGACCGATGCGGGTGAGGTAACTGCCTACCCATGTATCCAAAGGCATCAAGCGGGCAAGAGTAACCTGGACGGATATCCATGACAAAGAAAGTGGAGTCAAAAGTCTGGGAACCGACCTTAACCGGCATGATGAGCTCTCCAAGCACTGTTCGTTTAGAACCGTCGAAAGCTCTTACAATTATGTCGCTGGGCTTCAAGACCACTCCTTCAACATCAAGTCGGTCGAAAGCGCTCTTTGGTAGAATGTTCAGAGCAGAACCAGTATCCACCAATATGTGAGACAATGTTGTGCCCTTGCATTCAATGGCGACGTGCAAGGCTTTGTTGTGTTTCCTTCCGACAGGAGACAAATCAGCATCAGAGAAGCTTAAACCGTTGTTGACGGTCAAGCTAGCAATACACCCTTCGAATTGATCAGCAGTAGTGTCTTGCGGTATATGAGCATTCTTCATAAACTTTACCAAGGCTTTATCATGAGCCTCAAAACATAGTAGTAGAGCTAGCATGGATATTTTGGACGGAGTTTGTCCCAACTGTTCCACAACATTGTAGTCGCTCTTTTTGATGATCTTCAGAATTTCCTCTATTTCTTGCTTGTAGGTGTCTTGACCTTCCTTTGGTACATGTATGGCGGGATGAGTTCTTGGTTCTTTCCTCTAGCTTGAGGCGGTTCGATGGTGGAATCTGACTGAGTCGTAGTGTCTTTCGGGGGAGAGATCTCTGGAGAAAATACTCTGTCGGTTCTGGTTACCTTGCTTGATCCGGTGATGTTGTCGATGTTAGGATTGGCAGCTTCAACTGCAATGTCTTCAATTGTTAACGGGTCTTGCTTGACGCCATGATAGTAAACTTCGGCTCCATAATTCCAAGGTATAGCTTTGTCGGTGGAATATAGAACTAGTTTGGGAGAGGTAATAATGAGAGGTGCCACTTGTCATACCCCAATTTTTGACCTAAGATACCACCTTACTTTATTCACACATGCATCATTGCATCACTAACAGTTTTAGAACAGGATAGATCGTGCGTGTGCTCCTGAAGTCAAAGTTAGGGTTTCATCAAAATTTCCTCTGTTCAAGATATGATTAATTAGGGTTTGAGTCTCCACTCACCTCAATTGATCTATCTTAATCAAATCATCAACATTTGATCTCCAAATTCCCAACTTTTTCTCATGATCTACCTAGAATCGACCAATTAGGGTTTTGATCGAAGATAGTGAATCATTGACTTTCTGCTCAATGGATGACCTATTTGCTTGAAGATTGATCTTAACATCTTCAATGTAACATCTTGACCTAATTTCTTGGTTCAAAACATTGCAAAATCCATGTTTCTTCATCAGATAAATTTTGAATCATCTGATAAAATTTCATCTGCTCAAAAAAGTCAAACTTTGACTTTTGGTCAACTTTTGCAAATCCAAACATTTTCAATCATAAAATCATTTCAAATAATCCATCATGATCATAAAAAATCAAGAAATGTGAAAAAGTCAACAAAACGTCAAAGTTGGAATGTTTTCTAACACTTAGAAAATTTTTCAAGTGTTAAGAAACATGGTTTTTCCTTACTTTCATGGCCATTTTTCACGTAGATCCATTTTGATTCAAGAAAAACTCAAAACATGAAAGTTGTAGGTCTTGTTACAAGATTTCCAAAATATCCAAGAACTTGCAAAAACACTTTGTCTAGCTAGGGCTTTGATTTTGAAACATAGAGCTCCAAAACCATGGATTTCCAAAATCATGCACCAAAATTACAAGTTATTTTTGCAACTTCTCCTTCTAGAAGCCTTGTCACCATTAAGAGATAGGCTATAAATGATAAATATCAGTTAGAAATGATTGAGAGGAGGATTGGATCAAGAGGAAATTTTAACCATGGTTAAAAAGTTAACCATTTGCATTAAATGCAAAAGATTCCTTCTTACCACTTAAGCCAAGTTACAAGCTCTTTCAATTATAACCTTGCCTTGTCATTCAAAATTTTTGGCCTATAAATAGAGGTCATTTCTTCATTCAAAACTACTCCAAAGCAATCATAATCCAAGCTTTCCTTCTTTCTTTCTTGATTTCCAAGTTTCAAAGTTCTAAGAAGGAGAATTTTGCAAGTTTCAAGTTTTGCAATTTCTGAGAAAACTTAAGCTTCCAATACTTTCTAAACATCATTAGAGAGTTGTTAGAATCCTCAAGCTAGCACAAAAACTAGCCAAACTCAGAAATTATTTCCAAACATCATGTATGCACATATTGAGCCATAACTTACAAAGTCTCAATCCACTTGTGCATCTTCCAAACTTTCACTTCAAACACCTTCTATACATCATATAGAAGTAATCCAAATCATCATTCCATAACTGTAAACACAGAATCATGAAAATCGATTCTCACTTCAAGTGACTGCAACTGGACTTGGTCAGAACAATCCAGACCATTTTAAACCAAGGTAAGCATACTAATACCTTCCATAAACATCACTGAAGCTGTAGCAATCATCAAAATACCTCTGGAACACCTCCAACAAGAAACACGATTTCAGTTTAAAGAGGTATAAACTTGGATTAGTTGTCATGCGAGACTATGATCAGGCGAGTTTTTCTTGAAAACTATTATTGGACTTCGAGTATTCAACAAATCCGATAATATTTCAAAGAGAAGCGTTGAACCTGTATTATTAGTAGAACATGTTTTGCGGGTGAATAAGCCCTTAGAACTTACCCACGTTTGGTTCTTATCGTTGGCCTCATGCTCGTGACTTCAAACGCTTGAACATGTGTATAACCACTAACCATGTTTGTATCTTTGTGGCATTCATGCATTCATTCAAAAAAAAAAACTTCAAATTCTCATTTCTCTTCCCATTTCCAAAGAATTTAGAGATTTTTCTTTGTAAACGTTTTAGGTTAGAGTGATGGACGTCAGAAGAAGATATACCAAGAAATACAGTTTTAGAATTCCTGATGTAGGAAAGTTAAAAGAGTTAGCATCCTTGGTAGAAGATCCCTCGGATTTCAGAAAACGCTATGGAACTCTTCTAACTGTCTTGAACACTAACATTGATGAAGGACTTCTCAAAACTTTCGTTCAGTTTTATGATCCAGTTTATCGTTGTTTCACTTTCCCTGATTATCAGTTGATGCCTACTTTGGAAGAGTACGCACACATTTTAGGTATTTCAGTGTCAGACAAGGTGCCTTTCAATGGTTTGGAAGCCATTCCTAAGCCACCAGTCATTGCAGCAATGACTCACTTAAGGAAATCTGAGATAGACAAAAACCTGACTACCAAAGGAAAACTCTTAGGACTAACTTCAAAGTTCCTAATGGAGAAGGCTTTTAAATTTTCTGAGGTCGGTAGCATGGTAGCCTTTGAAGCTGTTTTGGCTTTCCTCATCTATGGATTGGTGTTGTTTCCCAACATTCCAAGTTTCGTTGATATCAACGCCATAAGGATCTTTCTGATTGGAAATCCCGTTCCCACTTTGCTTGGTGACACGTATTTCTCCATCCATCATAGGAATCATCAAGGAGATGGAACTATCGTGTGTTGTGTACCTCTGTTATTCAAATGGATTGTCTCACACTTTCCTAAGTCCCCTATCTTCCGTGAAAACAAAAACGGTTGGCATTGGTCTCGAAGACTCATGTCTCTTACTAATGACGATATCCATTGGTATACCTTGGCCAACAATGAGATGGAAATCATTGAAAGCAGTGGAGAGTTTGCCAACGTACCTCTCATTGGTACGAAAGGAGGAATTAACTACAACCCATTCTTGGCAAGATGTCAACTCGGATACGCAAATTTCAGTAAACCTCTTGGTTTTATAGTAGAAAATTACTTTTATCATGAAGGGGAAGATTCCCAAGGTTTGAAAGCCAGAATGATAAGAGCTTGGCATCATATTCGAAGGAAAGAAAAAGGTGATGCAAGGAATTGTGTAGCCATAGAGATCTACACTTCTTGGGTAAAGAAAAGAGCGAAGGAATTCCGTATGCCTTATGCTTATGAAGAACCCATGTTCCCAGTGGTATCTAAATCTACCACCATTCCCATCAAGACTATGGGAGAATACCAAGAAGCTTTGGCTAAGATGAGGCTAGAGAAAGAAGCTTTGGAAGACAAGTTTCTTAAGACTGACTTTGAGAATGTAAAGCTTAAGAAGCAGGTCAAAGATCATGAAAAAACGCTCTACTTTCAAGATGAATGGCTCATGGAGAAAGATGAGAAGATTCGTCGAAAAGATGACGCGATCAAAAGATACATCAAAGAAAGGAAAAGAAAGCTTGAAGAAATGACAACTAGCAATCCTGCTCCTAACGATTGGAAAAAAGTCATCAACAAGCTAAAAGCCGAGAAAGCTGAACTGAAAGCTTACTATGGGAAAGAAATCCTGAAGTTGAAGCTGCATCAAGCCTTTGGTTCTTATCAGACGAAGACGCTTAATTAGTTTATCTTTATTTTTATCATTTATTTTATCATTGTAAGAGCTATGCTCCAAAAAAATTGTTGTAATCTTCTTTCAAATATTAATAAAATAAGAGTTTTCCATCCAAATGTTTACTAGAAATTTCTCTGTTAGCGTAAATTCTTTGGAAATTATTTTCTCTTTGCATTCATAATCATGCATCATACTTTGAATCTCGAGTTTGTTATTTAGAGTCTTATCTTTTGGAATTTTTTCCAGAGAGACAAAACGTCAAGCTATCGCGTCTTAGAGTTTCTCGACTACGTTCACAGTCAGCTCGCAGGTACAATACTCGTGCAAATAGAAGAAAAGAAATGGAAGATTTTGAGCAAGAAAATGTTGAGCTTCGTGGCACAGTGACAACACTTCAGAAAGAGGTGGAAAGACTCACTTTTTTGGTAGGTTCTTTGTTATGTGTTTACTTTCCATACTTGTACATATTTGTGATTTTCTTAGTTTTCATGTGATGTTGTGAATTGTCTCGTACTCGTAACGTTTTTTGTGTGGTTGTTAGGACACTTTCTTTTGGTTTGCACGGTGTGGAAATACCATGGCATGATGAGAGGAGGTTACTAGTGCTCACACAAGAAAGGCGTCGAGCTTACGACGTAAAACAAGCATGTTTTTGTTTGTTTATGTTTATGTTGTTTGGTGGCTTATGTTTTAACAAGTTGAAATAGGACTTGCTCTTAATTTCAAACTTTCACTTTTCAAATTGTTAATTCGTTTTTACCAAGTTTATGTATTGTTATTTGCTTTAGTTTGGTATGTCAATTTGTTATTTTTCACAAGTTTGTAGTGTTTTAGCTTGTGGAAGTGTGTATGTATTGTAAATATTGTTTAGATGTGTAAATGAGATTGTATAGGTGTGTAAGTGGAGCTTGCATAGCAGTTGCACCTGTTGCTATCATTTTTCTGCAACTGGTGTAGCGCGCTCTGCTGGCGCTTAGCTCGCTCTGCTATGCAGGGCCAGTGAATTCTTTTAAAATTTCACTTGGTTTTCCTTTTTTCCACTTTCACCAAGGCTTTTTGTATTGAATAAAATTAGTATTGTTTTTCTAATTCTTTTGTTGTTGTTTGGACTCAAATTTTGGTGTGGTAACTTGAAGACTTTTGAGGTGATTTTCCAAGTTTGATCGTTTCAACTCGCGGATGTATGGTAATGATAGTTTCAAAGTTGGTACACGTCAGGTACTCGTTTATCGCTTTCTATAGCATAACATGTTTAGGAAATTTATCATTTGTATAATTACCATGCTATTCATTCTTTTTGCATTACTTGCTCATGAATTGAATCACTTTAGTACCATTTTTAACCATAAATGTGAGGAAGTTTTCTATTGTTTACATATGTAGAGAGTCCACATTCTTGTTTTAACTAGATTTTATTATGCTTAATATTTTGTTTTGTGTTGATTGTATGATTTCAAGAAAATGATCAAGGCATTTTGTTGATTTTTAGCATAACTACCTTGGCCAAATATTCAATTCACCTTGTAAGTGTGTGATCCTTTGTTAGCCCCTTTGAACTTTTATCAACATCCATTTTTATTTGAAATTGATGCTTGTCTATGAGTGTCAATTCACTTCTTTTTTTGTATGGATGTTAATTTCTTTGTTTCTTGAACCCTTAACTATATATTGTTGTATGAATTTTTACCTTGCCTTAGAAAGTAGGGAGTATTCACACATTAATGTTGGTTGAATTCAAGTTGGGGAGAGAAATGTTTATATACTTATATTGTGGTTGGTATGAGGTTAAGAGAAAAGAAAGAAAAGAAAAAAAAAGTGAAAAAGAAAGATTAGAAAAAAAAGAAAAAAGAGAAAACGTTTGAAAAAGAAAAACAAAAAGAGTAGGAATAATGTTATGTTAATAAGTGAGGTGTGTTTGGTGTGAAATTTGTGATGAAGAATAAGTTTGATTGAAATTATATTTTTTGGAACTTTGTGAGTTGATCACTCTCTTAGGTTTAAGCAAGTTTTTGTTTCGATTAGCTTTAGGACTTATCACTTGTTTGTTAACCAAGCCACATTACAACCTTTAAAAGCCCTTGTGATTCTTGCATTTGTATTTTCAATACGTTTTTGGATGAATGCATAATTTAGTCTATTGTTTGCAAGATTGTGGAGGAGTGTTTTTTATCCCTCACCTTTGTGTGTTCTTCATCTACCGATGAATTTTTGCTAGGTGTGGTTCATGATTGAGCTTGTTTTGTTTTAGAATGTTTTGCCTGATTTTTGTACTAAGGAGTTGTTTCGTTTATATGTTATTGTTGTAGTATGGTGGTAAGTTTGTATTTTGTCGTGCACGTTTTTTGTTTGAACCATACATTTGTTTTCCGTTTTCAAAAACTTGTTGATTCGTGATTCTTTGATTATCGTTCATTGTTTCTATAGGTTTACTTGACTTTGTTTGAGGATAAACAAGGTGTCAAGTTGGGGAGAGTTGATAAGTGCCAAAATGTAGTTATTTTGTATATATGTTTTGTGGCACTTATCTGTTCTTATTTGTTAATAATCGTTGAATAACCCCAATTTTTGTTGTAAATACGTTTTATTGTGTTTTGCGTACATAATGTACCGTTTGATAGTTTTGTATCTCTTTTTGTAGGTATTTGTTGCATATTTGGAGCATGGAGGAATAAAGTGTCGAAGACACGGCTCCGAAGATGCATTTTTGGGAAGAAAAACAGCAACTTTCGCGCTTAGCGCGGTAAGGCGGTTTAAGTAATAAAGTAATAAAGTAATAAAGTAGGTCGCGCTTAGCGCGGCTAGCGCGCTTAGCACAATCTGCGGGATTTTGTTTTATAAATACTTTTCAAAACAGATTTCTAGGTTATGGTTTTGGGGTGGTTTTTGATCCCCATTTCCATCAACCTTCATTTTTGGTAGATTAGCTTAGAAAACAACATTAGGGCTTGCTCATGGAAGATTGGAGGTGGATTGCTCTTCGATTGGCTCTGACAACCAGTATAGATCTGTGGTTTATCTCTTCTCCTCTTTGTGTATTTCTCTTTTGTTGGGTTTGTATGTATTTCTACTCATAACTCATGTATGTTTATCGCCCTTGGCGTTGTATAAATTTTATTTTACGAATTTGTGTTGGTGATTGTCTTAGGTTTTTACTCTATGTTAGGGGTTTGAGCTTTACTAGAGATAGATTGCTTAGATTCTTACCTAGGATGATTATCTGTTAGTTTCTGAATACTAGAAATGGGTTTAGATCTAACATTCACTATAGAGTATTTGATCTTAATGTCTCTGCGTTGGTGAAGTAAGCTAGAAATGGGTATGGAGGTGACGCAGTTGACTTCCGTGTTGTTGAGATAGGCCAGAAATGACTATTGAGATGATTCGGGAGGATTCTCAATTTGGGTTAGAAATAACCACGGTTGTGAGAGGTATGTGATGACACGGACGAGTATCGTAGGCAGAGTATAACATGGGTGGTAGATTTAAGTCTGTGACGGGTAGTTTACATTCGTTCCAGACAACCTGTCTATCTTTTATACTTTTTGTTCATTTACTTTTTGTCTTTTATTTTCATTTCTTTTAATCTCAAACTCATTAATGGTAGAATTGTCAAACGACGAATCAATAACCAATCTCTGTGGACACGATACGATATAACCTAACCGGTATATATCACCAGGTAAAAAATAATACCAACTCTTTGCTTGCCACTTTACCGCAGCAACAGCAGCGCAGATAGTGAAGAACGGTAATGCCGCAGGTTGTGGACAAGTAATAAATCCTGTCAACAACGAAAATAAAACAGGGCTCGGATTTGCTCCAGTGCTTCCAAGAGCCAATGAAAGGGATGAAACTCTTCGTCCAATCAAAGAAGTATTCCACAGTGGAGGTTTCCTAAACCCTATTCCTCAAGAGGTTAATGTTCTTATCGATGAAGGTAATGAAGACAATCTCTCCAGATTCGAAGAGTGGAGCACTTATCTTAATAACTCTGAATATGTGTCCCAGGAAGAATCGTATGCGCCGTTCTATCCTCCTTCAGACAAATTTGAAGGCATGTTCCTGCAAAAGAATGAAAATGAAATTCCACCTATCCCACCTGAGTTTTGGGATACCTTGGGAGAACCAAGTGGAAAATTTGACTTTATGGTGAGATATACTGCTCCTGAAAGCTCAAGAATCAGAATCGAAGACATCCAACCAACTCGATGGGACGATCCTCCTGAGTATCTCAGTCAACCAGAAGAGTCATACACATCTTCTTAATCTCATCATCAATATGAGATCCCAAATGAAAATCTCTGCTTCAATACACCTGCCAAGGTTGGTAAGTCAGATTTTGATTATCACCATGTTAATGCAATTACCGAAGAAGATCAGGAAGACAATTCTGGAAACGATTTGGAAAGTGTCTCGGATAATGAGTCTCTTCACCCAGAAGATTGGGAAGTACATCCCAAGAATCCAGAATACATGCCACTTGAAAGCACATATGTTGTATTCTATGCTCCTCGACCTGTCAATCAAGCAAAAGAAGATCGCTTCAACAGTACAAAAGGCAAGCTCAACTGACCAGAGTCTTCAAGACCTGTTCGACCAACGATCAAAGTCTACACGAGAAATAAGCCAAAAAGGAATACTACCAGAATATCTAGACTTCCAAGGAGTTCGTCAGTATTGGAAGCCTGTTAAAGTTCAGACTGATGTTCATAGTTCTAAGTAGTTTTTTTTTGTTTTGAACTCTCGTCTCGCCCAAGGCAGAGAGATGTTTTATAGGGTTAGCTTTTAAATAATTTCTCTTTGTCTTGCCCAAGACAAATGAGTTTGTATTTAGGGCCCTGTTTCATATTGTGAATCATAAATAAAAGCGTTGTTTTGATTCCCACATTTTGTGTTTGTTTTTCCGTTTTTTTTTACCCTTTTTCTGGAAATGGTAATCCTAAAAAAAAAACCCAAATAAAAAAAAAACAAGCATCTTCAAATAATAATAATCTGCATACACTTTCACATTAACTTTTTCTATAAAAAAAAATTTAATTTAACATAAATCGAACATGCAGATTAACAATGGACAAATCCATTGAACGCAATAACTCTACGCTCTCTCTCGACTTTGAATTCCCTGTGTTTGACGCCGAAGAAGAAGTTGAATAAGAGATCCCAGATGAGATTTCCCGACTACTTAAGCACGAGGAAAGGATCATTCAGCCTCACAAAGAGCCTGTGGAAGCAATCAACTTAGGTTCTGAGGAAGACAGAAAAGAAGTGAACATCGGAGCTCTACTCGACAACAATGTCAAGGGCAAACTGATAGATCTTCTCAAAGAATATGTTGATGTATTTGCTTGGTCCTACCAGGACATGCCAGGTTTGGATACCAACATCGTAGAACATCACTTGCCATTAAAACCGGAGTGTCCGCCAGTTAAACAAAGACTGAGAAGGGTTCACCCCAGATATGGCCAACAAAATAAAAAAGGAGGTTCAAAAGCAGCTCGATACAGGTTTCCTCGTTACCTCTGAATATCCTCATTGGTTAGCCAACATAGTGCCTGTCTCAAAGAAAGACGGAAAGGTCAGAAAGTGTATTGACTACCGAGACTTGAACAAGGCTAGTCCAAAAGACGATTTCCCACTACCGCATATCGACATGCTAGTGGACAGCACTGCGAAGTTCAACGTCTTTTCCTTCATGAACGGTTTCTCTGGCTATAATCAGATTAGAATGGCTCCCGAAGATATGGAGAAGAAATCTTTCATCACGCCATGGGGCACATTTTGCTACAAAGTAATGTCGTTTGGATTAAAGAATGCAGGCGCAACTTACCAAGGGACAATGACCACTCACTTTCATGACATGATGCACAAAGAAATCGAAGTCTACGTGGATGACATGATAGAAAAGTATGACACTGAAGAAGAGCATATAGAATATCTCTTGAAGTTGTTTCAACGACTAAGGAAATTTCAGCTTCGTCTGAATCCTAACAAATGCACCTTTGGGGTAAGATCTGGAAAACTCCTAGGTTTCATTGTCAGTCAAAGAGGTATTGAAGTTGACCCTGACAAAGTCAAGGCTATTCAAGAAATGCCTACCCCACATACAGAAAAGCAAGTAAGAGGATTTCTTGGACGGTTGAATTACATCTCCAGATTTATCTCTCAGATGACTGCTACTTGTGGACCAATATTCAAGCTTCTCCGCAAAAATCAAGAGGTTGTGTGGACAGAAGATTGCCAAAGAGAGTTTGACAGTATCAAGGAATACCTGTCAGAACCTCCAATATTGATTCCTCCAATCAAAGGAAGACCATTAATCATGTACCTTACCGTGCTAGAAGATTCCATGGGCTTCGTGCTTGGACAGCAAGATGAAACTAGTAAGAAAGAGCATGTCATCTACTACTTGAGTAAAAAGTTCATAGATTGTGAAACTCGTTACTCCATGCTCGAGAAAACATGTTGTGCTTTTGGTGTGGGCTTCAAAACTTCTCCGCCAGTACATGATCAATCACACGACTTGGTTAATCTCCAAGATAGATCTAATCAAGTACGTCTTTTAAAAGCCTGCCTTAATAGGGAAAATCGCTCGATGGCAGATGCTATTATCTGAATATGACATCCAGTACCGCGCCCAAAAAGCGGTCAAGGGAAGCATTCTCGCCGATCACTTGGCTTATCAACCGATCAACGAGTACCAATATCTCAAGTTCGACTTCCCTGACGAGGATGTTATGTACTTAAAGATGAAAGATTGTGACAAACCATTACATGAAGAAGGTCCTGATCCAGAATCTAGGTGGGGCTTAATCTTTGATGGAGCAGTTAACGTCTTTGGCAATGGAATTGGGGCAGTCATCATCACTCCCGAGGGTTCTCATATCCTGTTTTCTGTCAGATTGCTATCTGATTGCACCAACAACATCGCAGAATATGAAGCTTGTATCATGGGTATCGAAGAAGCCATCGACTTAAGGATCAAGATCCTTTACATATATGGAGATTCAGCCCTTGTGATCAATCAAATCAAATACAAGTATGAAACTCATCATCTTGGTTCGATTCCCTACCGAGATTATGCAAGACTTTTGTTGACTTTCTTCAACAAAGTTGAATTGCATCGTATTCCTCGAGATCAGAATCTAATGGCAGACGCCTTGGCCACTCTATCTTCCATGTTCAAAGTCAACCATTGGAACAATATGGCTAAGATTCGTATCAGACGCCTTGAAAGACCTGTATATGTGTTTGCAACTGAAGCAGTCATCGATGATAAATCGTGGTTCCACGACATCAAACGCTTCCTTTAAACTCAGGAGTACCCACTAGGGGCATCGCACAAAGATAGGAAAACTCTAAGGAGGATTTCTAGAAATTTCTTCCTGAATGAAGATGTGTTATACAAAAGAAACTTCAACATGGTCCTGCTCAGATGCGTGGATAGACACGAAGCAGACATGATAATTCACGAAGTGCATGAAGGGTCCTTTGGAACCCATTCAAATGGGCACGCAATGTCCAGAAAAATCTTGAGAGCAGGATACTATTGGATAACAATGGAATCTGATTGCTGTAAACATGTCAAGAGATGTCACAAGTGCCAGATCTACGCAGATAAGATCCATGTGCCACCGACTCTACTCAACATTCTCTCATCTTCGTGGCCTTTCTCCATGTGGGGAATCGACATGATTGGGATGATTGAACCAAAAGCGTCAAACGGACATCGCTTCATTTTAGTGGCTATTGATTACTTCACCAAATGGGTCGAAGCAACATCTTACACCAATGTTACAAGACAAGTGGTTGTGAGGTTCATCAAAAATAACCTCATTTGTCGATATGGAGTTCCAAGTAAGATTATTACAGATAATGGATCGAACTTGAACAACAAAATGATGAAAGAACTGTGTGAGGAATTCAAGATTGAGCATCATAACTCATCTCCTTACTGACCAAAGATGAACGGCGCCGTGGAAGCTGCCAACAAGAACATCAAAAAGATCGTCCAGAGGATGGTCATCACTTACAAAGACTGGAACGAAATGCTGCCATTTGCTCTACATGGGTATCGTACTTCAGTACGTACGTCGACATGGGCAACTCCTTTTTCGCTAGTATACGGTATGGAAGCAGTGCTCCCCGTAGAAGTTAAAATTCCATCACTGAGAGTTCTCATGGAAGCTAAGTTATCTGAGGTCGAATGGTGTCAAAGTAGATACGACCAGTTGAACTTAATCGAAGAAAATCGTCTGACCGCTCTGTGTTATGGACAATTATATCAAAGAAGGATGAAAGCCTTCGACAAAAAGGTTCAACCTCATGAATTCCAAGAAGGCGACCTCGTGCTTAAAAAGATTTTATCTTTTCAACCAGATTCTAGGGGCAAAAAGACTCCTAATTACGAAGGCCCATACATCGTCAAAAGAAGCTTTTATGGCGGTGCTATGACACTCACAACCATGGACGGTGATGAACTCCCGCATCCTGTGAATGCTGATGCAGTCAAGAAATACTTTGTCTAAAAAGACAAAAGAACATTTCGATGAAGTCGAAAACCGAAAGGCGGCTTAGGCAAAAATAGCGTCTCGGTGGTGAAAACACGAAAAGGCGGTCCAGGAAAAAATTAGAGACAATAAACAGAAAATTATCCTGGTAGATTGAAAACCTGAAAAGGAAATCTAGGCAAAAATTAAGGATCAAAATGACAAAGTAACTGCATCAGTCCATACTTCGTCAATCTAAAGAATCTTCCATCAACGAATCTTCAATCAAATCTTCTAAAGCAACAAGCACAGTTGGAATTCAAAGTTGTTAGGGATAATAGTGATTATTTGCTTTCAATGTAGCCTTTTCCCAATAAATTATCATTTCCAACTTTTGTAAATAGTCCATGGAATCACGCCTTTGGCTGATTACCATTCTATCAATAAAATTTGAGCCTTGTGCCCATTTGTTTGCAATTCTTGATTTATTCTATTTTGCAAAATAACGCTTTTTCTTATGAAAATCACTTTTGAAACTAAAAAAAAAAGTTTTAAATGATTTTTTACTTCAAAATATTTGAAATAAGGGCGAAATTTTCCTTTGAACTATGAACACAGAAAGAATTTCAACAGTTTTCTCCATGAGTGTTTTTTCCTCTAAAAGATAAACAACTACTGAGAAGTATTCTTTTCCTCGAAAGAGATCATCAAAGGATGATATTCTTATCCAAAAAAGAATCCCCAAGAAGGTTGCCGATGAAATTCCTTTTCTAGAAAAGTTTAAAGCATGCAACTCCATTTCATCATCAGTAACGTCTACACCATTGCTGCAGATTTTACTGAGTATTTGTTTGAACTGTGACGTAGTCCTTTTCCCAAATACTTTTTGTTGTCTTGTCAAGTATTGTCAGCATGCATATGACATTCATGACATTCATCATTCATACATATTAGCATCATTAATGCATTCTTGCATTTCTCAATGTTTGCTTCAATATCACTTGTTTAGGTTGCATTTATTCCCAAAAACAAGTATGGGTGTGTCATCTCTCCAGTAGATTATCCCCAAGCAGAAAAAAATACATTTCTTTTTCTCTCCTGTTCCCCAATTGAGATTGTTCCTCATTGGATACAAAGTCTTGATTGACCGTTTCTTTCCAGTTCATTCCTGGATAGAACCTCGTCTCTAACCGATTCAGGTTTAGATTTCACAAAAAAATCTACCTGCAAACAATAAGCAATAGCCTCGTCATCCGAGCTGCTTATTTTCTTTTCATCTTGAAACGTGTCATAAAAAGATTGTTCTTCTTAGCAAGTCCAATCATGAAAGTTCAAGAAATCTCCGCAGTTGTCTTTCTGTCTAAAGAAAAACCTGTATCTTTACAATCAAAATGCCTGCATCTTCTCAAGAGAGAGATCCCTGGAAAGGTTGTAGCTGTGAAAATAGAAACTCATTTGAGATCTATTTCCATCATTGTCTGTTATTCACAAAGCTGAATACTCAGTAAAATTCTCAAGAATTACCTTTCCAAAGTTATCACTTTCATGATAATTGGTAATATCTTCAGAACTCATTACCACAAACTATCACAAGGCTGATAATTGGTAATATCATCTTCACTTACCTTAAACATTGTCACAAGGCTGACAGAAGGTAATCTCCTCGTTTCCCAAAGCGAAACAGATATTCACTTACATTGTGAATCTATTTTCCCAGTGAAACATATGCTTGTTTCCCAACAAACAGGATTCTCCTTTCTTAGACAGATTGAGTCATCCTCATAATTTTCCCCAGCATATCATTCTTTGATACCTCCTAGGTGAACTTTCTGCAATCATTTTGCATCATTCGCATTTTTTGGTATCTTAGGTCCAAAATCTGCGTATTTTGATATTTAAGTCTCTTCACACCTATCGAGACGAAGATCTTCATCTTCATATCTCAAGTTAAAGAAACTTAAATAGGGGCATCTTTCATACCCCAATTTTTGACCTAAGATACCACCTTACTTTATTCACACATGCATCATTGCATCACTAAGAGTTTCAGAACAGGATAGATCGTGTGTGTGCTCCTGAAGTCAAAGTTAGGGTTTCATCAAAATTTCATCTGTTCAAGATATGATTAATTAGGGTTTGAGTCTCCACTCACCTCAATTGATCTATCTTAATCAAATCATCAACATTTGATCTCCAAATTCCCAACTTTTTCTCATGATCTACCTAGAATCGACCAATTAGGGTTTTGATCGAAGATAGTGAATCATTGACTTTCTGCTCAATGGATGACCTATTTGCTTGAAGATTGATCTTAACATCTACAATGCAACATCTTGACCTAATTTCTTGGTTCAAAACATTGCAAAATCCATGTTTCTTCATCAGATAAATTCTAAATCATCTGATGAAATTTCATCTGCTCAAAAAAGTCAAACTTTGACTTTTGGTCAACTTTTTCAATCATAAAATCATTTCAAATAATCCTTCATGATCATGAAAAATCAAGAAATGTGAAAAAGTCAACAAAATGTCAAAGTTGGAATTTTTTCTAACACTTAGAAAAATTTTTAAGTGTTAAGAAACATGGTTTTTCCTTACTTTCATGGCCATTTTTCACCTAGATCCATTTTGATTCAAGAAAAACTCAACACATGAAAGTTGTAGGTCTTGTTACAAGCTTTCCAAAATGTCCAAGAACTTGCAAAAAAAAACTTTTTCTAGCTAGGGCTTTGATTTTGAAACATAGAGCTCCAAAATCATGGATTTCCAAAATCATGCACCAAAATTACAAGTTATTTTTGCAACTTCTCCTTCTAGAAGCCTTGTCACCATTAAGAGATAGGCTATATCTAATAAATATCAGTTAGAAATGATTGAGAGGAGGACTGGATCAAGAGGAAATTTTAACCATGGTTAAAAAGTTAACCATTTGCATTAAATGCAAAAGATTCCTTCTTACCACTTAAGCCAAGTTGCAAGCTCTTTCAATTATAACCTTGCCTTGTCATTCAAAAAATTTGGCCTATAAATAAAGTTCATTTCTTCATTCAAAACTACTCCAAAGCAATCATAATCCAAGCTTTCCTTCTTTCTTTCTTGATTTCCAAGTTTCAAAGTTCTAAGAAGGAGAATTTTGCGTTTCAAGTTTTGCATCTTCTGAGCAAACTTAAGCTTCCAATACTTTCTAAACATCATTAGAGAGTTGTTAGAATCCTCAAGCTAGCACAAAAACTAGCCAAACTCAGAAATCATTTCCAAACATCATGTATGCACATATTGAGCCATAACTTACAAACTCTCAATCCACTTGTGCATCTTCCAAACTTTCACTTCAAACACCTTCTATACATCGTATAGAAGTAATCCAAATCATCATTCCATCACTGTAAACACAGAATCATGAAAATCGATTCTCACTTCAAGTGACTGCAACTGGACTTGGTCAGAACAATCCAGACTATTTTAAACCAAGGTAAGCATACCAATACCTTCCATAAACATCACTGAAGCTGTAGTAATAATCAAAATACCTCTGGAACACCTCCAACCAGAAACACGATTTTAGTTTAAAGAGGTATAAACTTGAACTTTGAACACTGTGATTTCTAACTTTCAGTTTAAAAAAAGCTTGGCCATTTTGTTTCTGCACTATCACTGAGTAATAACCCTCAATCAATTGCTTAAAATTATGCTCATACATGATTTCATAATCAAAACTTAAAATTAGGGTTCTTCGTGTTCATACGAAAATTAATGATTCTAAGATTAAAATAAATGAAATTAAATGTCATAATCATATTCCTGGTAAAAATCCGAGCAAGTTTGATGTTTGGATCACTTGATTTCATTGAGAAATGAAGAATCCATGGAGAAAACAATCTGGAGGAAGAAGATGAATCACTGCGGATGTAACAGCCACCCCAGTGGCAAGCCAGCACGCACTTAAACCTTTCCTTCGCCTCAAGGTCCAGGGTTCGAATCCCCCTGGAACCTTTTTTTTTAATAAAAGGCATCACAGCTTCCGATGCTTGCTTCTCTAGAAGCCCTTCGAGGCTCGACCTCGAAGTACCGATACTTCTTCTGTAGAAGCTTTCGGTTCTACTCTTGAGAACTTCTAGTGCTTCACCTCGAGCATCTAGTTTCTACCCCCAGAAGCATCAAGCTTCTAAACATTCCTAGAAGCAGCTAACTTCTAAGCATCTAGAAGCAGCCAACTTCTAAGCATCCAGAAGCAGCAGCATCCAGAAACAGCCAACTCCACACGCTCCAGAAGCAACATTCTTCTAAGCTTCCTTCAGGAGCAGCTAGCTTCTGATCCTTCCAGAAGTAGCCAGCTACTGATCCCTATAGAACTCCAACTTCTGATCCTTTTCCAAACTTTATTTTTCAAAACTCCTTCTAAACAAGGTGATTAAATGACAAGTCAAGCACTTGGCTCAGTGGAAAAATTCTTCACTTCTAAGCCAAAAGTCCAAGGTTCAAACCTCTTTAGGACCAAAACTCTTTTTATCACTAATTTTCTCAAGTTTTTCAACAAACTTCAACATTTTCAAAAACTAATCAAAACTTCTCATTTTGAGATGATTTTTTGCACACTTGTAATTTAATATACCTATTTTATGATTATGTCAAAAAATCCAAAAAAAATATTTTCTTTTTGATTATATTTTTATTAAGTTAAAAATGAGACATTTTAAGTATTTTAATACTTTTCAAAAATGTTTTCTTTCCAACTTTCAAACTTAAATCTTTTTCAAAACTTCTTGTGAATATCCTTCACTTTTCAAAATCATTTTCAAAACCTTTTCAAAAACCTTTCAATAAACTTACACACCTTTTTTCCATTATCAATTAGATTTGAAGATAAACCAAACCAGGTTTCTCCTTGAATTTCTTTATTGATCATGGGCCTCCCTCACGGTGTAAGTCCCAACCCTCCTATGTACATATTCATTTCCTTGTACATAAACAACCCTTTCTGTGTACATATTCATTTCCTTGTACACATTCAATCATCATTATAAATATTCAAGCATAAACAAACTTCTTTCGTTTGTTTTGATCCGCTTGTTTATACACCGATTCCATTGGTATTAAGAGAAGCATTATTCCCGGTGAAACTGCTCTTAAACCAATGGGCCTCCCTTAAGGTGTAAGTCCCAAAACCTTGTATATATTTTAAGTTACACTTGCTTTAATTGCTTGTTTTATACACTTGTTTATATATTTCCTTCATAAAATCTTGTGAATACACATCACACACTTGTTCATATAACTATTCAGTTATAACATAACAACTAGTTTAACAACTAGGTTCCTTTAGCCTCCTTTTAGGCTTCGTATAAGATAACTCATTTATTGAGTTAGCCTCCTCTTAGGCTTCATATAAGAAAACTCATTTATTGAGTTTAGCCTCCTCTTAGGCTTCATATAAGACAACTCCCCTGCTGAGTTAGCCTCCTCTTGGGCTTCGTTCAAAAGAACTCCCTCGTTGAGTTTAGCCTTCTCTTGTGCATTAAACAAGAAAGAGACCTAGAAATATCTTAACATCCTCCTATTGGGCTTCCGATACAAAGAATCACCCGCGCTAGGATAGAACCCTGAGAGTATGATTTCTCGGTGAAATCACTCTTGAATCCTAAGAGGATGGTTTCCCGGTGAAACCACTCTTAAAGCCAAAACCAGCCATACCCTGTAGCTTCCTCTTGAGCTTCATACAAGGACCCTCGAAATTCCTTCTCTTGGGCTCACAATACAAGGACCCTCGATGACCCTCGGAATGCCTCCTCTTGGGCTTACAATACAAGGACCCACAGGCTTCTTAAAAGCATCCCCCTAATCCATAATCAATTTCTCCTCGAGATTTAGACATTTATCATCTCTATGGAAGAAGTATCTTATCTATCACATCACATACAATCAAACTCTTTTCAAATCACACTCTTTTCAAACAAAAACATCTTTTAATTGTAAAAGGTAACGCTTGTACACTCAAGCAAAACACCAATACTTACAATTAAAGATTCAATCATCTTTCGAACATCTTTCTTAACTCGTAAGTGGTAACGCTTGTACACTCAAGAAAAACACCTAATACTTACGATGAAAGATTAAATCAATCAACCCTTCAAAATGTATATGATGAAATAGATTAGATACATTTTTCATTAAGATGACATTTGTCTTTGTCTCTTAATAACATCTCGTTGCTTCCACTAGCATTAGTGGGAACTACGATTGCTCTGACTTTCTCAACCTCCCTTTGAGAATACGTAGGCACAAGGTCTCATCCTTGGCGAGCATACTTCTTTCTCCCTCAAACCAAACAAAACCATAGCTCCCTTAGATCCGAGCTATAAATTCTCTGATTCCCATTAAGGGATATGTATGCAGAAGATCCCAATGATCTTTGCGAGCACAATAATAACAAAACCTAGAATCCCACATAAACTACCTTTCTTAAAATCCAAAGGAGAAACTTTCCCAAGAATAGAATATCAAATTAAAACACACAAACATATCAAAATATTCATATATAAAGTTATAGATAACTATTTATATTTAGGGTGCCACATCTATTCCCTTTATATAACAAATCCCCTTGCCTAGAATCTCCCCAATGCGTTGCGTCTAGTTCACGCTAGTCGTACTGCATATCATATTTATTGAGGGTATTACAGCTTTCTCCTTTTTCATCTCATTTTTTTGTTTTGGAAACAATAAAGCTTGATGCTCGCGGCATCTTTAAAAAAAATCAAAAGAGTAAATCGTTTCGAGCCAGAGATTCGAATTCCGATTCGATTCCCTCGTTCGTCACTTTTTAACGCGAACACCACTCTAGGCGCAAGATCGACAGAAGTGATCCTTATTGTGTTCACATCAGCATAGTCTTCTGGGAAATCGTCTCCCCATTCGGTTGCCTTGACATCTTCGATAGGAATTTTGTAATTTTCTGGAGCGGTATACTTAACCATGAAATCAAACTTTCCGCTTGGCTGCCCCAAGGTGTCCCAGACTTCTGGTTCGGCTTTGCTCACGTCTTTAATCTTCAAATCCTTAGAAATGTCTTCGCACAGATTCTCCATAGATGGAGGTTTCAGAAATAGTACTACGCAGTTGTCCATCATGCGTTGAATACGTCTTCTCAACCAAGCACATCCGTCAGATTCAGATGCACACCAACGGAAATCATCCGGGCATCCTGGAAATACACCGGCTTGCAGCAAGTCTTTCTTGACAGTCATCAGAGGAATAGTCAGCTTGTTCACATCATAAACGTAGGAGTCTTCGTCAATAGCATTGGAACTTTTTCCATGATCAGGCATGGGCGCATTGATCACATTTGGAGTCTCGACAGGAGGGTCGAACTCAATTTCTCTGGCTTCAATCATGTCTTAAATCTTGCTCTTCAGAGCCCAACAAATGTTGGTGTCGTGCCCTGGGTTGCTGGAGTGGTATGCACACTTTGCATTAGGATTGTACTTTAGAGAGGAAGTGTTGACGTGCTGAGGAGGATCCCTCAAAGTAATCATCTCTGCTTTCAACATGTGTTGCAATGCTTGCGACAATGGCATGTTGATCTTCGTAAAATGTCTTCGAGGTGCGTTTTGGCTACGCGTGTTATCTCGTTGAGGTTGCACTGGTGTGGGGTTGAAGATCACAACTGCCCCACAAATTGAGTACAATCAGCTTTGTCACGGCTTTTCGGACCATACACAGCATTGGCTTCTTTCTTACCACCAAAAGATCTCTTCGCAGCATTTGATGATGATTCTACTTGAATCTTCCCGATCTTGATTCCAACTTCGATGTGTTCACCTGTTAATATCAGCTCGGTGAATCTGGCTGAAGAGTTTCCAATCAGATGATTGAAGAATGGGCCTGTCAGTGTTCTCATAAACATATCAACCAACTCCCTATTGGACAAGGGTGGTTGAACTCTGCCTGCTAGATCTCTCCACTTCTGAGCATATTCTTTGAACTTCTCGTCACGACCCATAGACATGCTTTGTAGCTGCATGCGGGTGGGTGCCAATTCAGCATTGTACTGTTACTTCTTGTAGAAAGCATCTGCTAAGTCATTCCAGGTGTAAATAGGGATACTCTCTAGCTGATAATACCACTCCAACTGAGTTCCGGATAAACTCTCTTGAAAGAAATGAATCCACAACTTCATGTCTTCAGTATGAGGATGGATCTTCTAAACATAGGACTTCAGATGCAGTTTTGGACAAGAGATGCCATTGTACTTAACAAATGTAGGAACCTTGAACTTGCGGGGGATTACCACGCCAGAAACAAGACTCAGATCATCAAAATTTAGCCCAGACATTTTCAGATTTTCCACAGCATTCAGGCAGTCTTCAAGTTGCTTGTACTTGTCGTTGTTAGGAGGATATTGCTCGCTCACATAGTCTTCATCTTCGTTTTCAGACCCACGATGGTTTCCTTCACTGTTCTTGACACTATCATCGGTTTCACTGCTCTTGTCTGAGATTTCAACCCGGCTGACCACCCTAGCTGGACCCTTGTGATGTCTTCCCATGTTGAGGATACCAATGGTCTTCTTCTTTCTGGTGATGAGCTTCTTCAGGTCTTTCTGGCCTTGGACCAAGTTGGTGAACATTTCTTGGAATTGAGCATTCTGAGCCTGGAGATCTTTGACAGTCTGTTCAAGAGCCATTTTTGCTGAAATAAACAGCGAGAGAATAAGAAAACTGGTCTTCACTGTACCTGTTATGAGATGTTATGCCATGATATGTGATGTTTATGCAATGCAATGTTTTCAAGGACCTTAGGAATTTAAATTTGTTAAACAAGCATGAACAAATTTTTTATTAGGTTCTCTCTTTTTTAGTACAAAAGATAGTTTTTTAAGCAAATAATAAAAAGGTTCCTAAATCTTTCAGGTCTCCCATGGGCGCTTCCTCTTTGTGTTGAAGTACGTGTTGATGTTTCGCTCCTCGTGAAGTAGCTTTGTCAACTCTAATACCTTCTTCTCGCGTGCATAGCACTGAGCTTCGAATGTGTCCCTTTCTTCTTTAAGTTGAATCCAGGATCTCTTCAAGTCTTTAAAATCAGTAGGCATGTCTGGATGGAGAATGGTATAGGATTCGTCACCTATAGTAACAAGTTCCATAATCACTGGTAGCACAGGTGTAAACAGCATCATGAGGTTTTGAGCTCGAGCTCGCACCCATTTGAGGTAAGGTTCCCAAGAAATGGAATTTTTGTGTCCCAAAGTCTTGGTATCAGTCTTCTTTATCATGCCTCAAGCGTGCACAAATCTTCGACGGTAATTTTGAAGATCGTGGTTGTAGTCAAACACAATATCTTGGAGAAGCATATCATGAGGACCATCTCTTCGAGCATAACCAAAATGACGTAGAGCTAGAGAAGGATTGTAAGTGATACCTCCCCTTATGCCAAGGAGTGGTACATTAGGGAATTCTCCACAACGCTCAATGAAAGTGAAGTCCTTCTGAGAGAAAAGACACCAACGGATATTTGAATGAGAGAGTGACATCAGTCTTTGAGACCACTTCAATCTTTGCTCGTTCTTTATCACTGATTGAGGAAGCTGCAAAATAAACCACCTGGAGAGTAACGGTATGCAACACATGAGAGTTCCTTGCCTTTTGATGGTACGAGTGTGGAAAGAATACAGAATTTCCCCAAGTAGGGTAGGCACAGGATTACGAGCGAGGAATATCTTGATGGCGTTCACGTCTATGAACTAATCCGAATTAGGAAATAGCACCAAGCCATAGATTAGCAAGGCCAAAATTTCTTCGAATGCATGGAAACTCATAGCCTTTAGGAATTCTAGGGCTTTCTTTATCAGAAACTTAGCAAGCAAACCTTTAACTCCGCTTCTTGTTTCCCATTTAGCTTTAATGTCTGATCGCCTTAGATGTAACGCAGATGCGATGTCTTCGTATTTCTGAGCTTTTTATGAACTGGTGAATGGTATCTGATCAAGAATAGGTATCCTAAGTAGCTTAGAGAACTCTTCTAATATGGGCACCAACTGGTAATCTGGGAAGGTAAAGCAGTGATGTTTCGGATCGAAGAACTAGAATACGACGTGCATCATATCTTCTTCAAAATCGGGAATAACTAAGTCAAGCAGATAACTATGTTGTTTGATGAACTGAGCATGACCGGGAATTTTTGAAACCAATTCTTTGAGTTGAGAAGGTATACCTATGAAGTTGATTCGGATGGTCTTCCTAGAAGCCATGATCCCTACAAAACAATGCAAAGATAAATTCCTAGGTCCTTGAAATAGTTAGAAATGATATGATGATGTGATGTTATGATGTCATGATGTCATGATTAAGCAAGTAGCAAGCACAAACAATTCACACAATAGCCTTAAGTTTGAGGCTTGCATGAGGTATAAGTGTCTACCCTACCAAAAGTTTGAGTGGGCTCATCCTGTCCTATAATAGTAATCGGGTTTTAGAAATCTCATATCATTGATCTTTCTTGTAGGATTTATTTCAATACGACTACTAAGTGGTCGACCGAAACCCCCTTAAAGTCTAATCTTAATGAGTGTAGCTTCGAGTATCAACCAACCTCAGTCTACACCGAAGCCAGCCACCTCACTACCTTTTAATGGCTAAGATGGGTCAATTAAGGTTCTAAAAGTTGAGTTAATACTAATGACACCATGCAGAGGCCAAATACTTTCCTCAACTAGACATGAGGAGCATCGGGACATCCAAAGTGTCGCACTAACGTAGCCATCATGTTGACCATTTTAGTATACGCCTAACGGTCGCGACGATTTATTGCTACTTACCTACGGAAACCTGGATCTGGGTGTAGGATCCCCCACAAGTATAATACCCAAGCAACCCTTAAAAGTAAAGCAAGCAAGTCAAATAGAAAGCAATAAAGTGATCTAAAGACCCTAAGGTAAACTCTCTTTAAGGGAAGGCGAAAAGAACAGGAAAAGACCTTCGTTAGATTCTGAGTAAGGGAGTTGGTTATGAAAAGGGAAGGTATTAGTACCCTTTCCATCCATATTTATCTACGGGCTCTTAATTGCTTTAGCTCACTTTATGATTTACTTTCTATGTGTTTGAAAATGTTTTGAAAAGAGCATTTTGCTTTGACTTCATAATGATTCACGCTGGAATGTATACGAAGTGTTTGGAAATGTTTTGTTTTTTAGAAAGGACTTTGTAATGATTCATGCTGGAATGTATACAAAGTGTTTTGAAAAAGACTTTTTGAGAAAGTGTGAGGTGTAAAAAGATATTTTAATTTGAGCAAGCAAAAGAGACTTATTTCCTACTCAGAATGGTCGTTTCCGTGTTGTTTTGCTTTCCTTTAGAATAAAGCTATCCATACCATTAGTTGGTAGGTATCTTTATTCGTTGGATGTAAAGGGTCATTCGAAGGGACATCGGATGGTCATAGAAGGCAAATTGTAGGAGTATCCTAGCACATTTGTAGGGACGATCATCACTTTTCATAGGCAACAATCGAGGGACTAGATCATGTATTCATTTAGGCGACATCGAGGAACTATGATCTTTTAAGTCGAAGGGACTATGATGATATTTCGTAGGCAACCATGCTAAGATACCCCCACGTTCGAGGGACCTGACCATTTATAAGGCAACGAGAGAGAATACCCTAGGGGGTACATGTATGAGATGAGTGTTATATTCAGATATTTTATCTTGTATTAGTGGTCTAGATTGATTTTTATCTTGCCATACACACCTAATTACTAGCAGTTTAATAGGTGCAGAAAGTAAATTACGGAAATATAAAGGGTCCTATGCTATTACATGACTTTGGGGCAGATACATAATAGGAGGTGCGGAAAGTAAAATCCTACGCTATTACATGATAAAAATTTGCGACCTATACAACCTTTCTAGAATTAAAAATGCGAGAAAATAAATAGCGGAAAAGAAAACTAGTCCTAATATTTTTGGGTATTTTTGGAATTTGAGTAAATGTGAGATAACCTAGATCTAGTTGATTTTAAGTAATTAAAATATTAGTGAATATTAACCTAAATTAATTAATTAAGAGAAAATATTAATGAAAATTATCTAATTAATCCTAAATTAATTAACCTAATTACTAATTAAATTAATTAATTATTAAATAAGCAAGATAAGAAAAAATATATAAAATGTAAAAATATATAAAAAAAAACGTTGGAGAGCTTCTGGCAGAAGCCTTCCCAAAAGTTGGAGCTTCTGGGAGTTCCTTTGCTGGAGGCACCCAGAAGTTGGCACTTCTGGGGTTTCTGGTACTGGAGGCGTCCAAAAGCTAGAGCTTCGGAGGTTACATCTGAAAGGTCTGGAGCTTCGGAGGTTACAGGCGGGGCGTCCAGTGGAGCTCTGGGGCTTCACGTCTGGGGCCATCCAGAAGTTGGAACTTCTGGAGGAATTCTGCGTTGGGAGACTTAGAAGTTGGCACTTCTGATGCTGATAAGGTCCAGAAGCTAGAGCTTCTGGTGCTGGAGATGCCTAGAAGTTGGCACTACGGTGGAAAGGATCCGTGTCGAGCTTCTAGGCGTGACTTCGGCAATCACCAAGGCAAAATAGAAAAATATTGCAAAAGGTGGGATTTGAAGCCACGACCTAATAGGGAGAATGACATAGTGCGCACAAGTTGAACCGCTGGGGCGGTGATACACACATTCATCCTTCTGAACCCATAAATAGGTAAGGGTTTCTAGCCTCTGAGTCAGAAGCACCAGAGCAATGCTCCGGTCATCTTCTCCGATCGTGCTCAAACATCAAAACCTGAAAAACGCATGAAAACGTAAACCAAAATAACCCAGATCCATTAATTAGGATGCTACGAATCTAATGGTGGCATTATCTTGCCTTGAAACAGACTCTAACCATGGATACGAAGCTGCACAGTCCACGAGCCCTAGCAATGGTGTTTCATGATTAAGCCATGGAAAGCTTGCTACGATTGGTCTAACCTGCTCTAATGAACCTCAGGAACACATTAGAATTGTTAGTTTCGATTAAAACACAATAAAAAGCAGAATGCAAATTCATGAAAAATATGCAAACGGAAGTATATGTATGGCATGATTCAACGTGTTATGGCCATGGTTCTGGACATGTACCTACCCTACAATACCTCAGGAACGCGTTTAAGTGCATGGAAGTGCTTGAAACTGGTTGGAAAGCAAAACACGATTTTGCCAACTTTAGAAGAAATTTGAGAAATTTCTAGGGTTTGTGAGAAGCTGGTTGTACGTGTAAGGGGTGTCCAAAAGAGCTCCTGATCTTGTAAGAAAGCTAGGTATTTATAGAAGAGTGGAATTAGGTCAAGGCATTAAGAGAAAATATTCTCCTTAAATGGAGAATATTTGATTTGAAAAATTGCACAAAATCCTTATAAATTTGCTCAATCTTTCCTCAATCTTCTTGCACGAAATTGACAGCTTGTAGTGAGTTATCTTGGACCCCAAGCCATGCAAATGTCCAACCCAACTTGCCTTATCTTTTAATTTTTCATTTTATTTAATTAAATTTGAATTTAAGTTATTTTAATTCAAAAATAAATAAATAAAGAGATAGGGGTGTGGCATGCTGTATAGTAGTCATGGATAATCTCATGATCAAGTTTAAATCATAAGATCTTAGGCCCATTTGGAAATTTTTGGCTTTTGCAACGTATTTTTCTTCATGCACCTCTTCAAAAATGCTCAACTTGCACAATTTGTATCTTGCTCAATTTTCAACATTTTTTAGTGTTCTTGGATTTTTTAGAAAGCTCAAGATGTCTTCTAAATAGCCTTTTTGGTTTCATCTTCATTGGAGTTTCCATGCTCATGGACACTTATTTGCAAAAAGATGACTTTTGTTGACTTTTCTAGAAGGACCTATAATGTCTTGATCCATAACTTCCAAATGACGCATTTTCTGCCCAAGCTTGTGAGACATGAAGTTGTAGAGAATTGAATTCTCTTCAAAATGAGCTTTGGTGGAGAAATTTCTGATGAAGTATGTGAAAGTTATGATTGGTCAAAGTTCTGTTGACTTTTGTCTAGAGAAGCCCTAATTTGGAAACTTTGACTTTTGATCAGATCTTGACTTTTCTTGAGGAATCATGATCATCCCTTGATCAAATGATGAATATCACTTCAAAATATTAATGTTGACCAAAAACTATGAAGTTTGACTGTATGTTGAGCACAGTTGACTTTTTGTCCAACACAGCTGATTTTCAACTATCTGAGCAATTGAGATGAGCAATTTTGAACTTCTAAGGCTTGAAACTTGACATGGTGGTCCCTTGAGGCATATGATGAGTTATGATAACCACTTGAAGCATTGGAAATACATTTTGACTAGAGAGGAGCAAATCCCTAGTTTGGATTGATTGCTTAGGAGAGGGTTTGTCTGGTCAACCCTTGTGAAATCCTTGAGAATTGAGATGTGAATTATCTTGAGAAGTAAAAGGGCAAATTTTTGGGTATCACAAACCTTGTAAGGGCTTGCTCTTGAAATAGATAGGTTTTTGTCCTTCTCGTGTTTCTCGGATGAGTGTGGCGCTAACGGACTCTGTAGTCACGGCCAAATAGAGATATAGTATCTCCTCTTTATCGGGTCAAGACAACACAGGCGGTTGGGATATGGTTTTCTTGAGATTTGGGCCGAGGAGGGGGTGGTGTACTTGCAAGGCACTCCGATGCTAAAGTGAGCAAATGATCAAGATGACGACAAGAGAATATTAGGGTTGTTAGAGTAAGAATATAATACCTTGCCCCCAAAGATATGAGGGTTTATATAATAATCTTAGGAAGATCCCTATTGGCTGCTATACTTGGGCTGAGATATGCGGGTCCACAAATATAGTCATTCGAGCTTACTAGGTCAAAGTCGGGCAATGGCGCCCGTAAATAGCCGTTGTGTTTGGTAAAGGGAGTGTCATGGACATAGCTCTTGATGCGATGAGCAACGAATCTGCCTGATAGGCGCCGAGCAAGAGACGTCGTGTGGCATGTTGTAATACGGTGGGAGAACTGACTTGTTTGTTTTGCGTTTTATCGCAAATTTTGTGGATAGCAAGAGTCGCCACTGACTTTTCTTTTATCCAATTAAGGGAATGCGAAAAGAACAGGAAAAGACCTTCATTAGATTCTGAGTACGGGAGACAGTTATGAAAAGGGAAGGTATTAGCACCCTTTCCATCCCGTAGTTATCTACGGGATCTTAATTGCTTAGCTCACTTTATAAATTTCTTTATGTGTGTGTGTTTGAAAAGGTATTTTGAAAAGGCATTTCTCTTTGACTTCGTAATAATTCTCGCTGGAATGTATAAGAAGTGTTTGGAAATGTTTTGTTTTGGAAAAGTGTTTAACATTGTAATGATTCACGCTGGAATGCATACAAAGTGTTTGAAATGTTTTTTAAAATAGTTTTTAAAAATATTGTTTAAATTCGTAATTATTTTTGAATTGATTGGAGAAGGCAAAAGAGTCTTATTACCTACTCAGAATGGTCGTTTCCATGTTATTTTGCTTTCCTTTAGGGTAGCGCTATCCATACCACTAGTTGGTAGGTAACTCTATCCGTTCGATGTAAAGGGACATTTGAAGGGTCATCGTATGGTCATAGAAGGCAACATGTAGGGATACCTTAGCATATTCGTAGGGACAATCATCACTTTTCATAGACAACAATCGAGGGACGAGATCATATATTCGTAGGCAACATCAAGGGTCATCAAGGGACTATGATCTTTGTATAGAAGGGACTATGATGATGTTATTCATAGGTGTCTTTGCTAATGGTATCCCTACGTTCGAGGGACATGACCATGTATTCGAAAGGCAACAAGAGAGGATACCCTAAGGTGTGAGTGAGTGCAAAAGAGTGTGTTGTATTCAGATATGTTATCTTGAAGTTAGAAGTGACCTAGGGTTGATTTTAGTCTTAGCATGCAAACCCTAATTACTAGAAGTTAGATATATGTACAGGAAAATAAAGTGCAGAAACGTAAATCCTACGCTATTACATGGTTTTGGGGCAGATACATAATAGGAGGTGCGGAAAGTAAAGGCAGAAATGTAAATCTAAGCTATTACAGAATAAAACTTTGCGACCTATACATCTTTTCTAGAATTTAAATGCAAAACATAATAGAAAGATATTTTTGGTTTTTTTGGAGGTTGATTTTAATGAAAAAAGACTAACTCTATTTAATTCGGATTTAATTAGAAAAATAAATGATTTTTTTGTGTTTTTGTGTCAGAACTTCTGACTTTGTTCGTCCCATAACTTCTGGCTCACTCTTTCCAGAACTTCTGGAAATTGGGTCATCGTTCCTTGCCAGAACTTCTGGGAACCTATGTTAGCTTACCTTGCTTGAACTTCTGGAAACCGTTCCTTCTAGAACTTCTGTGTTATCGTTCCTTCTAGAACTTTTTGAAACCGTTCCTTCCAGAACTTCTATGTTATCGTTCCTTCCAGAACTTCTGGAAATCGTTCCTTCCAGAACTTCTGGAAATTGTTCCTTCCAGAACTTCTGGAAACTTGTATGGTAGTTCCTTCCAGAACTTCTGGAAACCTGTATGGTAGTTCCTTCCAGAACTTCTGGAAACCTGTATGGTAGTTCGTTTCAGAACTTCTGGAAACCTGTATGGTTACTCCTTCCAAAACTTATGTGTCATCAGTTTCCCAGAACTTTTGTGTCATCAGTTTCCAGAACTTATGGAGATGTATATGTTACCTGCATAAATCAGAAAGATGTTACACAAAACATTTGCAAAAGGCAGGGTTTGAACCCGTGCCCTTGAGAGGAAAGTGATATAGCGTGCGCATGTTGGACCGCTGGGGAGGTGATACATCCATGAATTAAAGGGCATTCATAAATATATAAGTGAGTCCAGGTTCCAGAACTTATGATCTCTCAAACATGCACACGTGTGGGACCCCTGTGCTAGAAGGGATGAACCAGATTACACCATACCTAGGTTTCCTGGTCATCTTCTCCGGTGGGCTTAATAGTCAAAACCTACAAAAACAAATGAATCGAAAGTGCAAAGATACACTATCCCCCTAATTCGACTCTGCGAGTTCAACAGTGAGGTTTTTATGATCTGAAAGTGGCTTCATCGTGGGACACGAAGCTTCATCGTTTTTATTCCCTAACAATGGCAGTTTACGATTCAGACGTTAAAGCTTGCAAATAATGGTTCAATCTTGTTCTAAACAAACTCAGGAACACATTAGAATGGTTAGTTTGGATCACAACATAATACAAAGCAGAATACGAATTCATGATAAAAAAGAAAACGGAGATGTATGTATGGCATGATTTAACGTGTTATAATCATGGATAATGATCCATTCTTACTCTGTATCACCTCAGGAGCACGATGGAGTGCTTGAAAGTGATTGAAAGTGGATGAGGATTGAGTTTCAATTTTGCAAGTTTCTTTGAAATTTTGAGAGTTTTAGGGTTGCTTGTGGTGGCAAGGGTTCGTTTTTTGTGGCTTCTGATCTTGTCATATATATAAAGAGCAAGAGATTTGATCAAGAATAAAGAGAGAATATATTGCTTTCAATGCAAAAATATTCTCTTGTAAATGTTTATCAAATCTTGCCAAAAATATATTTTTCTTTCCTTGTAGCTTCTTGCACGAATTTGGTATCTCTTATGGGCTTCCTTGGTCCTCAAGACAAGTAGAAACCAAGCCCAACTTGTCATAACCTTGCTCCTTACATTTTATTTTATTTAAATTGAATTTAAATGATTTAATTCCAAAATGAATGAAATAAATGGAAAGGAGGTGTGTAGATGGACTTAGGGGTCGTGGATGTTCTCAAGAATAAGTATGGATCATGAAAACTTAAGCCCATTTGAAAAATATTTGCATTTGCTAGGTATTTTCCTTTGTGCACCTCCTCAAAAATGTCAAACTTGCACAATTTGTATCTTGCTCAAATTTCAACATTTTTTAGTGTTCTTGGACTTTTTAGAAATCTTAAGATGTCCTCTAAACACTACTTTTGGTTTCATCTTCATTGAAGTTTCCATGTTCATGTACACTTCTTTGCAAAAAAGATGACTTTTTGTTGACTTTTAGAAGGACCTGTAATATTTTGATCCATAACTTCCAAATGAAACATTTTTTGCCAAAGCTTGTGAGACATGAAGTTGTAGAGAATTAAATTCCCTTCAAAATGAACTTTGGTGGAAAAATTTCGGATAAAGTATGTGAAAGTTATGCTTGGTCAAAGTTCTGTTGACTTTTGTCTGAAAAACCCTAATATAGAATCTTTGACTTTTGATCAAATCTTGACTTTCCTTGAGGAATAAGGTTCAACCCTTGATAAAATGATGAATATTACTTCAAAATATTGATGTTGACCAAAAATTATGAAGTTTGACTGTATGTTGACTACAGTTGACTTTCTGTCCAATACAATTGATTTTGAACATCTGAGCAACTGGATGAGCAAATTTGACTTGTAAGGCTTGAAACTTGACATGGTGATCCCTTGAAGCATATGATGAGGTATGATGACCACTTGGAGCCTTGGAAGTTCATTCTGACTTGAGAGAATCAAAACCCTAATTTGGATTGATTGCTTAGAAGAGGGTTTGTCTAGTCAACCCTTGTGAAATCCTTAAGTATGGAGATGTGAATTGTCTTGAGAAGTAGGAGAGAAAATTTTGGGGTATAACACATGTGTTTCGAGCAACTGGCAGTCTCCAATGTTGGCACGGATCCCTATCGAAGGCTATATCTCGAAGAACGTGACCTTCTTGACAGGCGTTCGGGCAGTCCAAAATAATATATATATATATATATATATATATATATATATCAATCATCACTTTAATTTATTTCATCATTTTATTTGTTAATTTAATTTTTTCATTTTTCAAATTTTAAAATATTTGTCATAGTTTAAATGTAGTGTTTTATCACATGGTTAATTGTTGTCCTAAAGCTTTTTCTTATTTGGAGTGCTACAATGAATCTACACAATATTGTATTCTTTTATTAAAAGATGAAAATTCTACAAGACCATACCCCTAACTTAACTCTTAAATCTATGTCATAAAAGCGTTGGGAAAATTGTATTGAAAATGTAATTCATTGAGTTTTTGAAAATTTATAAATAAGAGATGCTTTATTAAAAATAGGTAAACTTAACGACGAACCTAAAATAAAAATTGAAGTTGAATGTTTAATAACTTATGAGCTTAAAATTTTTGAGTATTTTGAGTATTTGTTAGACGTGACTATTTGTTACAAGATATTGTTTGCATTAAATTTAGTTAGTAAAAAATTTCATTCTAAGGATAGGTGTATTGATGTAAACGTTGGGAAAATCGTATTGAAAATGTAAAATCTTTAAGATTTCAAAATTTATAAATAAGAGATCCTTTATTAAAAATAGGTGAAATTAACGACAAATCTAAAATAAAAATTGAAGTTGAATGTTTAATAACATATGAGCTTGAAAATTTTGAGTATTTGTTAGACATGACTATTTGGTTTGAAATATTGTTTGCATTAAATTCAGTTAGTAAAAAATTTCATTCTAAGGATAGACGTATTGGTGTTGCTATAAAACAATTGAAATGTCTAATTACATTTTTTTTTAAATATAGAGTGTTTGTGTAAGCCCTAGAGGCCAATACCTTTTGGTACTTGTATCGAATTATTTATTAATAATAAAAGGCTTTTCTTTATTATGTTTTCTTTTTGGAAATAATAAAGTCCCTAGAATAGTTAGTCTGTTTAATGCAATGTTAAGTGTGACTTAACCATGAGATCCATTAAACACAAGGACATTATTCTTAAAGTATCCATAATTGAGCTTTATTGTGAAGTGGGATAACATTAAAGCATTGAGATTATTATGAAGATAGACTGATGATCACATCTCATGGATCATGGATAAGGAGTTATCAAGTCTTAACATAGGTATAAATATTAGAAGTAATATTTATACTGGATTGACCCGCTATGAGAATACTATATAGAATGTTATGCAAAGTGTCATAAGTTATTCTCATGGTGATAAGTGGTGCATACCACCCTTCGACCTGAAACCTCTAAGGACCCTAGATGTAGAGTCAAGTGCTTTATTGCTGATCAAACGTTATCCGTAACTAGATGATCATAAAGACAGTTGATGGGTACTTCACAAAGCATGCTGAGGGACATGAGTGACCTAGATCGAATTTGCCCATCCTGCATAACGGGATAAATGTCTGAGGGCCCAATATTGAACTGGACAAGGATGACACGGTCTATGCCTTGTGTTCAATATAGACATAAGGGAAAAGGGTAATTATACACACAAGTATTATCACGGAAAGGTTTTGTCAGATCACATGACATTTTCATGACTTGGGTAGCAGTGATGTGTTGCTAGATACCGCTCACTATTTATTATGTTAAATGTGATTTAATATAATTGCCAACGTCGCGAAAACCTACAGGGTCACACACATAAGGACAGATTAATGAGAGATAGTGTAAATAAGGAACATCGTAGGGTACAGTGTAGTTAAGTGAAATACAGAATGTGGTAAGGTACCACATGCTTAAGTGATACACGATACATCATAATGTATGATTTTCGTGTGCTTTATTGGGCTTTTAGTTTACAGCCTTTATTGGGCTTTTAGCTTGTAGCCCACACTTGTGGTCTTATAAATAGAACCCTTGCGATGAAGCTTTTCATTTGCTGCAAATTCGGTCCTGAATACCTGCCGAGATTCCGTTCACTCTCTCACTCAAAGCAAATTGTTCGTGTGGACTGAGTAGAGACGTTGTTCTTCATCAACGTTCGTGATCACAGCGTCAGAAATCCAAATCGCCACAATAGGTAAAAATACTCTATCACTGACCATGAACATTCGTAAGGATCACAAAGGAAAATCATTTTTCTGCTGCAATTTTTAAGTCACGATTTTCCTTCATAGAGAACATTGTTTTGAAACTGCTCTCATTTCTACTAAAGAAATTGCTTTTGAAATGGGTATGGAACCCAAATTTTGTGGAAGACGAACTATTTGTCGAAAGCAATAATTTGTTGAGAATGTCGATAATGAAGATGTCGAATCTTCCGAAGAATATTTTAAAATTGGCGATTCTTTAGTAAATAAAATAAATACTTCATTTCAAAATATGTTTGGACAATTTAAATTGTATAATACTCTCTCCGTCCCAAAATAAGTGTCACATTTATAAGAAAAAAATTGTTCCAAAATACTTGACACTTTAGATTACCAATGCAATTTTTTATTTTATCTTCCAATTGTACCCTCTAATAAATACTCTTAATTTATTTTTTCTCACTTAACATTAATGTTAAGTTGAATACACCAATGATTAATCAGAATAATTTGGTAAGATTACTATTCTCTCGTTCATTTATTATAGTTTCTTAATCTATGTGAAATTGTCAATTGTGACAAATAATATGAAACGGAAAGTGTAATATTTTTGAGTTTCTTTTTAGCATTGAGAAAATAAGGTCATTAGATGATGAAAATTTAAAAGAATATTATTTTAATCTTGAACATTCATTAAAACTCAGATATTGATGGAATGAATTTATTTACATAACTAAATATCTTAAAAGATATTATACATATAGAAAATTTTATACCAATTGATATATTTTATTATATAAAAAATTTATTTTTTTCCCAAATGCATATATTGCTTATATAATAATGTTAACAATTTCTTTACTTTTGAAAAACATAATTTTTCAAAATAAAAATTAATAAAATTATATCTAAGATCAACATTGTCTCAATAAAATTAAATGGGTTGAATTTATTATCTATTAAAATTTTTTACAGTAAATATATTATGATAATTTAATAAACGGTTTTATATCTCAATAAGTGTAAAAATAAATTATATTTAAATTATTTATACAAAAAGAAAATTATAAAGGCTCAGTTCTCAAAGTTTTCTTTAGGTCTCAATATTGGTTGAGACTTCCCTATGAAGAGAGATAAGAAGATAATATCAAAAAGGGACAACTATGGGTGGTCTAGTTTGTAGGAGCAAAGATCCTTCTTACTTTTGGCTTAGGTGCTCTCATTGGTGTCATATCTTAATTTTTACCCTTGAGACCCTATATCATTTTCATCATTATCAAGATCACAAACTTGGTTTCCTTCTAATCATCTCTCAGAGCCTTGCCTTGTGGAAGTCATCAAGCACCCTCTTGTATATCTTTTGATTTGTGTTTATATATCTTTATTCTCAAAGGCTTATTCATCAAAGAATTACCTATAACTTAGGTTATATTCTCTTTAAGCATCATTCAACATCATTTGAACAAAGATAGCTCAATGTTTCAAAAACTTCAAGGTTTATGTGTTTTTCCATGCCTTGTTCATCAAGTTTCCTCAAGCTATGGCCAAGATCAATCAAAGTTCAAGAAAGAATCCATCTTGTGGAGTTCATATGTGCATAAATGTGCCTTGAAATTCAAGTAAAGTTCAGAGGTTGCAAGTTTATTTAAAGTATTTTGACCTAAAAATAGTCAATATTTCAAGTCCAACTTCAAAATATCACAACTCCCTCATTTTCAGCATTTTGAGTGCTTATTTGGTAAACTGGTTCTTCTTGACATCCTATACAAGTTCTATTTACAATTTAAGAGCCCATTATGCCTGGAAGATCCTCAAAAGTTTGGAAACATTAGAGGTAATTTGTGGACTTAGTGAAATTTGACATATAACTCAAGTGTATTTTACTATTTTCCAAAGATCATAACTCTCTCAATTGTCAACTTTTGTGGGTTACTTTTTTTGCTAATTATCACACTTGTTGCCCTCTACAAGTTTGTTTCACGGATCAAGAGCCAGTAATGCTTGAGAAGTCATTATAGGTCATTTTAGACTAAGAATTATTTTGACCTCTAATTGCAAGTCATGGTACAAACTTTACATGGTCATTACTTTTTGCTCAGGTATCCAACTTCAATAATTTCTTTTCACATTGAAGTCTCCACAATGATGTGATCATTTATCAAAAAGAATGAGCAATAAAGTCAAGTGTACAACATTTCATGTAAGCTTGAACATGGATGCACAAAACAACATTTTCCCTTTCTGGTCAGATTTTGGAGCGACCATTGTCTCAATTTGAACCCAAATCCCCATGTGTTTTCCCTTTATTCTTGTTTAGTGATGTGCAAGGAAGCAAAATGACCCAAAATTAAAAGGAGTGGACTGCATTTTGGTCACTTGTGAGTCACAATTTCAGCATCACTTGAGTAAACTTGATTCACACAATTTTTAATCAATTTCGCATGTACAAAGCTAGCATCACCCTTCCTATAAAAAGAAATTAATTTCATTCATTTACAAGCTTTGAGAGCCTCTAGAAGTCCTGTTGAAACTCCAAAATTCTCTCAAAAATTTTAGAGATTATGTTTCTTTTCAAACTATTTCAAAGCAATTTCTTGATTTCTTAAGCTTCCTTGCAATCTACTGAAGCTAAAGCAACAAGAACCAAGACCTGGGACTCTCTGAAACTCCATAACCAAGTCACTATTTCATCACTTTTTGACCATACATGGACCAAGTAGTTGATGCACCTTTTGGACTCAAATCAAATATTATTGTGTTGCTTAATGATCACTAATGATAAATCCTAACTCTGCTTGTGTTTTTCTATGATCTATTGAGTTTAATTTTAAATTTTACTTTTGCTTATTTCACGATTTTCAGTGAAGTTCTCCTTGCTTAGTTTATATAAATAAACTTTGAGCATATGTTTGGATTCGTGATGAGGTAACAATCATAATAGTGGTGGTTTTGTGACCTAAGCATATAAAATTTCAACACTGTGGTGACAGGTCTGTAATACGGTGAGCTGACTTTGAGATTTTTGTATCGCAAATGTGCGGATAGCAAGAGTCGCCACCGACTTTTCTTTTATCCAATTAAGGGAAGGTGAAAAGAACAGGAAAAGACCTTCGTTAGATTCTGAGTAAGGGAGAAGGTTATGAAAAGGGAAGGTATTAGCACCCCTTTCCATCCGTAGTTATCTACAGGCTCTTAGTTGCTCTTAGATCACTTTAAAATTGTGCTTTCCTTTAGAATAGTGCTATCCATACCATTAGTTGGTAGGTAACCCTATTCGTTGGATGTAGAAGGGACATTCGAAGGGACATCGTATGGTCATAGAAGGCAACTTGTAGGAGTATCGTAGCACATTCGAAGGGACGATCATCACTTTTCGTAGGCAACAACCGAGGGTCAAGATCATGTATTCATAGGCGACATCGTGGGTCTATGATCTTTGTATCGAAGGGACTATGATGATTTGTTTTGAAGGCAACAGTGCTAGGATACCTCTATGTTCGAGGGACTTGACCATTTATTCGAAAGGCAACGAGAGAGAATTACCCTAAGGGGTGCATGTGTGAAAAAATTGTGTCAATTCATATATGTTATCTTGAAATTATGAGTGATCTATGTCCAATTTTTATCTTGCCATACACGCCTAATTACTAGCAGTTTATAGGGTGCAGAAAGTAAATTGCATAAATGTAAAGTGCGGAAAGATAAAGTCCTACGCTATTACATGGCTTTGGGGAAGTTACATAATAAGAGTGCGGAAAATAAAAGGCCTAATTAAACTATTACATCCCATTGGCAATTACATAATTGAAAAAGAAAAGCAAGAAAAATCGTCTGAAACGTTACAACCTGCAAACAGATACATAATCGGAAAATGAGAGAAATTGCATAAGAGGAAAATGTTAGTAAAAAGAAATATTTTTGAATGAGGAAAAAGATTTTTGATTAGTAATGACATTAATATGATGAGATATTTTTTTGGTAATTTTCTGGATTGTTTTGATAATTTAAAAGCAATTAAAATTCATTTTAATGATTAATTAGCATTTAAATAAAATATGCATGCAAAAATAATAATTTTAATATTAAAAATTGAATAAGTATTTTTCTGATAATAATGCAAAAAAGAAATATTTTTGATGATTTTTAGATGCATGATAAAAAATATTGAAGATAAATTAAATAACATGAAAATATTAAAAAAAGAAATAGTAAAAAAATAAGTTAGTTTTCTAAGTGATAAAAAGAGTTGGTCCTGCCAGGAATCGAACCCGTGCCCACTGGGAAAATACGCGCCTCTTTCACCACTGGACCAAACCGTGTTTGGTGTCAAAATAATGAAACAAAACGTTTTTGTACGAAAACGCTTCTTGGACATTCAAATCACGCGCGAAGAACACCTTCTTCTTCGTTTAAATTTTTGAAAACTTAGCGTCGACTGAGTTCGACGCTATAGCCCCTGCAAATTTCAAAATCTTCATACAAGCAATATAAATTAGTCATGACTACATGGATCGATTGGAAAACATCTCCTGAATGCACTGGTGGCATTGGTTTTGGCTAATTTAACGGATTTAGAGAAACCCTAAAGCATAGAAACCCTAGCCATGGCATCTTGTGTTTTTGATACCTAAAATACAATTAAATTATTCAGAAAGCTTGCAAATTTTGTTCTAAACACATAACAAACGTCAAAACATGTTAAAGATGCATGATAAACAAAAATCTATTTTGGAAAAAAGATGAACAAACCAAAACTGGATTTCATGATTCTTGATGGTTTTGAGAGTTGTAAAGGTCTGGAATGATTCAGGAGACTTCAAGAAATGTGTTTGGATGCTTGGAATTGGTTGAATCGAAGCAAAACTATGGCTGCAAGTTACTTCAAGAACACAGTTTTTTGGCTTTAGGTTAGGGTTCCTTTGAGCAATTATTCTGTTCTTTCTCATGTTGTATGCATTGTATATTTATAATGGATAGATTTTGGGTTGAATTCAAGAGCAAATATTGATCAATCAATGTAAAATATATTTGATTTTGTATGAAATCAAATCTTCCTTTTTTGATCCAATTTTCATCAATTTCTTGCCAAATCAATGTAAATTTCGAAATTTGCCAGCTTTGATGAGTTGCTTGGACCTCAAGAATGAGAGAAAAAATCACTTTGCATTTAATTTTGATTTTATACCTTATTTTTTAGTTTAATTTGTTTTTAAATGAATAAAATCCAAATTAAATAGAAAAATAAAGACAAAATTCGTGGCATTGGGCTTGAAGGTTCCAAATAAGATAAGGAACAAGTTTAAACCAAGAAAAACTAGGCCCATTTGCAAAATTTTGGATTTTGACCAGTATTTCTCTTTGTGCACCTCTTCAAAAATGCCCAACTTGTGCAAGGTGTATTTTACTCAATTTTCCACATTTTTGAGTGTTCTTGGACTTTTTAGAAAGCTCTAGGTGTCCTCTAAACAACTTCTTTGGTTTCATCTCAATTTGAGTTTCCATGCTCAATAAAACTTCATTACAAAAAGTTGACTTTTTGTTGACTTTGAAAATGACCTGTAATGTTTTGATCGATACCTTCTAAATGAAGCATTTTTTGAACATTCTTGTGAGACATGAAGTTGTAGATAGTTGAATTCCCTTCAAAGTGAGAGTTGGTTGAAAAATTTCTGAGAAAGTATGAAGAAGTTATGCTCAGTCAAAGTTCAGTTGACTTTTCCTCTAGGAAACCCTAATTTGGAAAGTTTGACTTTTGAGCAAATCTTGAGTTTTCTTGATGAATCATGATCAACCCTTGATCAAATGATTAATGTGACTTCAAAATGAGGATGTTGACCAAAAATCATGAAGTTTGACTGTATGTTGACCACAGTTGACTTTTTGTTCAACACAATTGATTTTCAACCATCTGAGCAATTGTCTGAGGAAACTTGACTTGTGAGGCTTGAAACTTGACATGGGGAATCTTTGAAGCATATGAGGAGGTATGATGACTATTGGAGATGTTGGAAGTCCATCTTGATCTGAAAATTGCCAAACCCTAGTTTGGGTTGATTGTCTAGGAGAGGGTTTGTCTGATCAACTCTTGAGGAATCCTTGAGTATGGATGTATGAAATGTTTTGAGAAATAGGAGGGTAAATTTTGGGGTATGACAAGGTCGCTGGAGAAGATGGTCGAAGACTATTAGAGGATGGTCTGCGTTTGTTTTCATGTTTGGACCAATCATATGCTTCTGATTGTTTTAATTTCATTGGTAGTTTTAAACTGGATCTAGTGTAAGTTTTAATTGAAGGTCCAAGGTGCAATTAAATGGGCACTTGGATTAATGAAGTCAGATCTATTGGTCCACACATTTTACATTTTCTATTTTCTTTTATTTGTTTCAATTTCATTTTAAATTGTTTTGATCTTTTAAAGTTCATTTTAATTCAGATTTTGATCTAAAAAATCCTAAAAAATTCATAAAAATCGCTTATATTATTTTACACCTTATTTTAATTTCTAAAATTTTATTTTATTATATTCTACTTTTCATTAAATTTCTACTTTTCATTAAATTTCTCTTATTTTCTTTGTTTTAATTAGTTTAAAAATAGTTTTCTATTTAGAAAAACGTCCAAAAATAAATTCATAAAATACTTAAAACCATTTAAGATTTTTCTATGTTTTTGTTTTTCATTTATTTGATGATTTGATATTACTTTACTGTTTTCTCATTATTTTCTATTTTAAAATCAATTTAAAAATAATTTTATTGTTTTTTATTGATTACTATTGCAATTTAAATTTGGTATATATTTTGTTGCCTTGAGTCATGATTTTTTTATCATAAGTCTCATCAATATCAATGGACTTTGGATTTTGATGAAGTTGAATGAACCTTCATTAATTCAAACCTACCACTAAATGATTAATTGAATCATTTTTGGTATTTTGGATTGATGTGGGTTTGTCTCTTTGATCCACCTACAAAGGTGATTGATATTGATGATGGCTTTATCCAAGTTGTGATTCAATCTGGTTGTTGATCCATTTCTTCTTCATCGCTTTCTTCTTGTTTTCTCCTTTTGATCAATTGGATGATCATACACTCAACTTGTTCAATTAGGTTTTATTTGATGTTTGATGAACTTTTATCATTTTAAATCTACCTTTAAATGATCATCTGATCATTCAAGGTACTTTGGATTAGTGATAAGTTTGTCTCAAGGTATCATGAAATATTTTATTGATGTAATAATATCCTTAACTTTTTCTTGATCACCTTGCTTTTAAACCATGGTGTGCATTGTATGCAATACACCTACGTTATTTTGTCCCGGCCTCAGATATATGTAACTTCTATATAAATTTACTTATGGTTGCTTAACATAGCGCCATATTGTCCAGAATAGGAATACTAACTACTAACATTAATAATATTAATTATGCTAACTTTATGTTTCTTCACTTTTACATTAATAACATTTAAATTTTTGCATTTTACATTTATGTCATTTAAATTCTTTCAATTTATTTTTATGCAATTTATCTTTAAGAATTTACATTTCATGCCATTTTATCTGTATGTCCTTTATTTTATGTATTTTTTTCCTTTGTGTCTTAGACATTTTTCTTTTTATTTTCAAAGAAATTAAAAAATATCAAACCCTAAAAGACTTAATGTTATCTTTGGACTATTGGTTACTATCTTTGGCTTTGAATTGGACTTATGGAGTTACATTAAGGTTATTGATCTTATGCTTTAGAGTTGTGACTTGAGACCTTGAGATTCATCTACTACCTTAAGATCCATCTGAGACCCTTGAACTTCTGAGACCTTAAGAGATTTATCTAATACCTTGGGTTTTATCTGCCTATTTTGTGTTTTATGTGATCCAGAGATAATTATTTGTGGCTTTGATTTTTCACCAGATTCATGAGAATTCATATGTGCCTTGTGATTTCTTTGATGCTTTGATTTCATATGAAACCTTAAACTTTCATCTGATGCTTGGAATTTCATATATGCTTTGAGATTCATCGGATGCCTTGGTTTTTATCTTATGCTTTTCATATTCATATGTTTACTTGTTGTATTGTGGCTTAATCCAAAGGAAATGGAATTCTCATTTTGACCAAGTCAAATATTTGCTTCTTGTCTGGTTAGTTCACTTGGACACATAAAGGATTCCTTTTGGACTACCTTACAATGAGACTATTTATTTCTTAAATTAACTTTATGCATTAGAATAGTCTCTTCATCTCATACCCCTTCTTTAATTTTCAAAATATTCTTCCTTTTTCAAAACCGTATTGTTTTAAACATGAAACCTCTTTTAGAATAAACCTTGACTTTGTCAACTGATTTCTAAAATTCTTTTCTTAATAAATGTTAAGACATCTTAAGAATAATAAAACCTTTTCAAAAGAATAAGAAAGATAAAAATTCACTCAAACATTTTGTCACTTGGATGTTTATTTTAATTCTTTTCTCAAATATTAAATATGACTCTTGTTTTGGAAGTAATTGCAAACCATACTACTTTTACAAACATGGAAAAGTGATTGACATTTTCCACTTAGATATTGAGATATGACTTGTTTATTTTAAATCCAAGTTGTAAATTTTCCATATTCAAGATGATGCAAATGCTCACTTTCCCATAGTTTTTTTTAGTATTTTGTGTTTTCCACTCAAATAAGACAACATATTTCTTCATTAAAATTAACCAATTAAACACCATTTTTTTCTTTTTTAGAAGATCTACGGGATAGTGATTTCTTCATTGCACAACGAAGGTACGTTGGCACGAAACTCTTGAAGTTTTGTCGAATAAAAAATATATAAACTAATTGTATACATCTCTCCATTCATATTGCAAACAACCGTTTTTAATCAAACACGGATTTTCAAGAGGTTTCCATGGAGTATCATACATGTTTATGGTGCTAATAGATTCCCTTTGCATAACCAACCCTCGTACATTGCTCTCTCTGTGTTTTTCTTTTTGCCTTTCTTTTGGCTTCGTATGCTTTTGTGGGTTTTATTTGATCTTTTCACATTCCTTTGGAAATAATAAAGTTCGGGGGTGACTCTTGCTTTTAGCTAAGATAAGTTAATCAATATTTACTCTCAAAATTTTCCCGTCGCAATAATTGGTTTATGAGATCAATTTCATTAGAGGCCATGATCCTATTATTTTACTTTATATGTATGTTGATCTATATGAATATATTTTGATTCATATGATGTATGTTGATGCATGAGAGAGACGATTTATATGATAAATAAACTGGTGAGATCAAGTCAATTACATCCCATCAAAATAAATATTAAGTTGAAACTTCCCAATATTTAGCATTCATTAAGGGTGGTGTCAAATAATATAGATTTTATCCACTACGATGTGCATGTTCTATTTTTGTAAGGTGTTATGGGGTAAATTTAATTCCAATTTCTAGATATTGGGTTTAATTTAGCAAACTAATTATAATAAGATTATTATATATATATATATATATATATATATATATATATATATATATATATATATATATATATATATATATATATATATATATATATATATATATATATATATATATATATATATATATATATATAAAATAAGATTTGAAACAATCCATAGGATAGATTAAAATATGGATTTATTCACCCGACTAATAAATTTCAAGAGTTAAATTAGAAACATTCATATCTAAATAACTGAGTTTTATGTAGTCATCTTGCTACTGACTTAAAACATTGTTGTGGTTCATTTGATTTGACTAAAATAATAGGAGCATTATTAATTAAAGACTTAATTGAATATGTTTTTAATGATACATATATCTTCACAATTTTGGAAACGTAGATTACCATATCAACTAACACTTCAAACAACGTTTTGCAATCAATATTTTACAAGTAAAAAATTTCCTGAACAAATTTTCGGTACCAAAAATTGAAGATTGTTTTCAAACATGATAAAAAGTTGTTTGTCTTAGAGAAATTTGTTCACAAAAATAAATCCTCAAGTTCTTTTCCTAGGGCTAAAGGAGATGATTAAAATAGGCTTGTTAATGACATTTTAGAAATTGGCTGTCTCATGATGGCTAGCATGAACTATGAATTTTGAAAGAAACATGACAATATTTAATATGATTGATGAAATAAAAATGATCTATTAAGAGCATGCTAGACAAAAGAGATTTGAATTTTCCAAAACCTCGTTTTCAATGTAAGATATATAAGGGGAACTCTGTAGGCCCTCATGTACTCAAGATAATTGGGCGTGTGGAAAACCTTAACGAATTGGGTTTTCCTTCTAAGAATAACTCATGACCCATTTGATCTAGCAATCATTTCCGAAGAGTTTCATTTAATTGTTCCTTAATTTCAATATGAATGATTTGGACAAAACACCGAGAACAAGGTGGTTTTTCATTTTTAGAAAGTGGTGATTATTCATTTCGTTCCGTATATCACTTATGCATGGATGGAAACGAGGACAAGAAACCAGGTCCTTCGAGCACACCTTGTCAGAAGCTATGGAAGGAGATTTGGGATCCCCCTCAACTCCAGAACAACTTCCTTTGGAGAGTGGCTAAGAAGATCTTTCCCACCAAAGACAATCTCATGAAAAAAGAAATTTGGTTAGATGTTTCTTGCTCCCGTGTATTCCGAGCCTGAATTCGCGCACCATTTGTTTCAGCATTGTGAGTTTGTCAAACAAACTTTCTTCTCCTTTATCCTGATATTCCCTTTGGCCGTTCAGCAATGTCAAAGTATAGCAAAGTTACGTTTATTTGGTCTCAGCATTGTAATAAATTATAGTCTACTTTTTTCAATTCCAATTTGGTCAATACTTTACATGTTAAAGCATAAGGTGTTAACTTCAACTTTCACATGTAGTGTTTCTTTTCAAATTTCACAACTAAACAATGTGTCTCTAACAAAAAGCACAAACAGACAACAAGCAAGCATATATCAATATAAAATATGACTATTGTTTCTCTCGTTTAGGCTCGTGATAATCCTTTTGTGATGCTATTTTCAGTCAAATATATTAAACTTTTTTCACTATTAAATTCCATTAGTCTATCTATCAGTGAAATTGGAAATTTTTAATAATCAAATCTATAGTTTTGTAAAAGGTTTAAAACATAATTCCATTATTTTAATAGGCTCGTGATAATCCTTTTGTGATGCTGTTTATACTCAAATATCTTTTTAATAGTAAAAATAGAAAAAAATATATATATTTATGTGTTACATCTATATAATTGTATCTAAATTTTTTCTTTTAATATGTTACTTTCCCTTCAAAAATGAGTGTAACTTAAACTAACAAAATTTGTTTTAAAATCAATGTAATTCTCATTCTGTAACATAAAGATAAAAATGGTTATTAACTTTTAATCGTATTATTTAAGTATTAGTGTATAAACTAATTTCAATTGTTATTAAGGTTAATTTATTAAAAGAATAATGTCTTTTGTATTAAGTAGGATTAGAGGATCGAGGCTTTTGTAGTTCTCAGTCATTTATGAAAGGGTTAAATATATAAATCTCATGTAATGTTATACTCATTTTAGACTCTGGTAATGTTTTTTTTTTAATCGCCCCTTTGAAATGTTATAATTCTAAGTCTTTTGTCTCCTAGGCGAAAATATTACCCCCTTATAAAATATATATTTTTTCTTTACCCCCTCCAATTCACTCCGTTTTTACACGCTTAGGGGATACCCAAAAATCATAGGAGGGTAATTGAAAAAAATAATTTTACAGGGATCTAATGCGAATCTCGCTAACAATACAGGGGGAATTTATATATTTAACCCTTTAGGAAAACATATATTCTCCTATTACTCTCTCATATTTTTTCTACTGCGCTCAATCTTAACCATTTATACATTAATTAATATTGTTGATTTTCTATATTAGATTAAAATGAGTGGTTGAGATGGAGCAGAACCATTCAGCTACTACAGAGGATTCAAATCCGTCATTTATATACTAGTAGTAATATACAAGTGCTTATGTATTGGAGTCGTGTATGGTCTCTCTTTATTGGTTGTTAGTGCGATATTTAATATAATATATTAAATTTTACTATCAACATTTTTTTAAATAAAGGTCCTAAATTTATTTAACAAAACTACACAAAAAAACATGGAGTAGGCCAAAACATGCTCAAAAATACAGCCAAGATCTACCTGGGAGGTTGACAACTCTACCAAACTAGATCCGCAAGCTTTTGGAAAAGGCACAGTCGAAGAACATGTGATGAATAGATTCTTCTCTGGACCTGCAAAGACAACAAACCAAAACAATGTTGCATATGCGTTCCTTAAGCAAATCATCAGTAGGGAGCTTTTTGTGAATTAATTTCCAAACCAAAATAGAGTTTGAGGGGGAATATCAACACACCACACTTATTTCTCCCAATGTTGATTAAAAGAAGTGGGTGACTTAAAATTATAAGCATCTTTGATAGTGAGGGAGTCAGAAGCAGAAGTGGGTCAGACTAAAAAACAAAATCCTGAATCTTAGAGGCAAATAGTGTAGGCAGTCTTTGAAGCTGAGAGAAACACAAGAAAGAGGGGTTTGAATTGGGTTGCACCAAATATAATCTTTTTGCAGCTCAAAAGCAAAGATAACAAGTGAATAAAAATAGATGAGCGCAATTATTTTTATCTTGATTCATTGTTAACTAATTTACTCTAGCCCATCCCACGAGGTGATTTGCCTTATACACAAGGACTTAATCCACTATAATCAACCAAATTATAGAAAATAAGAAATACAAATATAGTTGTGTTGTTCCCAACGATCATGGTGAGACTAGTAGACAATAGTACAAAATGGTATGTCCTTGCGTCATTCTAGATAGTAGAGGTCACTGTGTACTTTTGTACTTTTATAGTCACCATCACATGCAATCGCTTAGTCTTGATCTTCGTCTTCTAGGTCTTCAGAGGTTTCTGATATATTTATCGATGAAGTTTGTTGTAGAAGGATCAAAACTAGTATCTTTAGAATCTAAGTCTTTAGAACCTTAACAAAGGGCTTGTTCATAGAACTCTTGCCTTCACACTCTTCAGCACTTGGTCTTTAGAAGCGTGTCTTCAGATCTTCCGAACTTTATTCAGCAGAACCTTGTCTTCAGCATCTTTAGAACTTAGAACAACTGAAATAAAGCTTTATAAGGCCTCTAAAGCTTCCTTGAATAAGTCACGATAAGAAGCTCTTTTAATAATGTTCCTTAGAACTGTTGCATAAGGCGCATTCCTTGATCTTGACTTAACTTTGTAACACACCAAAGATATTGGTCCAAAGTGTTGAGTTTAGAACCTGATGATGTTACAAGTCTTCTTACCAGATTCAAAACCTATATGAAAAAATCCATACACTAGACATAAACATGTTAGAGTAAACACCTATTCTTAAAGATAACATGTAAATTTATCATTAAAACACAAGGCCAGATGTAGAGCAACCCTTGTTCTCACAGTCTTCTGGTGAGAAATGGAAAGTTCCAAGATCGAGGAATACTCCGATTACCATCAAAAATGAATTCAGATAATTTAGAATAAATTTTGATCCCTTAAGAAACTAGAGTTTCCTTGCTAGTCTCAAAAATCAAAGGACTATCGCACCCACGAACAATGACTGGGGATGAGATGGAATTCAGACTTGATGCGTTACTAAATCGTTGAGAAAATATGATGTATAATGATTCTGAAAGACCTATGAGTCCTTGATTTCAAAATTGTATCCTAGGATTCATCCCCATTCAACATATCCCAGCCTAACTTGAGATTAACAACTTCATTCAAAGTGACTAGAGAATGCAAACAAAGACCCCATTGGTGGTGGGAGTGCACAATTTCTTCCAAAAGAAATAAGATAAATTATTTAAATGTATTTATTTTGAATTAATTAAATTATAAATATTATAAAAAAATAGTCAGTTCTCTTTTAGGAATAACCACAAGTTATATTTAGTCTAAACCTATAAGATCCTCTCGACGCCTCATAGATTCAAAAGCATAATACATATATAACAAACATAAGATCAAATATGTTTGATTGATTAATTTGAGCATAATTTCATGATCACATCAAGAACATAAAATACATAATAATGTACAAATATAACTCCAAACAAGAGAGATTTTTTTCCTACACATTATAGGAGTAGCTAGATATAAGGTGTAGAAACGGAAACTCTCTCAGAAGATCTCCTAGTCCTTTAATCAATCTACCTCAACAGGCCTTTGATGTTATAAATACTCTCTCTCTCTCTCTCTCTCTCTCTCTCTCTCTCTCTCTCTCTCTCTCTCTCAAACTTCCTTTTGCTAAGAAAATTGATTTTTGTTTCCAGCCGTTGTTTACTACTTGAGGTTTTTTTGTCAAGATGAAATTTTCCTAGAAAATTTGGCCTTACTTAGCTTCCATGTCTTTTTCTCTACTTTTCCACCAGTTAACCTAATATGATCAAACCGATATAGAACATGATCAATGCATATTTATCAAAATAATTTGTAACAAAGTACACATTACTTCGTGTCTAAGTAAGATAGTAAGTGTGAATATGATATGATAGTGATAAATAAGTCAATTATACACTTATCAATCAAACATCTAGACTTCAAGCCCCTTCTTCTCGGATTTTCATTTCTTCATGGGCTTGACTTTTTCTTGGAATTGATTTTTCTACCTACCATCTTGTGTAACGCTCCGATTAATTAAATAATTATTTAATTGTGTAGTTAGAAATTATCTGATAATTGGTGTGTTGAATGGTGTGCTTTGACACTACTATGTGTGGTGTAATGTCAGATTTAATGGTTGTTGGGAGTATTTTAGATTCATTAAATTGTTGATGAAATATAGAATTTAGAAATTATTATTAAAATTAATAGAAATATTAGTAAAATAGAAGTTGTTATTAATTAGTTGATTATTATTTAAATAATTAAAATAAAGTAGTTTGGTAGAGATATGACAAGGGCAAGGTGGTAAAATTAGGTAACATAAGTGAGGTTAAGAAGGGGATAACAATATTAAGGGTCTCAAAGGCAAAAGAGACTTGAGAGAAAAATTGGGAGTTTTAGTGTTCATTATTCACATCGAAAAAATAAGGAAAAGTAGAAGAGGAGGAGAAGAGAAGAATAGGCAAAAAGGAATTAGGGCAAGAAGAAGGAATTCTGTTGTTAGAGGTTTTAGAGCAACCTTCAATTCAAGGTAAGGGTAGGGTTCCAACTCTCTATAGGGTAGTATAATCCTAGGTATGTGGGGTTTGTTTTTATGATTGTGTTGTGTGATTGTATTGAATTGGAAGTTAATGGTTGTGCATGATGAATTGGTGTAGAATTATTGATTTTGGTGTTGTGAATAGTTTCTAAATGATACATACGTTTTTGGTATGCTTGATGATGTTATCATTGCTATTTTGTGTGAAGAATGTCTAGTTTTGGGGTTTTTGAAAGAGGTAAATCGCAACTTGAAAGTTGCAGAATTTTTCTGAAATAGCAGTGGTAACCAGTTCATGTCAGGGGGTAACCGGTTACCACGTGTAAAAATTAATTTTTTGGGGATTTTTGTGAAGGGAAACCGGTTCCCTCCAGGGGGTAATCGGGTTCCCCGAATTTGAAGAAAACAGAAGGTTTTTGCATTTTGCATGAACCGATTCCCTCCAGGGATAACCGGGTTCCCCGAATTTTCAAAAAAACAATGAATGTTTTGGGACTTTGCAGAAACCGGTTCCCACCAGGAGGTAACCGGTTACCACTGAACAAAACTGAAAATTTCCTAAACTTTGAAAAATCATAACTTCGCGCTCGGGTGTCTGTTTGATGCACCGTTCGAACCTACGGGAAGCTAAAAACATGATCTTTCTTATAAAAATGTTTTTGAAATTTGTAACTTGAAATTTATGGATTTTTATTTTGTTTTGGTGACTTATGTGTAAGCGTTTATGAATGAAGTTGTGAAAGTTGATGTTGTATTGCGTTGAACAGTTGTTGTTCGTTTACAGCAGGTGGTTGGAAACGGTAAGGTGTTGATAATGTTGGAATCAATTTTTTTTGTTGGTTGCATGATTCTGTCTTATGCATTCATATTGCATTGTTGTTGTTGTTGTTGGCTCAAATCCTAGATGGAGTGGATACCAGCAAGGTGAATATGTTTATTCCGTTATGTTGATGGCTCTAATCCTAGATTGAGTGGATTAGTAGTTAGGTGAACCAGTTGTTCACGAAAATGGTAGCCCCGATCCTAGATGGAGTGGATTCGATGGTGATCTCGGTACCGCATGCATTGTGTCGATGTTGAGTTGTATTTCATACTAGTTGTTGATGTTGATTGTGAATTTTAATTATTTAATTTATGACAATTGTGTTGTGGAGATGATATACTTGAACACTAATAATTATTCATGATAATTCTGTATATCTTTGATTATACTGCTCTTTATATTGTTGTGATATCTCACCCTTTATGTTGTTATGTTGCCGCGGGTAATGTGCAGATACTCAAGAGTAGTTTGAGTAGCAGGAGTCGAAGAGGTTGTTCTTCTTTATAGTTCGCATCGACGTTATGCTCTGATATGTAACACTCGGGTTAGGGATAAACGTTTGAATTGTTTCTTTTGATTTGGTTTTTTGTTGTTGATTCCGATTGGAGCATTTTGGACTCTAGACTACTTTGTTGATGTTATTTTTTCGAATTTTGAAATATTTCCGCTATTTCAATAAAAAAAATTATTTATAAACTATATTATGTTATCCTTGTATGTGTTATGTATTACACTGAATGAACTTGTGGTTTTAGAAGCATGTGACATCCTGATCTATGTTGTTTAAAAATTTAAATTACTCTTGATTTTTATATAAATATATCACAGAAGTCAAGGTGTTACATCTTACACCTCCTCAATTACATTCAGATTCACATTTGTGAGATCCTATATCCCCACGACCTCCCTAAAATGAACTTTTTTGGAGTGTCTCCACCATCATAAATAAAAATCAATGGCTTTCTTTCCTTTCTTAATCGCTGAAATAACATCAATATAGTCCTTAGTATGATATGAATTAGCATAATATGAAACAACTCATAGTGGGATCAATCTTAAACAAAAAAAATCTTCATCTCCCCCTCAGTACTTGCTTCAAGTAGTAAATGAATTGTAATTTAATGGCTTTTTTTCTTGGGAGATTTAACACCCTCGAGTGTCACTCTATGTGCTTAACATGTATAATAGGTTTTGATAATGACAAGGATAGTAAAGAAAAAATATCATAAGTATCATTAAGGAATGAAAATATTAAAGTAAATCAAAAAGTGAGAAGGTTATCATTTTTGGCACAAGAAAATCAATTTCTAAGAACAACATCAAAAATATTGAAAATGTGAAAGCTCGTCTAGTCTCACGCTTAAGTATTTTAGTCTTTTTAATCAATAGTATGTAAAATAAGTAAAATTAAGTCTTGAAGTACTAACTTAATTCACATACACTCTAAAATATTTTCAAACTATTTATCTATTTCAAATTTCTTCTGAAAAACCAATCCTAAGAAATGCTTAATTGATTGAGAAGAATTTTTGGTTGATTCTATATCTTTACGCTTGGATTTATGTTTGGTAAAACTAATTTAGCAGCAATAGGTTAAATATGATTTATAACTTGTAAGTAGAAAGCAGGTTGGAGTTCTATTTAACGGAGAAACATGTTGTGTTGAAGTGTTTCAACATCTAGAATAACATGTCGAAGAAGATGTCATGACATCGCGCCTGAGCTGAGAAATTGAAGTCTATTACAAAAATAGAATATTCCTAGGATATTGTATAATCCTATGTGGCACTATATTGACAGGTTAAGGAGACTTTGTAGGAGAATCTGTTGCAGAAGTGTAACAACTTATTTGTTGTTACTTGGAGCATAAATTATGGAGATATATTCTCATGGAGAAATTTTTGGAGAATATCTTGGAGTGTTTTTAGCAACAGTTTGTTATGTCAGTTTGTTATGTTTTAAAGACTCAAATCCAGTTGAGTAAAAGGTTATAAATAGAAGCTTTATAACCTAGATTGAGTATCAGTCGTGATTAAATATAATGTAGTTTTTAGGACTGAGTTTGTAGAGTGAACCTTCCGGATTGTGGGATGGTCACCATGGGTACACCTCGAAGCCTATAGGTAAGAGGGTGTTATATTCTTGGAGGAAACTGTGAAGCAACTCCAAGGTGTGTCCTAAGTTAGAAGTATATTGCTTTTAGTCTTAGTTTGTTTGTGTCACAAGTTGACTGTTTAAGTTGTGTTTTGAGTGAGGCATCTCCAAGCTGATTGTGTTTAAAGTGTGGTATCTTCAAACTATTTTAGTTTTTGTTTAGTGTCACGGTTTGTGATACTGAGGGACTGAGCAGAGGATTCTCATATCTAAGTGTGGTATCTTAGGTAGAAGGGTCATTGGGTGGTTTGATTAAGTGAGGAGGTGTAAATAGGGAAGGTTTAGCTCCGAATTAATACTGTTGATAATGAACTTCATCCCTAGCTTGGAAGCCCTCAGACGTAGGTTAGTTAGAGCTGAACTGGGTTATCAATTCCTTGTGTTCTTTATTTTTCTACACTGTTATGTTTATGCCTGCCTTTTCTGTTTTGTAATGTCGGATTAGATGTCATGACATCCTGAGTCTGGCCCTAACCAGAATAATTTCATTTTTTATCAATTAAAAAGAAAAACTCGTTGTCTAATCAATTAGAGACTCCAATTAATCAATTAAGGAGCAAACCTGGATTAAGGTTTCTAATTTCAGCTAAGTCTAATCAATTAGCTTAGTAGCCAAATCATTTAGAGAGTGTTTAACCTCGTGGATTGTTGCCTTCTTAGCTAAAATATTTTCCTATAAAAAGGATTGTTGCACTCACTTTAAATGAACAAATATTTTGTAACTATCTACTTTCCTATCCTACTTATATTTCCTTCCAAAAAAAACTTGTTCATTAACATTGTCTAAGTGTCACGATAGTGAAAAGCTTACTTTGAGAGTTGTTTGATATTGTAGTGGTGGTTACTGTGTTTATTCAGTAGTTTGGTTCTCTTATGAAATTGTAATTGACTTGGAGGTTACAAGATAAATATTTAAATATCTTTGTGTAAAGAAGTTTGTTGAGATGAACCTGTGTAAAACCTCAAGTTGTTGATAGCTGAAATCTCAATAGAAAAATTTTGTAGACTAGAACATGCCACATGGTTTAAGGCCGAACCAATATAATTTCTAGAATGATCTATCTAACTCTATCTCTTTACTTTTTATTCATTATTTTTTTACCGCCTAATCTCTCCTTGTACTCTTTTATTTAAATCAATCAACTTAAAATTAACCTTTTACAAAAAGTTTTTTAAAATCAGTTAACACAATTCAACCCTCCCCTCTTATGTTTGAAATCACTTGGTCAACAAGTGGTATCAAAGCCAAACTCTTGTTATAGTACTAATAGTCTCATGAGATGGGAATGAATTTAAACAAATCACTAAATTGGCTGACATCCTCTTATGGAAAAAAGTATGCATATGTGGAAAGAGAATATGAGATTTTTCATAGTGGGTGTGAATTATGATATTTGTAAAATTGTGAAAAATAGTCATTTTCTCCACAAGTCAAGTTAATGATGTTGTAGAAAACAATGACAAAGAAGTTAAAATTTGAATGCTTAAACTATTATCACTACCGTTCTTGGCATTTATGAGTTTTTTCTCACTATAATACAACAAAGGAAATATGGGAAACCATTCAAGTCACCAATGAAAGTACAATTGAGGTAAAAAAGGGTCAGGATCAACATATTGACCCATGAGTATGAATAATTTAGAAAGAAGCATGAAGAAAATATCCAGGCTATTGAAAAATGGTTTATTATTCTTATTAACCACTTAAGAAATATAGGAAAAGCTTTTCTAAATGAGTATTTAATTAAGAAAGTCCTCAGATGTCTAAATTGCATGTGGCAACCTAAAGTCGCTACTATTTATGAATCTAATGATTTGTCTTTTACATATTTGGTTAGGATAACACGCTACCTAACAATGTTTTCATATGTGTTTTCTATAGTAGTGTTCCAGAATCAACATGTTCAGAAGAGGAGTGTCATTTGACACTACTAGGCTTTCATGTCCCTTCTACGGGTTTTTGATTTAGACTACTTCTCCTCTTTTTTCTTACTTATGAGATAGTATCGCCAATGTGTATAGAGGTTTTAGGTGGTTGGGTGGCTAATAGTCATTCATTAGGATCTTGGGGTGATTTTCAAGTCTTTCATTTCTTTATGAGGTATGGTTAAGTATAAGGGAGGAAATCTTATAGTTTGGAATGATGTAATTCAGTATTTTTCTAAAACAACCCACTTGGGCCAAACAAAAATTCATAAAAATTAAAATTGGGTCACAAAGGAACCCACATCCTCCAAATTTGTCCCCAAGTGCCAAAATGGATATGCTTTTTATTTACCATAACCATGGTCAACATATGTGCTTTCGTGTTATTCAACCTCCTAGCGTGAACAAACTTCACCTCATTCCTCTTCTCGTTCATCTTCCACATACTTCTACATGCAATTCTCCCATTGTTTTGAGGAATGTTATCGTTATCGTCGTTCATGGTGTTGATGAGCTCCAAGTTTTCAGATTCGAAAACAACCCTTTCTTCCTACTTTCACTACAACATTTTTACCCTATAGCAACACCTAATTTTTAGGAGGTAATATTATTGTTCTCGTGGAGAATAATAAACAACAAATTTTATATTTTGTTGTGGTAGATTATATAATTTTGGTAAATTTGAGCCACGCGAGGCAAGTGGCGATGAAAGGAGAAATGTCGTGATGGCTATGAGCAACATATTTTCTATGTTAATCCACTATAGTGAGATATGGACACTATTACTTCCTTTGGTGTTATCAATACCCATAAGAGACCTTGTATCACTACTCGACTTTTCATTGCCGCCGAGAACGACATGAAAGAGTTCTTTGGTACCAAGTACATTGAAGTACATTTCTTTGATTTTGGTATAGATCATGTGTTCATGATTTACGTACAATCCTATTCTATTGTTGTGTATTATGTGTATTCTTCTAGCCATTGTTTTAAAAATCAGAACGGTCATCAAACAGGTGAGATTACTGGTTCATCGGTCGAACCACAAGATCACTAGTCGAACCACATTAAACCAGATTACTGGATTTAATAAACCTGTTATTATAACAATATTATATAGGCATAAAACCAGTCGAATCGGCTCTTTCAATCTCAAAAAATATAAGTAGCAATTAAATTTTTTAAAAAATATCATATCAAAAATTCACAAATTCATGACATAATTCAAATTTTAAAGTACAAAATTACAAAATTTTAAAGTACATAACATAGTACAAAATTACAAAGTTTAATTGCAAATAAAGTCAAATTGCAACAAAATGTAATTGAATAGTTCAAAACAAAATAACTCCAATATCTACTAAGTTTAGTTCCAATGAGGTAAAATTATTTCAATGTTAGGATCTCCTTCAATGTCAAAATCACCTACAGCATAATCAATCGCATTTGCAACCTCTTCTCCATCAATGATATCATTACTTTGGTTGTTTTCTCCAGAATTAAGTTGTGCATCACCCTCAACGTCAACCTCGTCCAAATTTAATTGATCTATATCAACATCAATTTAAACAATTTAGCTATTTACATAAAGTGATAAATTAAAATTAAAAAATTGTAATCATAATAATCAACATCATACCAATATCATTTGAAATTGGTTGGATTGTCATACTACCAAGATCTTTGCGTAGTGCTTCCACCTCCTCAATGGTCAAGAATGATGGTGAATCCTCCAACACCCAATTAGAATGATCACTAAGTGTTTCAAAATTGATTGAGTCATAATTTTGTTTCTTCTTGATTCTATAAATCATCCACGGATAATGTCAAACATAGAACCAAACAGACATTCTTAACGGATAATTGCATACATTCTTAACAAACCAAACAATAGCATATTTCTTAACTATCATATATTCTTAACTATAGAACCAATATTCTCATGTCATCAAGACGAAAACAAAATAGCCTTGTTTACAAACAAAGCCAAACAATAGTGTTGTACCCCAAAATTTGCCCTCTTCATTTTTTATTAATAGTTGGCTTACACTTGATCAATAGGTGCATTGCATACATATCATTCATGCATTAACCATGGGTTCGAAATTTTCTAAATCGTATGAGCCTGTACAATTCTGAAGAAGAGGTTTGGTTCCAGAAGCTGGGTATCTGAAGTTCTGTTATTTCAAGCGTCATCTCAATACGCAAGATATGTGTGTTCAGAAGCTTCTGATTATCTATCGAGAATTGGAGTTTTGAGGTTCTGATTACTTATCATGTGGATATTGATTACAGTTTCGAGCTGCGGTGTGTTGTGATTGAATATTTGAGACGAATTGATTTTATGGTCTTCTATAAGTCTTGAATTATCCGCATATGGCTTATCAATCCACGCGATTCATTAGAAAATCAAAAGCAGTCGGGTAAAAACATATTTGAGTGCGTGTATTAAAAAGTTAACAAAAGTCAAAGTTTGACCGAGTGGAATTTCTGGTCAAAATTATGGTCAAAAGTCAAGATTCGAGAAAATATGATCATTTGTTGAGAAAGATCGGAAGAATCGGGTAAAAACAAGGTTTCTTGTAATTTAAGTAACTTTAAACTTAGAAAATTTTTCTAAGTTTTAAGTACTTTGTGTTCACGGAGCCATGTTGTCGACTCTCTATCTCACTCGTCTGTGGTCGAAATTTCACGAATGAGCAGTCATTGGAAAGAGCGCATTTTGTACTCCGAATTTATCCTTGTGAAGATTTCTCCAGAAATGCCCGGATTTCGAGTTATGAGGCTCCGAAGTTTAATGTTCATAACTTTTGACGTTTACACTTAGTGAAATTTTAAGTGTTTTTCAATGTGTTCAAGTTCTCGACTTCGGAGGTATTTTACACGTGTTTTGAGGCGTCGATTCGAGTTGAGTTCAAAATCAAGGTTGTTCATTTAGCGAAAATCTACAACTTTGTTGAAGAAATCGAATCCATTCGAATCGGATCAAAATTACGAGCTCGGAGTTCTGGTTATCATTTCTCAAAATTCAACACTTAGAAATATTTTGAAGTGTTTGTTTCTATGCTCAATTTCGGGTTCGATTTTATCATGGTTCGTGGCTCCGAATTAAAAAATGTTCAACTGCAAAGTTGTTCATCTCACGGCAATCTATAACTTTGTTGAAGGAATCTAATTCATTTGGAACTCAGATCAAAAATTACGAAGCCTGGAAAATAAGGATCCATCATGTTTGCAATATTCGAATAGCCGTTGTGCACATGTTCAGGGCTGTTTTTTTCATCGATTCGGTCGCTGCACGGAAAAACTCCTAACACGAAAGTTGGAGATTGTCATTTCCTCTACAAGTTTCGTTCACAAACTTTTTCGTTTCGGATGTCGGAGCGGAAGATACGGAGCGCCGTAGTTTGCAGTTTGAAGTTGCCAAAACGCAAGACAGCATATGCATTTTTGTCATGGCTACGAGAACTTTTTATCAAACAGTTGGTGTACGTATGTTCGGGGCTGTTTTTGTCATCGATTCGATCGCCGCACGGAAAAACTCCAAACACAAAAGTTGGAGTTTGTCATGAACTCTACAAGTTTCGTTTAGAAACGTTTTCGTTTCGGATGTCGGAGCGGAAAATATGGAGCGCCGTAATTGATGGTTTGAAGTTGGAAAATTGCTGCAAGTCATGCTTGGAACTTGCCCAGCCAGGTCTGGACTTTTATCGAACACTTGTGTGGCAATGTTCAAACACTTTTTATTCGATGATTAAGGCTTTGTTTGATTTTTGTCCAACTACAAAGTTGTTCTATCCCACTTGATCTTTCCAACGGTATTGGGTTTTCATCATCCAGTCGAATATCAAAAGAGTTACAGGGCTGCAAAGTAGTGCACGTGACATGAGCAAATGGCAAGCGATGTTTAGAAAAATTACGTGACAATGCGATCAGTGGTGAGGTTACGACTTCAGAAGCATTTTCGACTATGCTACAGGCATCGGTTGGAGAAATTTCTAACAGGAACTTTGTTTGTACAAGCGTCGTCTATAGTTTTGGTCTTGGGATCGTAACGCGAGAAGGTTTAAATCGGGAGTTATTGATTCATTAAGTCAAGGGGCGTGGCATTTTCGGAAGTTATTTTTGGCCAGTTCACGTTTTATTGAATATCGCCAAGCAAGGTATATCATGCTAACAGATAACAGAATAACTCCCTCTTTCACCGTTGGGGTAACTATTATTCTTTCTGGGACCTCTAACAGAAGGGGAAGGAGAACAACTTTCTCCTTCTTGATCCACACCACGTCACTCGCGCTTCTCCTTTCTCTCACCACAGCCATAATATACAAAGACACCACTCATCTTCTCCCTCCTCCATGACATTTTCGACGCTAACAGGGTCATAACAACCTTTCTCCCTTCACTCTAACAATCTCACCATTTCTTTATCTCTCTCCCTAACCGTGCTCCGTCGATAACAACTGCCATAACAATCCCTTTCACCGGTATCAACGTCTAACAAACTCCGGGAACCTGTAACAACCGCTAACAGCCATAACAATTTCCCTCTCTTCATTTTCCCATAACAACCATCAACAACCGCAATAAACTACAAAAAACAGTTACGAACCACCTTCATCTTCCTCTCCGGCATCGCCATTCTTTTAACTCGCCAACCATTCACCATTGCTCCTTCGTTCTTCCACCACCATAACAAACTTCCTCCACCCCTAACTATCTTCATTTCACTGTTACCTTCAAGAATCCATAAATATCATACAAAATTATAACAACAATCGTAACAACTTCGGTCTCCTTCATCTCCTCCGAACTCGCTTCATTCTCGCACCTCCTCACTCCCTCCGTCTTCTTCCTTCATTCATAACTGTATCACCCTCTCGTTCTTTCTAGCATCGACCACAAAAAGATTCTGTTACCACTTAAGAATGCTTAAAACGGATTATGAAGTTTCAACAAGTCAAGATCTGTCAAGTTTCGTCCATCGTTCGTATAGGTTGGGGAAGGCCGTATTGAAGAACTATCTTGAGAATTACGCAGAGATCGATCTTCATTCAGATTCGATTTGAATCGAAACTAAGACAGAATCCGTAATCCTCGCGAAAATCCGACAGGAGTGGTGGTGGAGGCGTTTCGTTTCGTGCCAGCATAGTCATCGCCGTTGGCGGCGAACAACCGGGGAGGAAGGTTGGCCATACTGTTCCGGTGATTGTCCATGAAGCCCCAGGCGCGTCAATTTCTCATTAGTACATGCTAATCTCTTTCAGCCAATACCAATTCTCCACGTCACGCTTATTTTCAATTATCCATTCATTTATTTTGTTTTTTTTTTCTTAATCTGAGTTTGACCAATTGATGTTGTTATTATGCTAGCATACATGTAAAAACAAACGTGACAAAATTCCACTCATTCTGATTATATTATTTTAAACTATGGACCATAAATAAAAAGAAGAATGGACTTAGAGCAAATAGCAGATTGGGCCTAGCGAATTCGTGATACACCCCCCGCAATAACAACTAGAATTAGTTCATAACTGGAATTCTGATTCACACCCCCTGAGCTATGCTTACACAACATTAATAATTCTCAAAATTGCTCCCAATTTCGATTCGATTGACTTATAAAAAATACATAAAAAGTAGTTGCTGACATTTTAGGATCTTAGAATATTTTTGTTATTTTTTGTGATATTTTTGCAATTAATTTCTTTTAATTTTTAATTCATTTTCGATAATATGTTTAGAAGCATGTTTTTCCTTTGTAGTTTGAGTTTATTAATCTTAGGAGTGTAATGGCATGTGTTTCTTGGAAACTTTAGGATGTTTTTCTACCATCTAATTGTAGTTAAATGTAAAACTTACCTTAGTATTGTAAATAGAATTTCAAAGCTAACTTTTAATAGTTTGATTCTTAGGAACTAATTTGATAATTGTATAGTTTGCTAGCTTCCTTTTGCATGTTTAGTTTGTAGCCTTTCCTCCATTTGTTTAGATGTTTAGGATAGCTCTAGAATGTAGTTGTTGCCATCTATTAAAGATTTACATTTACATGCTTAGATTTCTTTGCAAATAATACATTTTAAGTCATTTTGGTGTAGATTTTTGATTTCTAACTACTCTAGGTCTCTAACCATGTTTAGCATTGCATTTGAGAACTAGTGTGATGGACTTAGCTCGATTTTGATATCATTCATGAGTTATTTTGCATTATGTGTGTGTTGCTGCCCGGTTTTCCATTCTTATGTTGCTATACACATTTACATACCATTTCTTCACATTTGGATCACATTTTGACATGTGATGTGAATATGCAATTATATTTCTGCTTCCTTGTCATTTTTGACATGTTTGTTGACTTGTGCAAGGTACATTGAGGATGTTTTGGTTAGGTACCTAATTTTGGTACACTAACATACCACTTTTCTCGTGGTTCTGTTTGCGTTTTAAACGCATTTTGCTTTGTGTTTTCTCATGTTACGAGAAACACATATTCTGTTGTTTTGTCTGGATATGTACCTTTGTGCAGGTGTTCCGATTGTTATGAGGACTTGTTTGCTACACGCACATGTTGCACGATATCACTTTGTGGACTATATTGATCGAGCTGTTTCTTATTATTGATTTATTGATGGCAGTTTACTCGAAGTTTTCCGGAGTATTTCTTAGCTCGTAGTGCTCTTCGGATCTTTATCCGTTTGGTATTTATTTTACTTTGTTTACCGCATTCTTTTACCGCTTTTCTAGAGAGCATGAGAAGTAGGGTTTTAGCGTTTTCCTTGCCATGAGAAGTAGGAATACAGATGTATGAAGGGGCTTCCGTAGTTGGAGAATGTTCAGGAACCCCTCTGGTTTATTTAAAGACCTGTTTAGGGCGCTTCTGTTTGCTAATTGTGTTTGGTTTGTTTAAAATCCTCCATCTGCATAGGGAGGTAATTCTCAGTAAGTGTTTATATTTGTGCTTGCATAGGTCAAGATTGGTTAGGACACCCGACGTGGCACCACCAAACAAAGTCCCGCTTTTTATATTTTTTGTTATCGAGTTATGATGATATGATGGGCAAGCGAAAAGGGTCCGCAATCGACCCCCGCACAGTTCTAGTCCGTGTCAGCTCAGCACACGCGAATCGTGTTGCTTCCTTTATCGAGTCAATGATAATAAAGTGGCAAGAGTTCCCTATTCTAACTCTCCACGCTTTCCTGGGGTTCGCATTTATTGCAGAGCTCGCATCATTTGCTCTTCACACTTGACAATTCATGTCATGCGGTGATACCATTCACAGGAATCGGATGTGTCGGCTCTTGGTTGACTCACGGTATGCTCGTTACTGTTCGAGGCTATGGGACTTCCTCCTTTTCCTGCACTTATGTGACATTTGTTTGTTTGCATTGCATTATTTGTGTGCTTCTGCCAAAGCACTTGTTTGCTTCATCCCTTTCGGTCGTCTTCGACTCTACATTAGGTAGTGATTCGAGATGGACATAGACTTAGGTTTTAAACCTTTTTCATCCCTTTTTGTCATCTTCGACTCTACTTTAGTTAGTGATTCGAGATAGACATAGATCTAGGTTGTAAACCTTTGCCATGTTCCTTTAGGATTCTCTTGAATCTACCTTAGGTAGCAATTCGAGTTAGACCTTAGGTTGTAATCCATGCATGATAACATTAGGGATAGAGTTAGATAGTTTCCCTTGATTGTTTTCTAGTTTCTTTTGCATCCATGCATGTAATAAAACTAAAATTTGTTTTCTTTTTCCTTTACAAATCAAAACACTTAATAATGGTTTAAACTCCTTTTTCAAAGGTAAAAACAACCAACCAAGACTAATCCTTTTTGCCTACGGTTTTTTTTTGTGTTTAAAACCTTTTTCATAAGTAAAAAACACATAACCCACCAAAACATATGAGCCGAACTACGGCGCTCTGAATTTCCCATTGCACGCGAGAATACGTAGGCATCTTGTCACGGGGCTCGATCGAGCAAACTTTGTAAATATTTCCTTCTTTTCCCCGTGTTTTCTTTATTTTACTTTCTTTCACATGCATTCTCTATTAGCATACAAATTAAGCAGTAAATAGATATAAACACACCCATTAGATAAAAAATAGAAGTGGATACCGTAGAGTACTACGGACGTGTGGGGTGCTATTACCTTCCCTTCGCGTAATAGATTCCCTTACCCTATCTCTCGGTCGCAAGACTGTGTCTTATCCCTTTCAGGTTTTCGCGATGCGTTCACCTTTCTCCTTTTGCGAGATAAAAAACGTTCGATGGCGACTTCATTGATATAGTTATCGGATGATGTTCAGCCGGTTGTTTCAAATAGAATATTTCTTAACTATAAAACCATATCATAAATTCTTAACTATAGAACCATAGAACCATGGAACCAAGTATCGAAACAATAACATATAAAGCATAATAAATGTAATACCTATTTTGAAGCCGCAAGTTATAATGAACAAAGACAAGATCGTTAAGCTTTTGATACTCCAACCTATTTCTTTTTTTTGAATGGATGTTCTCAAACACACCCCAATTCCTTTCACAACCAGATGCACTACACGTTTGACTCAAAATCCGAATAGCTAGCTTTTGCAAATTCGGTGCTTCGGTTCCATAAGTTTTCCACCATTGATCTAGAATAATGCAAGTGAAAAAATTAGAAAACATTTTAAAATACATATTGACATTTTATAATACTAATTTTACCTTGCAAAACTTCATCTCGGTTTTCTACAGTTGTTGTCCTTCCAAAACTACCTTCACAAATTTTACATGAACTCATTTCAACAGTTAATTTAGTTCTCAAGTCCTTACTATCATACGCATACTTTTCAATCACATCCAAAAGGCCTTGGGTGGTGGACTTATGTTTGTCATATTCTAGATTAAACCTACAAGATGGAAACAAATTAATATGAGATTTTTCTTTTCTTGCTCCGCTCATTAATATTTTGTTTCATCTGAAAACGAATTTCAGCACGAACAGACTTACAAATTTCAATATTTCCTATTACTCCAGTCAAGTGTTGTTTTAACCTATGAATTCCACCTCCACCAAAAGATTTGTGACAGTAAATACAAACAAGAGATTTTCCATCAGGACTTTTAGTACAATGTGTCTAAGCCATATCGGTCTTTCCTCTAACATTATGTTGAATTAAATTATGAACTTAAGAGGCTTCTTGTGATGGTGGTTGTGACGTTGGTGTTTTAGAAGATGTCATTTTTCTGTAAAAGTAAAACATTTCAAAATTGTCAAACCCAACTTTTTCATACAAGGATGATGAACCAGGGCTATACTTGGCTCACTAACAATCAGAATGAAGTGTACTTAAAGCCAAACCTTTATGCTAAATGATATATAAATTATACACCACAAAGTTACATGTGTGGAGTAACAAATATTATTAAAAACGTAATACAAAATCAATAAATATTTTTTTAGTTTGGGTGCGTTGGAAGTTGCCATTGATGCTAATAATAAAATAGATAGAAATTGGAAATGAATTAGAAAATCATCTTAAGTTTGACTTTGTTCTTTTCACACTCTGCGAGGATGGAATTGAGCATATCCTAGTTTGGTGAATTTGTAGATTATAGGAAGAAAATCAACACATGCATTTTTTTTACCTAACTAGCACATGAAAATAAATTTACCTATATCATGCTAGTTAATCAATTTACTTGGTGCTAGATAATAAACAAAAAGCATGAGACGTGAGAAGAAAAAAAACATGGTTACTTACCTTTTTTTTTCCTTAGGCCTAGATTTCTATTATATCATATGCCCTTTCTAAACCAAGACATAAACATTAGCAGTGACAGTATATATGCCCTTTCTATTTCAACTCAGAAAACGGTGGGAAAAAATTAGCAAGGAAAATTTGTGCTTGTAATACAATCTCAATATATAAATTCTTAAAATCTATGGCAAGACCCAGTTAGTATTTAGAATTTTAGATGGCTAAACTCCAGTTCAAAATTTATGCCAAGAAACCCTAACTTTCAATCAAATATGAGAATCAAAACCAAAAGAAAAAGTAAGAGGAAAGTGAACATACGGTGGTGGGAATCTGGAGACAGCGACGCGGTGGCTGGTGTCACTGAATCGGAGACGGTGGCACGGTGGACATCTGGTGGCTGTGTCGCTGCCTTTAACAGCTTTTTCTGTTTTTACTTTGTATCGTGAAAGAGGAATCTGGAAGGGAAAAGTGAAAAATAAACAAAATAGCCAGTTATATTTTTTTAAAATTAAAAAAAAAACTCAAAACAACATTGTTTTGAGTATGAAAAATAAAAATAAAAAAAATAAATGCTTTCAAACCGCTGGTTTTCATAAATAACCGATTTTTTAATTTTTTTCGATTTCGCCCAATTTTTCTGGGTCTATTTCGATTCGGTAGCAATACCGATTGAGTAGTCGAACCAAACCGATGTCTAGTCTGATTCCTAATTCAACCGATCTGATTAATCGATCCAACTTTTAAAACATTGTTTCTAGGTTTACATGTTTTAGGTCTTACAATTCTCTTATTTGGTGTTTTTGTAAACGTGTTTGTTGGTATTCACTATATTATAGTTTTACAAGTGTATGTCAAATGTTATATATATATATATGAGGAGGAATCAAATTACACCCGAAGAGTTACACTATGAGTTACACTCGCTCAAAAACGTCACTTCGGATTAATATATTTTAAATCAGTTGGATTGAAACATATCATCATATAGATCATACCTATGAAGTTTGAGATTAATCTATAATGATTTACTATGTAAATGAACTACATCAAAATTAACGTTATATGAAAGTCCATTTTAACGTTAATCTTTGGATATCTTGATCGTATAGTAAGTCATTATAGATTAATCTCAAACTTTATAGATATGATCTATATGATGGTATGTTTCAATCCAACGGTTGATTTAAAAAAAATATTAATCTAAAGTGACGTTTTTGAACGAGTATAACTCACAACTCTTCGAATATAATTTGATCTCTTCTTATATATATATATATATATATATATATATATATATATATATATATATATATATATATATATATATATATATATATATATATATATATATATATATATATATACTCAATTTCGATAAAAGTGTGCTAGAGCAATTCATCCTATTAATATGAATATTATTATTTTTAAAAATTGTGAATTATGATTGACATTTATATCAGGTTAATAAAATAAAGTGGTTTTTTAATTTTATTAAAAAAACATTTCTTGCAACTGCAACGATTATAAAGTGTTGTTATAGTATAAAAAGTTTTCTTGTAGCCTATGAAAAGAAAATTAAGAAATGGATCTACTGGAACGGTTTCAAATGCACTACGGCTAACTACCGTTGTTATACCCACTGAAATAGTTGTTCCCTAAAACATCCTAATTGCAACGGTTTTAATCTGAAAAAAGAGTGTCATCGTTGCAAATGGAAATCATTCTCTAAAAAAAGCTACAACGACGGTTCTGTGCATGTTGTCGTTGTTGGATACAAAAACTGTTCTGAAAGGCTTAAACGACACCTCAGTTTGGAACGCACTGAAAACAGTTCTCATAAGAAAAGGCAACAGTGTTTTTAGATTTTGAAACGGTTTTCATGAGTTGTCATATAATTAAAATGTTGTAGTGTTTTATAGTTCTAACCATAGCTATTTTCATAGTCATCGCTTACGTTGAGAAAGTGTCTGCATCGCCATAGACCTTTCTCGAGTGATCTTCAATGAATATTCCTTCTTCATTTCTCGGGATATCTCCAAGGCCCCAAAAACCCTCTTTTTGTAAGCATGCATCGGTATTGATTATGATCCATTTATTTTATTATCTTTTTGATTGACGTTATTGTGGACACTAACCTCCTTATGTTTGTCTTTATTGTTCCTGATATTGATAATGTTGTTGTCGTCTTCTATTTTGTTGGAGATTCTCTTATGTGCCTTCTCAACATTGTTTTGGTGTATGTTACATTTCACTTACTTTGAATCTACTTTCTCATACCTATTGTTACACTCGCCCATCCTAGGTATGACTTTGATCCCTTCCTGCGTATTTTTTTCCCCTCGTTATGTCGTAACTTAAGTTTCTCTATTGATTAATATATTTATTTATCAATAAAAATATATATGTTAAATAATTATCTCTCTTAAACACAAAATATAAAATTATATAAATTTTAAATAATTTAATATATTAATCAACTTTCAAAATTCTCAAAATATAATAAAAGGAGTTTTTATATTAAAAAGAGACATTGTAAAAGGAAAAGAATTGACAAAACGTAATGTAAAACTTACCCGCCCTTTATGCATGTTGTTGCCAAATCACTTAATAATATTTAGACTCTTCTTAATAATTATTATAATAATAAATTTAAATATTTATAAATCATTATTATATTAATTTGAATTTTGTGGATGAAAAAATATGATAGAAAGGGAATACTCCTTAAAATGACCAAACAATATTTTAATCAATAGTAAGTAGATATTTCATATTACTAATATGGTTATATTTAAAAAATTACCAAAAAGAAGCAAAGTCAAAAGATATATTTCACATCATTCATATGGTTAAGTAGAAAAATTACTAAAAAGAAGCAAGATCTACTTTTAAAATTTGCTCTATTTGCTCTGTCGTTTTATCTTAAAACAAATTTCATATCATACCAAAACAAGATTAATTATAGTAAAACTCAAATAACTAAAGTATGATCATATAAAACCATGCAATTAAGATAGTAAAGAAGTAGTTAATTATTGTGGTCCACACTCCACACTAAGCACAATAATTTCCGACATAAGATGTTGATGTTGCATTGGGAAATAATGGGGACTCAAAAGTGTTACTATGGTGATAAGACCTAAAAAGATAACACTTCCTCAAAATCAAATATTGGTATCTTTGTTATTTGTTTTGATTCGGAACTTTGGATAGTGATGCTTCATCAACTCCCTTAATCATGTCTCTTATATAAAATACCCAAATGTTTATATTATTATTACAAAATAAAATAAAAAGGTAGTGACTTCTTTAGTATCATGTCGTTTAGTTGAAGTATCATGTAAGTAAAGTATATTTTTAAGTTAAATTTTTTTAAAATAAAGTTATAAAAAATGGTTGTCATTATATGACACATCATCATGGTAAAATACTGAAATAGATATCAATATTAAAAAAAAAATTTACCGCATCAGTGAATAGTTATTTCTGATCTCTTTTAAATGGTGAATAACTATTAAACTTTAATTTCGTAAAAAAAGCTATTAAATTGATTGTACCTGACCAGAAGGATCATCGAAGGCCCAAGTTGGAGAAAGATGGGGGTTACATGCAAGATACTCCGATGTCAAAGTGAGAAAAGACGATAGGAGAGACCAAGTAGAGAGTGAGTGAAAGAATGAATCCTGACCCTCTCGAATGAGAGGGTATTTATAACCCCTAGTGCTGGGCCAAGCTCCAATTAGTGGGATGCTTCAGCGAAGTCCACTAAGGGACTGTCAGGGCTTGCGTGAGCAAGAAGTCCGAAACATGGTCTTCTCCCTGGTTGCAGCTCCGAGATATAAGGGGAAGTTGACCCATTATTCTCGGAGGGTGTGGTGACGGTTTAAGTAACTGTTGGCCACGTGGCCCTAACGCTCTTGTAGGGATGTCCCTAACGGTTACGGGTAGGGGTGTTCAAAACCAAATCAACCCAATAAAAAACCGTAAACCAAACCAAATCAAACCGTAACCGCAAAAAAAATGCATTTGATTTGGATTAGTTTGGGCCATCTTTTAACAAAACTGCATGGTTCGGTTCGGTTTGTGGTTTGTATTTCGCAAACCGAACAAAACCGAATCAAACCGCATTATGTTACAACCTAAATTTGACTTAACTCTCATCTAACTCAAACCTAAATCTATTATATATTAGCTTATAATTACGAACAATTTTCTCATTCTTACACTTATGGTTTCGGTTTCAGTCTTCTTAAATCTCTCATAGTATTATTGCTTCGTCTTCACTACTTACATCTTGCCTCTTCTTCTCTAGTCTCTACTATCTTATATTCTTTCTTTTTTAGCTTCTCATTTTTATGCAAATGTTCTCTCTTTCAATTTTCGTTTTATCGCACATATTTATCTTTAATGTCTTCACTCTTATGTTCTTTCTTTTTCATCTTCACTAATCTCTCATCTCTTCTATTTTTTTGTTTTATTATAATATTTTTGACATTATTTTATGCTATTATTCTATGTTTATTATTTCACTTTTGTTTAATCTAATTTTTACATATTAAATAGAAAATTATTGTTCAAATATGATGAGTCTTTATTGTTTTTTGGTAGTGTATGAATGACAAGATACAAAGTTATGTTGTCATCTATATGTGTATGTATGACTAAACAAAATATTTGTAAAACACCGAACCAAACGCACCGAACCAAACCGTATTGTTTGGTTTGATTTTTTTTTTAAAATCCAACCGAACCAAACTAAACCGCACGCATTTTACTCTCGTAATTCGGATGATTTTTTGCGTCAAAACCGCCCAAACCGCACCACAAACACCCCTAATTATGGGCATATGGATCTCCGGGCTTAATGCCCATTGGACTGGACCTTAATAGATGTGGGTCAAATGCTGGTTCAGTCCAGAACATAAACGTTATATAGAACATTTAAATTAGTTTGAATATGACACAATTTTAATAGAATAAAACTTAAATATAATTCATATAATTTTTTAGGTGCAGTTTTTATTATTTTTAAATAAAAATATAACAATATATATATATATATATATATATATATATATATATATATATATATATATATATATAATTTCTTTTATTTTTACACTTTAAATTATATTTAAATATATTTATTATATTCTTATTAAAAAATCACACCTAAAAATTATATTTAAGTTTTCTCTATTTTAATATTACCATAGTTGAATTTCGCTCCATTCAACTCTTTTTATAATTAATTACATAAATATTATTTTTGCAATTTTACCGGAATTTCCTTTCTTAAAATATGCATATATCTTCCTCAATTAAATATCCGAGTAAATAAACTCTCAAATAATCAAAATTTGCTTTTAAAAGAAAAATAATTATAAAATTTTGGCTACATTATAATTTCAATCTTTTTATTTTAGACAAATTGCAAAATCAATCCTCTTATATTACTTTTAAACAGTTTTGATCATTTATCTATTTTTTATTAAATAAATTATGTGTAATTATTTTTAAAATAGATGGCACAATTTGAGTGATATGTACGAGGCCAACTAGCACATCCCATTTTACAACTCATTTTTATTTATTTATATGTTTATTGATTTAACCCAAAATAACTTTAAAACTACTAATAAAAAAATAAAATAATATACAAAAATTAAAAGAGAAATGACATATAAAAATAATAATTAAAAAATAGGAATATTATTAAAAAATATAAAATCGAAAATCAAAATTCTTCATCACAAAAATCAAAATTTATTACAAAGCAAAAGTTCATTTTCCTCCAAAATAAATAATCATTGTGAATCATCTTAAACTAATGACTATTTTACGGATTTATAAGACTCAACAACCTTCATCATCAACCTAACTATATATTTTATGGTATAGATAGATGCATTATTTGTCTAGTATTTCTACGTTTAATATATTTAGAAAGTTAATTATTTGTGTATTTTATTAATGAATTATTGTATTGAGTTTGTTGTACCATAGTGATATGTTATGATGATGAAACTTGATGTTATTGTTTTGGTGATTAATTGATGACGACGTTGAATAATTATATATATATAGTCATGCAACATCGTCATCAATTAATCACCATAACAATAACGTCAAGTTTCATCATCGTAACATATCACCACGGTACAACAATATCACAATAATACAAGAATTCAATAGTATGATTTCTAAATAACTTGACAACTAGATATGTAGATGTCAATAGTTTGATTTTTGTATGTTCTTTGTGTATGATTTCTTTATGACCATGTTTATGTTTTTAATTGTGTTAGTGTTGTGAACCAGATGTCTTGGAAACAAAATATAAACTTGTTGCTCAATGTAAGGAAAAAGAATGAAGAACACGATGAACACAAGAATTGGTTATTAACTGATATTCTTTCCTTTATCTTCAAAGCAAGATTACAAGTATAAAAGAATAACAAATAACCCTCTCACCCTAAATTAGGATTTGCAATATGCAATGATGAGAGACTAGTATGCTATTTATAATAAACCTAACATACTAAACTAATGGGCTTTTATCACAAATACCCATTACAAGCTAACTTAGGGTACAAGCTAACTTAACCAATTGGACATAACAAACAGGCCCAATTCGATGCTATCACTCCTAGCATCCTTCGATCCAATAGAGTTCGACCCAATATCTTACAAATCTCCACCTTGGATCAAATTCTATTATCAACTAACGAATTAGTTTTCTTCATGCAGCTTTATCAACTGCATACAGTGGAAAAACTTGCAACTAGGCAATGTCTTGGTGATCATATCAGCAGCATTATGATCTATCGAAACCTTCAGCACTTGGACTTCTCCACGCTCGATTACCCCTCTGACGAAATGCAGTCTCACATCAATGTGCTTGATTCGCTCATGATAGGTTGAATTCTTCGATAGGTGTATTGCACTTTGGCTATCACATTTAACAGTGATAACTTCCCCTTGAATTTTTCAGCTCCTTAGCAAAACCTTCAAGCCACAATTCTTCTTTCACAACTTCAGTTAAAGCAATATATTCCGCTTCAATGGTTGATAATGCAACAACCTTCTGAAGTGTTGCTTTCCAACTAATAGTTGTACCAAACATAGTGAAAACATATCCAGAAATAGATTTTTTGGAATCCATACAACCTGCATAATCAGAGTCGACATATCCTTCGATTACTGCTTTACTATCTTCACCAAAGGCTCCACCATAAATTAAGACTCTGTTCAGAGACCCATTTATGTACCTTAGAATCCACTTCAATGCTTGCCAGTGAGCCTTTCCAGGATTCGCCATGTACCTGCTTACAAGACTTACTGCATATGCTATGCCGGGTCTAGTACAAACCATAGCATACATCAAAGAACCTACTACATTAGCATATGGGATGCTATTCATATAAGTTCTTTCAACCTCAGTACTGGGACGTTGATCAATACTCAACTTGAATTCGACATACCAAACTTTTCGAGAACCTTTCGTAAATATGCCTCCTGAGATAAGCATGACTTCGACTGCTCTCTATCTCTTCGAATGTCAATTCCAAGAATCCTGGAAGCTGCTCCTAGATCCTTCATTTCGAACTCTTTATTGAGTTCAGCCTTCACCCTCAACACCTCTTCGACATTGTTACTTGCTATGAGAATATCATCAACATAAAAGCAACAAAATAACAAATGAATTACCAGGACAAAATCTGAAGTAAACACAGTGGTCGAACTGACTTCTAACGAAACTTATGCGTGTCATGAATTTGTCGAATCTCCTATTCCACTGTCGAGGAGATTGTTTCAGCGCATATAAAGATCTATTCAACTTGCACTCATAATCTTCCTTTCCCTTTTCGACATACCCTTCAGGTTACCTCATCAGGATTGTTTCATCTAGATCACCATACAAGAACGCAGTCTTCACATCCATCTGTTCCAGTTCAAGATCGAACTGTGCCACCATGGCAAGCAACATTCGAATGGACCTATGCTTCACAACAGGAGAAAACACATCATTGAAATCTATACCTTCTTTCTGAGTGAAACCCCTTGCAACCAACCTTGCCTTATATCTTTTCGACGTCACTCCTTCGATTCCTTCCTTAACTTTGAAAATCCATTTACAGCTGACTAACCTGGCTCTAGCAGGTTTCTTGATCAATTCCCAAGTGTTGTTATCATGAAGAGACTTCATCTCATCATCCATGGCCTTCAGCCATCCAGTCTTATTTCGACTCCTCATAACTTCCTTATGGTCTCTTGGTTCTTCGTCTAGAACCTCACTTGCAGAGATTAAGGCATAAGCTATAAGATCTGCATACTCAAACCTTTGAGGTGGTTTGATGACTCTTCGTGTCCTATCTCTTGCCAATAGATAGTCAACAACAGTTTCCTCAACTTCATCAGCATCATCTGCTTCTTCGACTTTATCTGGGATATGCAATTCAGCATCAACATGTTCCACCTCAACAGGAATCTACTGTTCCGGCGCTTCGTCGGATATCGCACTTGACCAACATCATCCGTTTTCTTGAAAGCCATTTCAGCTTCATTGAAAACAATATTTCGACTGGTGATAATCCTTCTATGACCTGACTCTAGGAACCATAGCCTATAAGCTTTGACTCCTTCAGGGTATCCCATGAACATGCATTTAAGAGCTCTAGGTTCGACCTTGTCTTGCCTAATGTGAGCATAGGCTATGCGGCCAAATACTCTCAGTTTGTCGAGATTTGGTGGATGTTCTGACCAAACTTCTTCACGTGTCTTCATATCTAACGCAGTCGAAGGACATCTGTTTATCAGATATGTTGTTGTCGAAACAGCCTCAGCCCAAAACACCTTCTTTAAGCCAACACTAGTCAACATGCATCTAACTCTCTCCAAGATGGTTCGATTAAACCTTTCAGCCAAACCATTTTGTTATGGAGTGCCTGCAGTAGTTCTGTTCCTTGCAATACCAGAGGAAACAAAAGCTGTCGAATACCTCATTGCAAAATTCAAGACCATTGTCTGTTCTCAACCTCTTGACCTTTCTGCCAGTTTGGTTTTCGACCAGAGTCTTCCAACCTTTGAAATTCTCAAAAGTTTCATCCTTAGTCTTCTTAATGAATACCCATAACTTTCTGGAATAGTCATCTACTATGGATAGAAAATATCTTGCTCCTGAATGTGATGGACACCTTGCAGGCCCCCAAAGATCAACATGGATGTAATCAAGGGATCCATGTGTTCTTTGTTTGCCTTTGTTGAACTTCACTCTGCAAGATTTTCCAAGTACACAGGGTTCACAAAACTTCAGCTTTTCGACTTTGTCTCCACCAAGCAAATTTTGTTTCCCCAATTCGACCAGACCCCTTTCACTGACATGGCCTAATCTCATGTGCCAAATTTTTGTCTTCGATAAAGGTTTCGTGGATGCAACATTTGTCAAACCACTTACAACTTCAGCCACAAGGGTATACAAGCCTTGTTTCTTCACGCCTCTCAAGACTTCCTTCGAACCCTTCATGACTCTTAGAATACTTTTCTCTCCTTGAAAAACATATCCTTTCTTGTCGAATTCACCAAGAGAAATCAAATTTCTCTTCAAATTAGGTACATACCTGACTTCAGTCAATAACCTTATTGACCCATCATGGAGTTTGAATCTCACAGATCTCACACCTGCAATCTTGCAAGCTTTGTTGTTTCCCAACAATACACATCCACCATCTTGATCACATAATTCCTCGAACAAGTCTTTGTTTGGAGTCATGTGCCAAGTGCACCCAAAATCCATAATCCATTCCTTCGACGAGTTGCTGCTCGAAACCACAAGAACGCCAGATGAGTCGAAATCATCTTGAACAATAGTTGCATTGCCATTATCCTTTCCTCCATGATTTTTCAGGCGTTCAGGACACACTTTTCTTGTGTGACCCTCCTTCTTACAATGATAGCATCGAATACCAGATGCTTCACCATTGTAAAACTTCTGCTGACTCTTACCTTTCTTCTTGTCGAATTTATTATCCTTTCGCAAGAATTTTCCTTTAACGGCCAAACCTTCACCAACCGTCGAAGGTTTATGCTCATTTCGTTCATTCAAGTCCTTCGAATACAAGGCTGATTGAACCTCTTCAAAGGTCAAGGACTCCCTTCCGTACAAGAAAGTTTCTTTGAAGTGGGCATGTGATCTGGGCAACGCGCACAACAGCAACAACGCTTAATCTTCATCATCGATCTTCACATCAATATTTTCAAGATCAAGAATCGACTTGAACATATCCAACGCTTTCACCAACACTTTGTCTTCAAACATCTTGAATGAATATAAAGCTTGCTTCAGGTAGAGTCGATTCACCAACGATTTGGTCATGTACAAACTTTCAAGTTTCACCCATAACCCTGCCGGCGTCGTCTCCTTTGATACCTGTCGAAGAACCTTGTCACCAAGGCTCAACAAAATTGCGCTGTGGACCTTCTCTATCATTGCCTTCTTCTCAGCTGCCGTTAACGCTTCGTTCATGGCTGACTCTCTCTTCAACGCTTCCAAACAACCCTGCTGAACCAGTAGGGCTTTCATCTTCAAGTGCCACAGACCGAAATCGTTCACTCCGGTGAACTTTTCAATCTCATACTTTGTCGAAGGCATCTTCTCCACGCTCACCGCACCAATTTGTTGTGAATCGGATGCCTTGGAAACAAAATATAAACTTGTTGCTCAATGTAAGGAAAAAGAATGAAGAACACGATGAACACAAGGATTGGTTATTAACTGCTATTCTTTCCTTTATCTTCAAAGCAAGATTACAAGTATACAAGAATAACAAATAACCCTCTCACCCTAAATTAGGATTTGCAATATGCAATGATGAGAGACTAGTATGCTATTTATAATAAACCTAACATACTAAACTAATGGGCTTTTATCACAAATACCCATTACAAGCTAACTTAGGGTACAAGCTAAGTTAACCAATTGGACATAACAAACAGGCTCAATTCGATGCTATCACTCCTAACATCCTTCGACCCAATAGAGTTCGATCAAATATCTCACAGTTAGGGACATGATCAATAGGGTGAAAAAGCAATTCAATACTAATTAGTGGAGAATTTTGGGTTGTTGAGACAAAGACAACAAAAATGCTCATGTGATATCTTGCCTACTACTTTGTCACTTTTACTTATTTTATATTCTTTCATTTTATTTTAGATTTTGTTAGATATGTAGGATGTTAAAAGAAGTGGAAGCTGATTTTTTCATTTTTGCTATGTATTAATTATTTTGCAGTCTAATCTAGTTCTTGAAACATTTGGCAATACTAAAACAGTGAGAAACAATAATTCAAAGGTGAGTGCTAACTGCTGCATGTAAATTGTCATAAAATACTTTGCTGAAGTGATTGTTTGTGACATTGTTACTACATATTAGTATTGAGATAGACCAGTTGAGCTAGTCATTGGTTAAGACATGTAACTCTTTGAGTTGCGTATTTTCCAGCAATGTATGAGTACTTTAATCAATGGACAATAGAAAAACATTGTTTTCTTGTTCAAATGTGATTTAAGATTTATGTTTCAAGTTCCTCCTAATTTTCAGATGCAGTGGTATGTGTAAATGTGTTGAGATACAATTTGACAACAAGGGAAGAATTTTCAGAGCAACTATACAGAGTTAGCTACTTGAAAGGTATTGTGTTTGTCAAGTTTCAGATCCGGAGAGAAATTACCATTGTTTTTGGAACTATCTATTGTTATTTGCTTGACTAGTAATAAAAATCTTAATTATTACTTTTACTTATAATATTGTGAGAAATGTTATAGATCATTTCTCTAGTATCAATATGTTCAAAGAAAGAAAAAACTAGTAAAAGTATATATAGGACAATATAGATTTGCAATTTGGAATTATTATCCCAATTATTCTCACAAATTATTGTTATTGGTTTCAGGCTAGTGAAGAATATTAACATTTCACTTGGACAAGATCAAAATTCAAAATCTATTATTAGAGAACACTTGGTTTTAATCTTAGTTTCAAGAACAATGTGATGCTAGTACTATACTTTTCTGTAATATCTCAATTTCAAAATAGAGCTTCTATTATTTTGATTGTAATAGTTAGTTTCAAGAATAATGCAAGTATTACTTAGTAATATCATAGTTAAGAGTACATTATTCGTACTATTAGTTATGATTTGGTGATAAATATTTATAATATTCTTAAATGCAATTTAAAGTGTTTTTTATTGTGGATTATTTATTTTGATTCTGTTTAGTATATAGTAAAGTCATTTGGACTATTACTATTACAAATTAAATAAAATTAAAATTTTATAATATCAACTGCCTAATGATGTTCTAATTGAGGGGTATAAATATACTTAAAAAATAGTCTTGTAATTTAGTGAGGGAATAAATCCCTTGTAAATAGTGAGGTATTTTTTCTCTCACTAATTAGTGACGAAAAAATATGCTTTTCGATAATATTTAATGACGAAATATTACTATTAGTGACGGATAAATTCCGCACCTATTTGTGACAGAATTTTAAATCCCTCACTAAAATTTTGCGACATTGAAATTCGTTACGAATATTGACACGTCACAAAATCCGTAACAAAATCGCTGTGACGGAATTTTAGTGTTTTATTGACGAAAAATTTCCCTATCTAAATTTAATTTTTTTAGTAGTGTTATGTGGTGATAATTATGTTGTTGAGGACACTTGACTAACCATGGTCGAATATAAATATATGTGATGATGTTGTTGTATGTGGTGAATCATGCATTCATGGTATTTTTGGACGGTAGTCTGCTTGTGATGAGCCTCAATCCCATTGCGTGGATTGGGTTCAAGTAGCTAGATCCTTATCCGGGAATTCAATGAAGCGTTATTATGGTGATAGTAGCGCTTTTTAGTGTGTTACGATTCTAAGAGAGAATCGATCCTATGGTGGGGATCATGGAGGGTAATGAACCATGTGTTCATAATTGGTATCACAAGCATTGTGTTGGTGTTCTTGTTGCATTAATATCCTATGTGGCATTGTATGATTTCTTCGTGTTGATGAGATATGATGTGATAGTACTTGTAATTGTTATGTGACCATGTGTGAATTATATGATGAATATGATGTGTGAGCTATTTATGTTTAATGAAGGTGTGAGTATATGATGTATTAACATTGTTGTATTATAGATTATAACTTTTGAAGTTTACTTTTCTCTTATATTATTTATGATTGATTATGATTACTCACCCTTTCTGTTTGAATGTTTCCTCCACGTGGGTAACACGCAGATACTCGGGAGTAGCTGGCTTAAGTATTGAAGATATAGCTTTTGGAGTATTTTATTAGTTTCTTTTATTTTGGAGGTGTCTTGCTCTAATATATAACATCGCATTGGGAACGCTTTGTTTTCAAATGTTATGTTCCTTTTATGTTGACATGCATTTTTCTGGATCCACTTCCAGCAGAAAACCCCAGAAGTGCCTACTTCTGGGTACCTCCAGCGCAGAAACCCCAAAAGTTCCAACTTCTGGGTGCCTCCAACAAAGGAATTCCCAGAAGCTCCAGCTTCTGGGATGGCTTCTTCCAGAAACGTTTCATCATTTTTACTATTTTTCCATATTCTTATTATTTTGCTTATTTCATAATTAATTAAAAAATTGGTAATTAGGTTAAATAATTAGGATTAATTAGACAACTTCCACTAATTTTTTCTCTTATTTTAATTAATTAATTTAGGATTAGTATTAACTAATATTTCTTTAAATTAATTAAAATCAATTTGACTTAGGATTATTTTCCACACTTCAAAAATCCAAAAATATTAGGACTAGTTTTCTTTTCCGTTATTTATTTTCTCGCATTCTCTTTTCCAGTATTATGTAACTGCTCATGGGATGTAATAGTTTTAATTAGGTTTTATTTTCCGCACTCCTCAATTATGTAACTGCCCCAAAGCCATGTAATAGCGTAGGATTTACTTTCCGCACTTTATATTTCCGCAATTTTACTTTTCGCACCTATAAACTGTTAGTAACTAGGCGTGTATGGCAAGATAAAATCAACATAGCTAACTCTAATCACAAGATAAATTATCTGAATTCAACACACTCTCATCACACATGCACCCCCTAGGGTATTCTCTCTCGTTGCCTTTTGAATAAATGGTCAAGTCCCTCGAACGTAGAGGTATCTTAGCACCGTTGCCTACAAACATATCATCATAGTCTCTTCGAATCAAAAATCATAGTCCCTTGATGTTGCCTACGAATACATGATCTATTCCCTCGATTGTTGTCTACGAAAAGTGATGATCGTCCCTACGAATGTGCTAGGATACTCCTACAAGTTGCCTTCTATGACCATCCGATGTCCCTTCGAACGTTCCTTTACATCCAACGAATAGGGTTACCTACCAACTAATGGTATGGATAGCGCTATTCTAAAAAAAGTAAAATAACACAGAAACGACCATTCTAAGTAGGTAATAGACTTTTAATTGCTTGCTCTATCAAAACACTTTTCACACCTCACACTTTTTAAAACATTGTCAAACACTTTGTATACATTCCAGCGTGAATCATTACAAAGTTCCTTTTCTAAAAATGAAACATGTCCAAACACTTTGTATACATTCTAGCGTGAATCATTACGAAGTCAAAGCAAAATGCCTTTTCAAAAACATTTTCAAACACACACACAAAAAAAGCAAGTCATAAAGTGAGCTAGAGCAATTAAGAGCCCGTAGATAACTACGGATGGAAAGGGTGCTAATACCTTCCCGTTTCATAATCACCTCCCTTACTCAGAATCTAACGAAGTTCTTTTCCTGTTCTTTTCACCTTCCCTTAATTGGATAAAAGAAAAGTCGGTGGCGACTCTTGCTATCCGCAACATTTTTGATCAAACGCAAAATAAAATAAGTCAGTTCTCCCACCGTGTTACAATGGGGAACGTAGTTGTTATACTAGTTGTGATGACATAAATAAACATGAGCAAGTATATGAAAACTATATATATGATAAAGTGTGTGTGTGTGTGTGTGTGTGTGCATTCACAGGAGTTTATGAAGGAAATATATAAACAAGTGTATAAAACAAGCAAATAAAGCTAGTGTAACTTGGATATATACAAAGGAGTGTGAAAGCAATATATAAACAAGTGTTTAAAACAAGAGGATAAGCTAATATACTTGGATATATACAAGGTAGTGGGACTTACACCTTAAGGGAGGCCCACTGGTTTAAGAACAGTTTCACCGGGAATAATGCTCCTCTTAATACCAGTGGAATCGGTATATAAACAAGCGGATAAAAATTTGAGGAACGAAGCTAATTATAATTGAATATTTACAAAGAGTTTGAATATGTACAAGGAATTAAATATGTACACAAAAGGGTGGATATGTACAAAGAAATTAAATATGTACATAGGAGGGTTGGGACTTACACTGTGAGGGAGGCCCGTGATCAATTTGATTTTGAGTTCGAAATATTTTCGAAGAAAAAACCTAGTTCGGTTTTGTATTTTCAAAGATTAATCGAATCGATCATGAAAAATAGGTGTGTAAGTTTAAAATCTTTTTGAAAGTTTGAAATGATTTTGAAAAGTGAAAGATATTCACAACAGGTTTTGAAAAAGATTTGGTTTGAAAATCGGAAAGAAAACATTTTTGAAAAGTATTAAAATACTTAAAAACGTCTATTTTAAACCTAATAAAAATATATCAAAAGAAAATAATTTTTGATATTTTTTGACATAATCATAAAATAGATATATTAAATGACAAGTGTGCAAAAAAATCATCTCAAAATGAGAAGTTTTGATTGATTTTTGAAAATGTTGACGTTTGATATAAATATGAAGAAAACAAGTGATAAAAAATTGATTTTGGTCCTAAGGAGGTTTGAACTCAGGACCTTGATCTCAAAGGTGAAAAGATTAGCCATTGGGCCACATGCGTGGCTTGTTATTTACACGCGTTCATTTAATTATATTTAAAAACAAGTTGTGAAATTAGTTTGAAAAAATGTTGAAAATGGTTGAAAAGTGAAGTTTTAAAAATAAAAGGTCTCATGGGGATTCGAACCCTGGACCTTAGGCATGGAAAGTGGCTTAAGAGTGCGCTGGCTACCACTGGGGTGACTATATATCTGTTAATTAAAACACAACCATAAATATATATTATAAACTGAAAAATTTTGAATTTTTGGAAAACTGAAAAACGCGCGCAACTTCATCTTCTTCCTCCAATCTTCATGCATTCATAACTTCCTTGTTTCTTGATGAAATTGAATGAAATAAAAATGAAAATTGCTCGTTTTGAGCCCAGGAACATGATGATGATCATTAATTGCATTTATTTTTAGCCTAAGATCATTGAATTCGAAGAAAAACAGATGAACCCTAATTCTAAGAATTGATCATGAAATCGTGTATGAAACATGATTTAAGCAAATGATTGAGGGTTAATGATCAGTATGAGTGCATAAACAAAATGGCCAAACAATTCTTTGACTGGAATGCAAGAATCATAGAGTTCGAATTTTGAGTTCTTACCTTTTTAAGTTGAAATCTTATTCTTTGAAGGAGTGTTCCCAGAAGCTGTTTGATGATTGCTACAGCTTCACTAGACCATATGGAATGTGTTTGAATGCTTAGATTGGATTGAGAGCACTGTAATGTCCTGACCAATTCCAACTTCCATAGCATGAAGTGTGATTCAAATTTGAAGTTTGAGGTGTTACAGGTCAGGGATGAGTGCTTGGATCACTCATATGGAGTGTATGGGTGATGTTTGAAGTGATAAATTTGAGTTTGCACGAGTGGATTGAGAGATGACACGTTAAGGCTCAAAATTCACACTTATGGAGTTTTCTTGGCAAAATGACTTTTGGTTGTTTTTGTGATGGTTTAAAGTTTCAAACAAATTCTAAATGATGTTTAGAGATGTTTGGATGACACCTTTGGTTAGAACTTTCAAGATTTGGAAGTTGGAATTCTAACCTCTTTGAAAATGAGAAAACTTGCAAATGAAGAAAGAATGAGAAAAAAAGTTTATGATTGTTTTGGTGTGATTTTGAATGAAGAAATTACCTCTATTTTTAGGACAAGAGGACTGAAGAGCACGGCAAGGATAGGATTGGAAGATTTGTGCTAGTTGCCTTAAGGGGTAAGAAAGGAATTTTTGCCATAAATGCACATGGTTAATTTCTAAACCATGGTTAAAAATCTCAAGTAATCTTAATCTCTTCTCAACTATTTCCATCAGATATTTCACTCTTAGTTCCTATCTCTTTTGGTGACAAGGCTTCTAGAAGGAAGAATTTGCAAAAAGACTTGAAAAATTTGAAGAAATGGCTTAAAAATTATGGTTATGGACCTCTAAGTTTCAATTTCAAAACCCTAGCTACACAACAAAATTTCAAGTTCTTGGGCAATTTGGAAATCTTGGAACAAGATCTACAACTTTCATATTTTGAGTTTTTCTTGAATCAAAATGGATATAGGTGAAAAATGGCCATGAAAATGGTGAAAACCCATGTTTAAAACACTTGAAATTTTTTTGAAGTGTTAGAAAAATTTCAAATCTTGACTTTTTGTTGACTTTTTCACACTTTTTGATTTTTTATGATCATGATAGATAATTTGAAATGATTTGATGATTGAAAAAAAAGTGGATTTCAAAAAGTTGACCAAAAGTCAAAGTTTGACTAATCTGAATAGTTGAATTTTTGTTAGATGATTCAGAATTTCTCTGAGAATCAACCATGGCTTTTGGAATGTTTTGAATCAAGAAAATCATGTCAAGATATTTCATTGATGATTTTGAGATAAATCTCCAATCAATTAGGTCATGCATTGAGCAAAAAGTCAATGATACATCATCCTCGATCAAAACCCTAATTGGTCGATTCAAGATAGATCTTGAGGAAATGATTGGAATTTGAAGATTAAATTTTGATGATTGATGAAGATAGATCATTTGAGGTGAGTGAATACTCAAAACCTAATTTGATCATATCTTGAACAGATGAAAATTTTGATCAAAACCCTAATTTGGCTCAAGGAGCACATATACAATCTAACTTATGCTGAAATTGTTAGTGAGGTAATGATGTTTATGTGACAGCGGGTAGATTGAAAATTGTTTTAGGTAGCATTATTTTGGTCAACCAATCCGCTTTCGTTCTGGGAGAAAAATCTCTGATATGTTCTAATGGTGAACGAAGTGTTAGATTTGGCTAATAGAAATAAGAGGAGGTGTGTGGTGTTGAAAGTGGACTTCAAAAAAGCTTATGATTGTGTAAGTTGGAACTTTTTGAGATTCTTGATTGCTAGAATGGGATTTGGAGATAGGTGGATAAAATGGATGGAAGGGTGTGTATTTTCTAGTTATATGTCTGTCATTGTCAACGGGAGCACGACTAAACACTTTAAGGTGGAGAGGGGTCTCCGACAAGGAGATCCTCTTTCTCCCTTTTTGTTTGTGTTGGTTATGGAGGTTCTTACCATGATAGTGAAAAATAAGTGGAAATTGGAGGTTTTAGAGGACATAAGATTAATGAAGAAGTCAAAATGAGTTGAAATTATAGGATTGTTGCGGTTCCTCAAAGTGAGTTAGCATCGCATTTTGTGTCTCCACAAAGCGCTCCATCTTCATTGTTTCTAATCTAGAGCGAGTTAGTGTTGCAGTCATATCCTCCATTAATGTGTCGAGAGTGGAATTCTGGTATTCTTGCGACTCCATAAAATATTGGGTGTGTTGATTGTATAGGAAATTTGGTTGAGGATAAGTAATTGTCGCATTGTAATCCTCCAATGGTGTTTCGAGATCAGATATTTGGTATTCTTGCGACTCCTCAAATGATGGGATTGATAGTTGTAGAGGAAATTTGGGTGAGAGTGAGTTGGGGACGCTTTGAAATTCCCCATCAGTATTTCGAGGTCTGATTTATGGGATTCTCGCTAATCCTCAAAATACTGGGGTTGGGAGTTGTATAAAAAGTTTGGTTGATACATAATTATAAAAACAAGAGTGTCTTAGTCTATACGGTGTAATAACAGATTAACAATATTGACTGTTGGTCTCCGGCAACTTCGCCAAAAACTTGATCGGTAAATTCCACAAGTGCACATAAATATCGAAGTAATATAAAATATTGTCGAACCACAGAGACCAATGTCAACCTAATGTAATCTATCGTTACTTTGTAAAGATAAGGCTAATGAATAATTAGATTTTGGGGGAAACTAAGAACTAAAACTGAAATAAATGAACTTTACAAATAATACTAAATCGAGCTCGGAATATGATTTCCACGTTCCTGAAGGACTTATAGAAAACGGGTACTAATTACGACTATAACTTAGTTCCTTAGAATATACCAACTTAAAGACTTCGCCACACACTGTCGCGGTAATAACTAAAGCCATACTTCCTAATCCCAAGATTTTTCTCTCGCTCGCCCAGTAACTAAGAAATATATTTTGAAAGCCAATAATATTCTAAACGCGTCTAAAGCGCTCTCGCTGTATTTATATTTGTTACCTAATTTCCACTATCCGGTTTTATCCCCCGCGCTCTTGCAGTGACGGCTCTAACCTTAATTAATTTCTCCTTCTCGTGATAAAATCGTGTTAAATAACTTCTCACTCTCGTGACAAAGCTATTTAAATTAGACGTGGAAATTAAAACCAAAACAGAATTCTAATCATAAGTTCGCACCTATTATTTTCTACCGAGTCTGTCGGTAACAACAATCCTCATACACCAGACTCAAGACTATTTAGCTAACCATGGAATCAAGTGTAAAGAAACTAAACATAACGATTACAATTAAGAATAGTGTGGTAATTAAATTAAACAAATGAAACAATAAAAATAAGAAATGGGATAAAGAGGAACCTGTAAATAACACAAAAAGGAAAACTGGAATTACTTCTGAAACAATACAAAATAAACTTCACGTACGATGGCTGGAACTGAAATCATAACATGCCGATATGCTTGACAAATAGGTACAAAATAAAAATAAAAGAAAGACAACACCTAAATCTAATGGTGTGGTAGTTCCTTGATGTGAGAAACTACCACTTTTACAAATGGTAAGTTTCTATCTAAAACATAACTATTAATAATACTCTGGAAAAAATTGGAATAATGAACGAGATAAGAGAGAGAGAGAGAGAGAGAGAGAGAGAGAGAGAGAGAGAGAGACCCTCTTGATTTTGCAACTGCCTTGTATTTATATTTCTTTATCATGGAGCAGTTGAGAAAATATTGCCCTGACGTGAGAGATACTCTCTTCAGAAAATATAGGAAGTGGCTGCTAAATGTGTTGAATCGTTGAGAAACTATTGGAAACAAACTGTGTCGTTCGCAACAAGTAAGGAGAAAAAGTCTCCTTCAAAAGTGTGACATTCGTCACAAGTAAGGAAGAGGTATGGTGGGCCATTGTGAAAGGCGTGCCAATCAGCACGGTTGCTATAAGGGGGTGTGGCGTTCTTCACACCTTTGTGGTGGGCCACACGCCTTGAGTTCTTCTTGGGCTTCTACTTTTGGGCTTCTTGTTTTCTTTATATTTTATGCATTTTTACTTCATTTCTTCTCATTTTTACTCTTTTTCTCAAGCAAGCCTTGTAAACATTAAATTCATGAAACACATTAAAATACCAGCATAATACCATCATAAAGCAACACAATTAAAATCAAATAAAGACATAATCTATGTAAATCAAGCCGAATTTGTGATACATTTTTGTGCTATCAAATACCCCCACACTTAAACAATTTCTTGTCCTCAAGCAATCAACCAACATGATAAAAGAAAATGATTAAGCATGGTTTTTGAAACAAAGGCACGATACAACTCCTAGTCATACGTGGCAACTAGGATAATGTTAGATCGATGGGTACTAAATGTCAACACCAAGGATACCGTGATGACACGAAATTATAATACGTGGTCAAAAACTCTCACCCTATGCAAGCCAGTCTGAATCATTCTATTATAACTCAACTTATTTCTTTTACTTTCATTCGAGCGCAATCACATTAAGCCATTTATCCTTGCACGTAAATAGTTGATTAGCCGGTTAGTATTTTTGGTCATTTAAGCACGGGGTTCTGGTACATAAGTTGGTCGCCTAACTTAATTAGTGCATTCCTTGAGGGGAGGGGAAGGGAGAGAAAGGGTGGGAAAGGAATTTAACTAAATATATGTTTGGTTCAAAGAAGGGGAGGGGAGGGAAGCAACTTTGAAGAACATGTATGTTTGGTTCACAAGGGGGGAGGGATTTTACAGTTAAATTACATTTTTATCCTTATAAATATTCTCATTTGTACTTAGTAAAAATGATTCTAAATAAAAATATTTTTGACATTCAGACATAACAGTAAACAATAATATACATTAGTTTGGCTATATCTCTTCGACGCAAATCAAATCATTTTTTAATAACAATTCTCCGATCTTCATGCTCCATCTAACCTAATAAAATAATTTCTATACTTAAAAATAAGTAAAATAACGTTTGAATGTTAAAAACATTAAACAAATAATGTTAAACTTAAAACTTTTATTTATAACATATAGATACTACATATCATTACTATTATTAATATTATAATAAAAAACTTTATAACTATTATATATTATAAATAAGAATCTGATATAATAATGTTATTATTATAAAAAAAAATTAATATTATTATATATGAAAACTAAATTTGATATAAGTTATAATAATAAGAACATATATTGCAAGTTTTTAAAGCAAATTTTATATGTGTTACAGTTTTACGCATTAATATACGGTATTGCCAACAATGTTAAATTCAATAAGGACAATTTGGGAATTAAAAATATAATTGAGGATAAATTAAATAAAATAATAAAATTTTAACTAATCAATCTTCCTTCCCCTCCAAATTCCTCCAATTTGGAGGGGATCAAAAAGTGAGTGTAAGAGGGATTTTGCTTCCCTCCCTTCCCTTTATAAAAAATGAACCAAACAAATAAATTTATAAATCTTCCCTCCCCTCCCTTCCATCTAATCCCAATCTAACGGACCCTAAGATTCTCTAATACTTCATACCATTGCATTGCACAAAGATCACCAGTGGTATCTCTCTCTCTTGTCTCCTATCTTTGGGTTTGCCCATAGGAGATCACCAAGCACCTTATGAATGGGTTATTTTTCTTGTGTGTGATGATTGATACTTGGCTAACAATGATATGTGTACATTTTTCTCTCTAAATGTTGTAGGTGAATAATGCATAAGTTTCTTATTCAAGGAGTCAATAGGTTCATGTGTTTATTTCCATTCCTTCTCTCCTCAATTCTCAAAGGTTTTAAAATTATTGTCTCATTGGATACTTTTCCTATTATATAGCATGGCCTCTCATTTTGAGTATATGCTTCATGCTTGAAAGAGATCATCAAATTTGAAGGATTCTCCATTCTATGGTCATCCGTCTTGAAATTAGGGTTTTAGACTTTTGGGGACCATATCTTGGTGTTTGTATGAAGATTGGGGATGATTTCATAGTCATTTGATTCTTAAAAGGACTTATAATATGAATATGCTTTGATTCAAGGATTTTAATCGATGAGAAGATTGTTATGGAGGTCTTTGATTTCCAACTCTCTAGATTGATACTTCATCTAGCTTGTATGACTTCAAAGGATCATAACTTGGTCATCTCTTGTCTCCTTGAGATTATTCTTCTTTCACAATGAATCTAAGGATGTCAAATACAACTTAGCTCAATTGTTAGGAAAATAAAATTCTTGGAAATTTGCCTGTGAGGTCAAAAGATTGCAAGTCACTGATGGATTTCTCAATTTTTGGTCAATCAACTTCAAGAGATCATACCTTGATCATCATTTATCACCTTGAGGTCATTATTTTTGCACAACAATCTTGAATATGTGAACTTTATCTCCATACAAGTTTTGAGGATTGAAAGTGTTTCGAAGTTACTTGGAAAAGTCAAAAGATTATAGGTCATTTCATAATTTTTCATCAACTTCACAAGGCCATAACTTTCTCAATTTTTGGAGTTTTTGGTTGGTTCTTTTTGAGAAATTATCTTTGAGAGACCTACTTCATTTCATCTTTGAATGACAAGAGCAAATTTTGAATCTAAGGCCATGTTTGGGTTGAAAACATTATAAGTTTTGTTTTTGTCAAACTTAGAAATTTTTCTAAGTGTGAAAAAGTCAGTTTGTTTTTGGTAATTTCAAAGGATCATAACTTCTGATTCAGGATGTCAAATGCTACCTTTCCAAGTGCATTGTAAACATTGCTATCTCAGTTTTCCAAAGAGCCCAAAATTGTGCCATAAAATTCCCTGGGCAATAAGCCATACATGTTTGAAGGAGGCTCTATGTCATCCAATTTTATTTCGAATCAGAAAATTTACAACATGTAAACTTGGATTACAAGGCGAATTACTCAAATTTTAGATGCTAAACATGTTTAACTAATTGCCTAGATGCATTTTGATACAAATTACACTTGAAATGAGGTCGTTTTGTTGCCCTTCGAGTCACATGTTTGGCATGATTTCAGCCAGCTCGTTTTGCATGAATTCACCACAATTCCTTCTCATTTTCATCACCACTCACTCTCCTATAAATAGAGGACCGTTCCTCACTCATTTCCTCAAGCTTTGATAGCCAAAAAGCCTCTGTCAAACTTCCTCCATAACCAAATTTTCTGCAACTTCGAATTTGTAGTTAAACCACTTACTGTCAAAAATTAACCATTGATTCTTCTTCCTTGAACCTCACTAAAGCTAACAAAACAAGAATTATGCCTTGAAGCTCCCTGAATCGTGCTATGCAAGTCCAGTTTCAAAGCTCTGAAAGTGAACTTTGTTCAGGTAGGAATCTTTATCAAATCGTTTCAAATCAAGCACTATTGTATTCTCCTCATCTCCATGATCCTTGTGATCTTCACAATTTGTGTTTTCATCAAGTATTGACTGAGAATTTTATCAAACTCGTGTACGCTATTATTTGAGTTTTTTCCAAATTGATCCTTGCCCGTTTTAAATAAAATTTTTGCGAGGGTACCATTAGAATCGTCTTGAAGAGACGAATCTAATGATACCGGACTGAGGAATTGATTTTATAATTTAAGGATCGTGTATGGATGATGGCTGGAGGTTGAAGACGACATACGTGTCTCTCTTCAACCAATTAGGGCTTGACATGTTATTTTTTTGAATTAGATTCGGTGTGTTTTTCATATCATGCACGTGTCTCTAGAGCCCTTGGATCTTATTACTTTTGTGAGTCAGACTCGATCCAACGCGTGATATCTTTCCTTGTTTTATTTTTTAAATTTGATTTTAATTTCTGATTCGGTGTGAAAACTAAGGAGGTCCATATCAAGCACAGCGTGTGTGATCCTTTGGATCTGATTACTCACGCGTTTTTACTATGATCAGATGATCCATATTTTTTGACTTTTTATTTTATTTTTTGATTTTATATTTTAAATATTTTAAATTTCAAAAAATCATATAAAATTTATTTTTGACTCAAAAATTATGAAAAAAATTCACAAATATATTTTGAAATATTGTCTTTCTAATTTTTATTTTTTCATAATTTTATTTTCACATTTGATATTTTTTTATGATTTTTCTCTTTTATTTGATGTTTTTAATTATTTAAAAATACTTTTGACATTTGAAAATTCTGGAAAAATTATGGAAGGATCCAATGGTCATTTGACAAATATTGGTGACCTCATTTTATTTTTATTTCTGACTTTGCTATTATTTGTCATTTTTGGTTTATTTCACCATTTTCTCTTTATTTAAAAAAAATAGTTTTTGACTTGTAAAAATTCTTTAAAAAAATTTCAACACTTGTTGACCTTTGTTTGACCTTAGGCAATTTTCTTGGAATTTTATTTTGATGAAAAAATATTATTTATGTATTTCGTCAATAAAATCCAATTAAATGACCTAATTTCAAATTATGTTTTACGCATCATTTAAATTACTTTTAATTCCCTTTTTATTTTGCTGATTTTTAAATTTATTTGGAGTCACAAATTTCCTCAACATCAATAGAATTTGGGTGTTGATATGTCTCTAGACCAAGTCCACCAAGAAAGTTGATTGATTTTGACGAAGTTAGACCGAATAAATTCATCTTATGCAAAATAAATTTGGAACTTATTTCTTCTTCTCCATCTTATTTAAGGCTAAATTACAGTTTTGGTCCCCCTATTTTAGTGTTTTCATAATTTCCGTCTCCCATTTTATTTTTAAACACATTTGGTCCCTCATCCCTACTTTGGCTACAAAAAAAAAACGCTTATATGTCATTTTTTAAAATATGTGGCATATGATAAAATATCAGTTGTGTGTTATACAATTACGAGGAAGAAAAAATATGTATTTTAAAAAGTGAAACATAGTTATTTTTTGTAGTCAAAATGAGAATGAGGACCAAAAGTATTTAAAAATAAAATAGGGGGACTAAAATCGTGAAAATACTAAAATAGGGGGACCAAAAATGTAATTTAGCCTAATTTTTTTCTTTTGTCCCGATTCGGAAAAAGTGATCAATTGGTGGCAAGAACCTTAATGTTCAAACATAAGCCCCAAAAGATGACTTGAGCTTTGATTTTGGTTCAACACTTGTGGTATTTGTCGTGTGGTCGCGTTGATTTTCTAATCAAGCTTTTGGAAAGTTTCCACTAACCTTGTCGATTTGAAATTCTCAATCATCTTTGATCAAGTGATGTAATAATTCTAAAACCTGTGATATACTTGACAAAAAGCAATTGAAACTTGTCGTGTGGTCGCGTTGATTCTATCATGCTTCTGGCAAGTCTTCATGCGCAAGTTTCAAGATGGTCACCTTGTTGACAACTAATTATTAACAATTCGATGATATACTTGACAAGTTTCAAGGTGGTCATGTTTCTATCCTTTATTAATTGCCTTTTATTTTATGCTTTTTACTTTCCGCTTTTATTTTTATGCTCTTTACTTTTATGCACTTTAATTTTAGCTTTTACATTTTATGTTATTTTTTCTTCTTTGCTCACTTGATCACTTTATTTTCTTCTCATTTTGAATTTTTCTCACTTGAGCTTTATATTCCTTTTCCAAAATACCTAATAATTCAACTTGAACATAAAAGACTTTTAATTGGACTTGGTTACTATCTTTGTGCTCGGAGTTTGACTTTTGGACTTAGGATTAGGACCCTTACCTCAGCTTTGAGAATTTTGTGCCCTTGGTGTTATTCTGTCTTGCCTGGTTATTATATTTTTATGCAGGTTATTCCGTTATACTCGATCAAGAGTGGATTTCCTCTAAATACAGTTGTTACTCTTCCCATTTCTTTTCTTGAGACGTGAATCCATCGGAGGCATTGATTTATCTGAAGCTTGGTTTTTTTTCTGGTGATTTGTTGCTTATGTGGTAATCCAAAGGATAGGATGTGGTATTGGCTCTTGATGTCAAGTATTAGTTTTCTCACCCGGTTAGATCTTTCTTTACCCTTACCTTTTACTTTATGCACTTAGGTTAGCCTCTTCATCTCCTCCCATATTCTTTAATATTCAAAATCTTCTCTCTTTTTCAAAGGATTTTTGTTTTCAAAACTCGAACCGCTTTCATAAAAAATCTTGGATTTAGGTCCATGAATTTTCAAACTTTTTTTCTTAATAAACTTGCAATCCATTTAATAATACTTTGACTTTTCTTTTGTTAAGACTAAAAAACACCTAACCTCACTCAAACTTTTTGAGCTCTTTGTGACTTTTCTAAACTAACATTTTTTTAAAATCAACCAACACACAATTTTGATCTTTTTTACCCGAACTACTGGGTTTTGATTTCAACATTGCACATTGTTGGTATGTAGGCCTGGAACTCATTGGAAGTTCTATCAAACCAAAAATTGTATAAAAAAAAACACTTTTTTTCCTCACCCCCACCATCCATTTTGTATATATACTCTTTTTTTTAGAATACATATACAAATTTTCAAAAAGGTTCTTGCGGAGTACTGTAGATGCTTTGGGTGCCTAACACCTTCCCTTTGCATAACTAACCCACGGTCCCAGATCTCTGATTTTTTTTTGTTAGGATTTTTATTCGATCTATTTCCTAGTCCTTTGGATAAAATAAAAGCGTGGTGGCGACTCTTTTGTTATTTTTTGAGTTAAGTCAATTCAATAGCTTATACTCGCAGTTTTTTCCACTACAAAAAAGTGGCGACTCTGTTGGGGATGTTTGACCTATTGTTGGACCATCTCTAAGTGGGTTGACCCTATTTTTGTTTATTTGTATATATGTGCTATATTTGTTATCCCTGTTGTATATATGTTTGAATTTTTCTGATTTTCAGGGGTGCTTGGTGATCTTTTTTTTTTAGTCCTATACCCGGACTCGGGAAAACTTAAGATAGGATGGGCGGTATAGTCATGTTAACTTTTAGGGAGTAATCCCGAAGAAGGAGACATGAGATCCCCCACTCAGTGAAGACCTCTTTGAATGTGGTATTTTGTTTAACCGAGCAATCGGGAGGACATGACTGCTTTCGACCTGAGAGTCCATGAAGCTGAGCAGTCGTAGAACTCTTAACCCATCCTGGCCTTTTTAGGGGTAGTGTGGGGACTATTACAGAGTTATCCGGAAGTAGTTGCTACGTGATACTGCACTCAGACGAGTTTCACCTGAAGGTATTGCTAATTACCGAGTACATCGGGAAGTTGGTAGTATTGGATGGAGGAATGAAAACTATGGGGATTCGGTTTAGAACCTTGATCTACAGGTGACAAAGCTTAGAATATCTTGTGGGTAGTACCCTTTTGACTCCATGCTCGTGACGTCGAACCTATGGACCCCATGTTTGTGATCTTGTGTGTGATTGTTGCATCATGCATCCATACACATTCTTTTTAGACAATTATTCAAGGAACTTAAGACTTACCTTTGCAAATATCTTAGGTATACTTTGACCATGGATTATGGACAGAGGAGGACTCAGAAATACAGTTTCAAGGAACCTAAGATTGAGGGATTAATGAGTTTAATTGATGAGATTGAGAGTCTAGAGGATTTCGGGAAGAAGTATGGGACTATTATATCTTTGATGAAGATGAAGATGAAGATGAAGGACGATCTTCTTTATACCTTGGTTCAGTTCTATGATCTGTTGTATCATTGCTTCACTTTCCCTGACTATCAATTAGTTCCTACCTTGGAGGAGTATTCTTATCTGTTTGGTCGACCTATTACTAGTGTTGTTTCTTTTATTGGTTTGGAGGAGGATCCTAAGTATCATGATATTATTGTTACTATCCATCTGAATAGGTATGAGATTGAAGACAATATGACTACCAAGGGGTGTGTCAGAGGTTTACCGGTTGCTTTTCTATTGAAGAAAGCTCGTTATTTTGCTTATATGAAGAGTATGGAGGCTTTTGAAGCCATCTTTGCCTTACTTTCCTTGGATTGTTCTTGTTTCCCAATGTTAACAACTTTGTTGACATTAATGCTATCAGAATCTTCATGATTGGGAGTCCAGTTCCCAACTTCTTGATGAGACTTATTATTATATTCATCTTTTAAACTTTTGTCGAGAATGAGAGATTATTTGTTGTACACCATTTCTATAATGTTAGTTTGTTTCTCACTTGCCCACAGTTGATGGCTTTTGGAGTCTTAGGAAGGAACCTCGTTGGGCACCGAAGATTATGGATCTCACTCATTCTAATATTTTGTGGTATCGTCAGGTTTATTACAATGTAGAGATTATCGACAGTTGTAGTAGCTTTCCAAATGTGCCTCTTCTTGGTACAAAGGGATGTATTAGCTACAATCATGTTCTTGCGCGTCGCCAGCTTGGTTATCCGATGAAGGATAAACCGAAAAGTATTCATGTGAGTGGCTTCTTTCTTAAAGAGGGTGAAGACCACAGTGCAGTTAGGAAGGATATAGAAAAAGCTTGGTGTCATATTCATAGGAAAAAAAGAGATAATATAGGGAAGAGAGGAGCAGTATCTTTAGAGCCTTATCTTTTATGGGTTCAAGCAAGAGGTGTTGAGTTGAAGATGTCGTATTCTCGCGAAGAACGTTTTGTTGGATATTACTCATGGTTCAAATGACATAGAGGATCTTCAACTTGATTTGGTTAGGATGCAACAAGAGAAGGAAGCTTGGAAGAACAAGTATCATAGATGTCTCATGTAGTAGAGTTGAAGGAAAAGGATGATTTGATTGAGATTCTTGAGAGTCATGTTATGGAGATGATGGAGAAGCAGGAGGATTTACTTTCTTCTAGTATTCACCCAGTTCTTAGTGCTTCTGATCATTCTCACACTCCTCCCGAGTCTGGTGCTTGGAAAGGTTGTGTTGACATGTACGTGATAGAGAATGAGAAACTGAAGGAAGAGATGAGGAAGCTCAAGAGGAAGCGTCTGTCTGTAGAAGGATCTTCTGCAGATTTGGTTTCTTAGGACTCTTAGTTTCTGTATTATATCTCTCTTATACTTGGTTTTATTGAAACTTGTACTGAAGAGTTGTAATCCTCAAATATTTTATTAAATGATATGAGTTTATTTCAGTATTTCAAATGTGTTATACCTTGATATTTTGCAAATTAAATTGTCTTTATTAAGTTCCTTGAATGATAAAAAGAAAAATATAATAATTCATATGCATTGCATGTCATGCATCAAGACGCACACATTCTTGCATTTTCGTACTCTCCCAGGTGTCTTATCCGTTTCTCTGCTTCGTTCAGTCTTCGAGTTGTTGCATTGGTATAAAACTTGAGCCAACTCCAAGAAGAAGATGAAAAATCTAGAGCAAGAGAATTGTGAGTTGCGCGAAGAGGTTACTTCCTTGAGAGTCGGTATGGCCAAATTGACTACTATGGTGGAATAGTTGGTGGTTGCTCAGAATCAGCCACTACCTTCTCCTCGTATCATTCCACCTCAACAGACAACTGTTATCTCTGAAGTTCAAGATGTTCATGTTTTTGCGGTACCATTGGTTTCTACAGTCCAACATTGTATGCCTCATGGTTATCCTTGGGAAATTCCAAAGAATTACATGCCTGAAGGTTATAACCATGTTGCTCAAGTGACCTCCTTGGCCCAACCTGTTGTTGTTTCTGCACCTCCTGTGGTGCATGCTACTCATGTTTTCAACAAAGAGTTTGATAATCCACTCCCTCCTCTGAGTGAAAGCTTAGACTTCTATGATCGAATGGATGGATTTCAAGAACAGTTTGACAAGATGCAGAAAGAGTTGAAAGCCCTCAAAGGGAAAGAGTTGTTCGGTGATAATGTCAATGGTTTGTGCTTAGTTCCTAATGTGAAAGTGCCTTCTAAGTTCAAAGTTCCAGAGTTTGAGAAGTACAAGGGAAATTCTTGTCCCCGTGATCATTTGATGATGTATTTGAGAAGAATGTCCACTCACACTAAAGACCAGCATCTGCTCATTCACTTCTTTCAAGATAGTTTGACCGGTGCGCCTTTGAGGTGGTATATGAATCTAAACAGCAGTTATATTCATACATTCAATGATTTGGTTGAAGCTTTTATGAAGCATTACAACTACAACATGTACATGGTGTCCGACAGTGATCAACTAAGGGCAATGGTTCAGAAAGACAGGAATCATTCAAAGAGTATGCTCAGTGATGGCGTGAGCTTGCTGCACAGGTTATACCTCCATTAAGTGAACAAGAAATGACCAAGGTTTTCCTGAAGACTTTGGGTCCTTTCTATTACATGAATATGGTGGCTAGTGCGCCTAATGATTTTGCTAAAATGGTAAGCATAGGAGTTCGTCTAGAAGAAGTTGTCCGAGAGGGACGATTGTCGAAGGAAGAAGGATTGAGTGGAGTTAAGAAGCCATCCCTTGGATTCTCTAAAAAGAAAGAAGATGTTAATGTTGTTGTTCAAGAAAGGAGAACTAGGCTTCCTAGTAAGCGTCCTCAGAACCAACAAGTTGCTGTTGTTACCCCTGTTGTTGTTGTTGTTGCTCTAACTACTATTCCTTATCACAAAGCATCTCAGCAAGGGCAGGGCCCAAAGAGAGAGTTGTTTGATCCGATTCCGATGACTTATACGGAGTTGTATCCAACATTGATTCAGAGGTACTTGGTGCAACCAAGGGCTCCTCTAGCTGTTCTAAATCCTTTTTCATGGTATTATAAAGCTGATCAGACTTGTGCATACCACCAAGGAGCTCCAGGACACAATATTGAGAATTATTATTCGTTAAAGTCAGAAGTGAAAAAGATGGTCAGATCAGGTTTGTTGTCTTTCAAGGACATGTGTTCTAATGTGTAAGGGAATTCATTGCCCAAACATGGAAATGTCGTGAATATGATTGATGGAGAGATCAGAGTTTATGATGCGAATTCGATCATTGGAGATCTTGTGAAAATGCATGCTGCTCTCTTTAAAGTTGGTTATTGCACTCATGATCATGTTGCTTCTAATGTGTGCAGCAAAGATATTTGTGGTTGCGAGAAGATAAAGAGTGATCTTCAAGATATGATGGACAAGAACCTTATTCAGGTTATCAGGCTGAAGGATGAGCCTGCAGTTGAAGTGAATGTTGTCCATGGTCCTCCTAGAGAAGTTCAAATCCATGACTTGAACGAGACTAATACTAATTTGGTGAATTTGCATGTCATGTTCAATTTCATTGAAGGGCAAGAAGTGCACCGATACAGTGAATGCTCAGTATGTAGCAAAAATCATCGTGGTTGTGATGTGGTGAAAAGAGGTATTCAGCGTCTGTTAGATGAAGGCACTATCCAGATTATAGTAAGAAGAGTTGGTTTCAACAATGGCGTCAACATGATCGAAAGTTTGTCTGAAGAATCTGATGATGAATATGCTTCTGTTGATGTATATTTCTCCACTGATGAGATAGGCGAAGAAGCATATGTAAATGTCATTGTGTCGCATTTTGATATTCCCACTCCTGTGGAAGTAACCTATTACAGCAAGCCGCCTGTTGCTCCTTTGGTTATTAGCTTGCCTGGACCTATCACGTATAGTTCCAACAAGGTTGTGTCATACAAGTATCATGCCACCATTCTAGAAGGAGATGTTGAGGTTCCAATTCAACTGTTGCCTCAGGTGGAAAAGAGTTTGTTTGTCTTGTGCAGGGAGCATTAATGGACAGAAATGATGGAGAAGATTTTGACTGGGTCGATGGAAACAAAAATAAGTTCTCGGTCAAGAATTTCTACGAGACTATTTGGGATGGACTAGAGAATTCTTCTTTGGCAGGAGATTTAGTGATAGCCATTAAGAATTTATGGGAAGTTAAAGTAGCATCTAATATCCTATTTTTCAGTTGGAGATTTATTCTAAATCGCCTTCCTACCAAGTATCATCTTTTGAAAAGGAGAATTATGATGGACAGTAACTGTGTGTTTTGCAACAGGGTTGAGGAAAACATAGATCATATGTTCGGTATGTGTGAGATTTCGTTGAATATTTGAAAGAAGATTTATCAGTGGTTAGGAAATAAGCTGGACTTATCAATGACAGGTTTTATGAGTTTTTTTCTTAACTGGGATAAGCTTAAGTGCAGGAAGGTGAGGATTACAATCGCGGTGATATGGCTAGCTACATTATGGTGTTTATGGGTGTTTTGTAATTCCATAATATTGAAAGATTATGTTTTCAATTTTGATGAATGTTTAACGTTGATAGTTCATAGTTCATAGATCTTAGTCATGGATGTGTTCCTTATGTACTATCTCAGATGGTTGTAATTACTCGATTTGGAATACTTTGTCTCTCCTTTGTTTTAGAATGTAAGGGCTTTCTGTTTTGTAATTTTGGACGGAGTATCCCTTGTACTCCCTTTTAATAGATTATTGTCTACTAAAAAAATGTTGACATACTTTATAAAGATTTTTAATTCCAACTTTTGATAAGACTAAATGTTTTGAGTTTTGGAAGTTAAAGAGGTTGGTATGATGATGATTCCGCCATGATGTTTTTAAATGATGTGTTGCATTATAAAGAGACGTTATTACCATTGTTGTACTCGTGTTACGAAGCATGAATGTGTTTATGATGTTTTGTTATGAAGCGTAACACCTTTGTGCGGTGATTTGTATTGATTTATCCGTAGACTAATCATGATTTACATGTGGGGTTAGAATGGTGTTATATTAGTGGTATCAGAGTAGGTCGTTTCGTCCGACCATGTTGTCTAATGTTGTTATTTCTTAGTACGCTACATGTGTGTGAAACATTGTCGGTGCTTACTTCTTTTTCTAACCATTTTCCTACATGAGTTGGATTAAAACAATGGAGAAGCTTTTGCTTCTCTAAGATGTTTCAGTTGTGAAGTGTTGGCTTGGTATGCTGTTGATTTCAAAAGTGCAAGTGTTATTGAAGTTCTGTTATTTCTTAAACTCGAAGAGAGCATGGTATGATGATGATTCTACTGCTATGTTTTTAAATGATGTGCTTCATTATATAAAGATGTTATTACCATTGTTGTAACCCGTGTTACGGAGTAAGAATGTATTTATGATGTTTTGTTACGAAGTGTGGCACCCTTGTGCGGTGATTTATATTAATTTATTTATAAACTAATCATGATTTATATGTGAGGTTAGAAGAGTGTTACATTTCCATAGATAAAAATAGTTCAAATGTTAGATTTGTAAAAGAATAGTGTAACATATATATTATTACGTTAATATTAATAAAGGTGCAAAAAAATTACTAGAAATAGACAATTGTTTTCGATCAATTGTTAAGTCTTCCACATATTACCCTCAATTAGTTTGGAGTAGAGGTACACCAAACAAGAAACCCCTTAGTTATACTCGTGGATCCTCTCCAATTCAATCAAATATCTAAGGTAGATAACACCGACATATGTCGCACTTTTGTCAAAAAAAAAGGATGTGACAACCAAAACTAAGAGGTATGACCTCATTGCACACGCTCTATGGTATGATACCTTGGAATCATCACCATCAACCTCCAAATTGTATCCACATGGTGCTCATACAAATCAATCAAAAATGAAAACCTAGCATCTCATCATTTGGTGTCATCTAACTTTTGTTGAGCTTTCCTCGAGTCAGCTCCCAAATATGTCATCGTCATGTCTAAGGCCTTAGGTCTGGTGGTTATGGAGTAGTTAAATATTTTCACTCAAATATGATATACATCTTACTTATAGAAAGATGAAAGGACAGAGTCTCTATATCTCATCTCTCCACAAAAGTAGATAATAAATCATAATTAATACAACCATAGTCAGTTGTGCATAAGCCTTGCAAAAAAATTTGAGTGAAAATTAATCAGTATCTTCATTGTCTTCCTAACTTATGTTTATAGGTTTCAAGGGACTCGGCTAGATTAGTAGCTAAGGATATTTATCCCTTAACCTGCTCAATGGATTACTCTATGAGATAATAATCGTGTGATATAAGCAGTGGTTCACTTTAGGCAAAACTCTCACTAAATAGTTTGGATCCACTCTTGGTTATTGAGACTCTTATGAGATTTACCCAATCAAAAATTGCATTCACAAATGAGAAAAATACATATATTTATTGGCAATGTTCCTTCTTTGCCATGTTCATGTTAATTGAGTGTTACTAAAATCCAAATCCAATAATCCAAAATGAACATTTTGATGATAAAATTGGTTTGATCTCAATATGAATGAGCTTTCATGTATACATAAATAATAACCTGTGAAAAGCCCCACACAACCAATTGAAAGAAATGCTATATTTCCAATTTTATTTTATTCTTAACTACAATTACAACATAAATGACACAATATAACAGTGCTGCACAAAACTGTACTAAGCTCACTTCCATTTGAGGGACTGCCTAATGCCTGTATAAATGAGTCCTACAGACCTACCAATCAAACTAACCAAAAAGAAAGAGATCGCTTCACTTGCTTTATTAATAACTTTTCTAACAATCGGCATCGTGATGTCGGACAATTCCAGGAGAAGGCTGAAGTAATACCGCCTGCAATACATTAGCACCGGCATCAATTAGATTTATTGCGAGAGAATCTCTTCTAAATTTGAGTGTTATTAAAATCCTAAATAGGTATGGCAAGGATATAACATACCATCCTATCAGGGCTCTTAACTCCTTGGTCCGCTTTACAGGCATTGAGAAATGGCTTATCACAATAGAGTGTAACTCATGTGACATGGTTTTTGAAGATTGTTGGGTAAGATTCCTCCACCAAGATTGTTTTTCAGTCTGACTACTGTCAGGTAGATTAATGGGTTGTTTCTCAAGTGTACACAAGTCAAAGCGATCCTCATACATTGACACAACTGTGTCCATGTTGTGGTGCAACCACTGGTTCAAAGCGACCTGAAACAACAGTGTAGATGAAAGAAAATCTAGGCAAAATAAGTAGTAAATTTAATAAGATGTACATGTGGTTAAGTGTACATATCTAAACAGAATACTTTGCATTTGACCCTCTCCTCTCCTGGGGTACCATAATTGAATCCCAAATACTAAGTTCAGTTGACACTGGATTTAAAGACAATGATTTAAGATATTTATTTCTTCTTTATTGTAGGTAAAATTAGTTTAGGACCGTTGTGTATAGCTTTTAATATCTTGCAAGACTTGCATCTCATGAATTACAATATGTTCACTAGTATTTAAGTTGTATCATATTTCCCCATCTTGGGAGAATCGGCATCTGCTCCAAAACACTAGCAACTTTTATTGCGAAAAAAAATCCTAATTGCCTTCAATGTACAGAAGCCTAGTAGTCACCTTTACCGCAGACCCCTTTTCGCGGCCTACATAACAGCTATCAAAGCTTTAAGAGCACCCTTAGCAGTGTAGACCATTGTGGGTCACGTTGCCGGCCGCCATTGATTTGATAGAAGACCAGCCAAAAGAAGCGCATCCTTAAGACTGAGCAACCCCAGCAGGGCTCAAAAATTATAGTACTTCCATGTGCGACTGTATAGAGCTCAGTTCACACAACCACTGCCATTTGTGAGCTCATCTATTCTAGTTTTGAGGGGTGTTTGGTCCTTTTTGAAGCACTTAAAAAGATTTAGGAGAAGCTTCACCAACCGCATTACTCCATCGTCCTAGGATATAAGTAAATTTAGCAAATGGCACACGAATTAAGAAATGTAGATTTTAAGAAAAGTATGGCTTACTTTCCAAAACTACTTTCATTAACTCCATTTATAAACGGTATGGAAAAGGGAAATTACAATAATTGAAAAAAGAAGCATCAATTAACAAGAATTGGGTTTGATCCATGAATGAAGAGATAAATACATTGGAAGAAATCAGACCTGGGAGATTGTTGGTAAGTTGAAATACACAACAGTCGTTGGTTGCTAATGGATATATAGAGTGAAATATCAATTTGATGGTACCTGAATTGGCATGAAGTACCGCTAGTTGCAAGGAAATATACCCAGACAATCAGACATATGTGATCGACTATGAGGAGGTGTTTGCCTCAGTTGCAAATATGAATACTGTCAAAGTCATTTTATCCTTGGCATCTCACTTAGGGTAGGAGTTACAACAATTTGATGTTAAAGATGCATTCATGCTGTTGGAAAATATCTTATTTCCCTTTTTATTATTTCTGTTTATTGTCTTTTATTTTTCTTTATTCTCTATTAAAGAGAATTAATTATCATTATTGTATTACTACTATATATACCAGCCTAGAGCTGAAGAATAAGATATAACAGTATTTTACCATTCCATTCAATATGGTATCAAGAGCTCTGTGTTAGGGTTTACTGTAAAGCTTTCACAACTAGTGGGGTTCGGGGCGTAGCCCTGGAAAAAAAAATTGTTCGACCCGTTTTCTTACCTGACCCGATTCACATACCCGTTTAACTCCCTATGATGAATTGCAACACCAGTTGGCCTACTCTAGGGTTCGCCTACACCGGATCCAATAATGACAGTGGTGGCCGCGGTGATGGCGGTGGCTGCGGTGGCCTCGGTAACGGCGGTGGTCGCGGTAACGGTGGTGGCAACAGCGGTGGTCACGGTGATGGCGGTAGCCGCGGTGATGGCGGTGGCCGCGGTGACGAGTCGTCGTCGGTCATAAACAATGGCAGTTACTTCAATATAGGCGGCAATGACCAAGAGGATTCCTCATATTCCCTCAAGGTCAATATTCCTAAGATGAATGGGAGTAACTATAGTGAATGGGCCCAAACAGTTCGCTTGGTTTTGGATAGCAAAGTGAAGCTTGATTTTTTAACAGGAGCAGTAGCCGAACCGGCAGGAGGAGACCCTCTTTACAAACAATGGAAATCTGAAAACTCCTTGATTATTGCATGGTTGGTAAGCTCAATGGAAACTGGAATAGGTAAGCCGTACATGTTTTTGCCTTCTGCAAAGGATGTATGGGAAGCTGTTAAGGAAACATACTCTGATATTCAAAATTCCTCACAAATTTTTGGTTTAAAATCAAAGTTATGGCATGCGAAACAAGGAGACAGGAATGTTACTGTTTATTACAATGAGTTGTTGACCCTTTGACAAGAGTTGGATCTATGTTATGATGACAATTGGAGGTGTACAGAAGATAGTGTTCTGTTTCTCAAAAGACAAGAAAATGATTGTGTCTTCATGTTTCTCGTTGGGCTCAATAAAGACCTTGATGAGGTAAGAGGTAGAGTTCTAGGAAGAATACCATTGCCAACTCTTCGTGAAACTTTTGCAGAAATCAGAAGGGAGGAGGCACGTCAATGTATTATGATGCGCAAGATACCACGAAACTCTAAATCTGAAGGCTCAGCTTTGGCTTCTAGGAACCTTGGAGAGGGAAAAAAGGTTAGACAAAGTTCCTTGGTGTGATCACTGCAAGCGCGAATGGCATACGCGTGAAACCTGTTGGAAGCTCAAAGGGAAACCTCCTAACTGGAAGAAGAAAGGTGGTCGTGCATTTCAAGCTAGTAATTCTGATCAAGGACAGCAAATCTCTTCACCTCAGCTTCCACTCACTACGGAATAACTAGACAAACTGTAGAAACTCCTCAAGTCTCCAACTCCTTCTTGCTCTATTGCAACAAAAGGTAATTTTGCATTTATTAGTGTCAGTCTCAGTCATACTTGGATAGTAGATTCAGGTGCCTCTGATCATATGACAAGTGAATCTACTTTGTTCTCTTCATATAGTCCATGTGCAAGTAATCAAAAAATAAAAATCGCAGATGGCTCTTTTTTAGCCATTGCAGGTAAAGGGTCAGTTGTGTTGTCTCCGATGTTAACTCTTAAAAATGTCCTTCATGTTCCAAGTTTATCTTGTAATCTAATGATCGTCAGTAAATTAGCCCAACATATAAATTGTCAAACTAATTTTTTCCGATCTCACTGTGTCTTTCAGGATTTGAACTCGAGGAAGATGATTGGCAGTGCTAAGGAGAGTGGAGGACTCTACTACTTTGACATTGGATTTGCATCACAACTACCTTCAAAAACAATAAATTCCTGTTTTGAGTCTTTTTCTGTTTTGAATAATAAAGATGACAACATTATGGTATGGCATTTAAGATTAGGTCATCCTAGTTTTCGTTACTTAAAACACTTGTTTCCTAAGTTATTTAACAATAAGAACTTTTCTTTGTTTAAATGTGAAGCATGTGAGTTTGCAAAACATCATCGTTCCCAATTTTCAATACAGCATTATAAACCATCAAAACCTTTTTCTATTATTCACAGTGATGTTTGGGGCCCTAACCGTACAAGTACACTCTCTCAAAAAATGGTTTATCACATTTATAGATGACCATACAAGAGTATGTTGGGTGTACTTGTTAAAGGGGAAATCAAATGTTTGTCAGGCTGTAAAGAAATTTTTTACAATGGTGCAGAATCAATTTTCAAACAAATATCCAAGTCTTTAGAAGTGATAATGGCAAAGAATATTTTAATACTATCATGGATGATTTTTTTCTAAAAAATGGGATTGTACATCAAAGTTCATGTCCTAATACTCCTCAATAAAATGGAGTTGTCGAAAGGAAAAATAGACATTTATTGGAGGTTGCTAGAGCTCTACTTTTTTCAAATAATTTACCAAAATATTTGTGGGGCGAAGTTGTTTTAACAGCTGCATATTTAATGAACAGAATGCCCTCAAAAATTCTGAATTTTCAAACTCCAATTAATACTTTCAAAGAATGTTTTCCCAGTACTCGTGTTTTAATTTTAACTGATCTGATATTAAGAATCTTTGGTTGCACAGCATTTGTTCATGAACATAAAAATGTTGGAAAACATGAACCACGTGCTATAAAATGTGTTTTTGTTGGATACTCTATAACCCAAAAAGGATATTAATGTTTTGATCCAAAAAACAAGAAAAGGTTTGTCACTATGGACGTTACATTCTTTGAAAATAAACCTTTTTTTGATGACACTCATCAAGGGTGGGATATAAAAGAAGACTTGTTTCAAATTGAGGACATGAGTTTTTTAAATAATTTATCTTTACCTGCGTCACAAAGTTCTGAGACTTATACTTCTGCACCAACAAAAATTGGTCATGATTCTTTAACTGATCCTACTCCTTTTATGAGTAAGGAACTTTGTGAATCTGAGCCCACATTTTCTCATGGAAAAAATAATGAAATTCCTGAAAACAATAATAGTGATGATCTAATTAAAATGCCACAAAATAATGAGTCACTTCAGGAAAACAGATTTGAATTAGGAAACGGAATTTGGAAAGGGAAGGTTTTTGTGAAAAAACACCACAAAGAAAGGGATGAGTCCACATCTCAACACTGTCAGGAATCTGAATCGGGGAATGATCAACCTCCTAAGAATAGGAAAGGTAAGTCCATCTTTGTTTCTGAAAGTAGTATTTTGTATCCTAATGTTGATGATCCTGTTGCCATTAGAAAACCTGTTAGATCTTGTACTAAACACCCCATATCCAATTTTATATCATATTCAAATTTGTCTTCATCTCTGTCTGCCTTCACCTCTAGTGTAGAAATTCCAAAAAAAATATACAGATTGCTCTAGAAATTCCAAAGTGGAGGGAAGTTGTACTTGAGGAGATGAAAGCTCTAGAAAAGAACAAAACTTGGAGTGTTACAACGCTACCAGATGGCAAGAAGACAGTTGGATGCAAATGGGTGTTTACTGTGAGGTATAATTCAGATGGGTCAATTGAAAGGTACAAGGCTCGCTTGGTGGCTAAAGGCTTTACTCAGACCTATGGTATAGACTACTCTGAGACATTTGCTCCTGTTGCCAAACTGAACACTGTAAGAATTCTTTTATCTCTTGCCGCTAACCTGGATTGGCCCCTACATCAGTTAGATGTTAAGAATGCATTTCTTAATGGCGATCTAGAAGAAGTCTACATGGACATTCCTCCTGGCTTTGAAAACAAATTGGATCAAATGTATGCAAACTAAATAAGTCTTTGTATGGACTAAAACAGTCCCCTAGAGCTTGGTTTGAAAAATTCACTCAGTCCGTGAAGAAACAAGGGTACATTCAAGGACAGGCTGATCACACCTTGTTCACAAAGTTCTCTCAAGATGGAAAATTTGGTGTCCTGATTGTATATGTTAATGATATTGTCCTTACTGGAGACGGTACAGTTGAAATGGCTAGAGTAAAAGAGAAACTAGCAGTAGACTTTGAGATCAAGGACTTAGGATCCATGAGATATTTTCTTGGTATGGAGGTTGCTCGGTCAAAGAATGGTATTGTGGTTTCACAGCAGAAATACATTCTAGACTTATTAAAAGAAACAGGAATGAGTGGATGTCGTCTTGCAGATACCCCTATGGATCCTAATGCTAAACTTTGGGGAGAAGGAAATGTTCCGGTTGATACTGGAAGATATCAGAGATTGGTTGGAAAACTGATTTATTTGGCACACACCCAACCTGATATTGCTTTCTCAGTTAGTGTAGTAAGTCAGTTTATGCATTCTCCTTATGAGGAACATCTTGAGACAGTCTATAGGATACTGAGATATTTGAAGGGAAATCCTGGTAAAGGCTTACATTTTAAGAAAACTATTCAAAGAAATGTGTCTATCTTCACCGATGCTGATTGGGCAGGTTCAATCACAGATAGAAGATCGACCTCTGGATATTGTACCTATGTTTGGGGTAATCTTGTGACATGGAGAAGTAAGAAACAAGGAGTTGTAGCAAGAAGTAGTGCGGAAGCCAAGTTTAGAGCTATGTCTCAAGGTATTTGTGAAGGATTATGGATCCTTGGAGTATTAGAAGAACTTAAGATGAAAACTGAACTTCCATTAAAATTATACTCTGACAGTAAAGCTGCCATTAGCATAGCTCGTAACCCAGTTCAACATGGCAGAACCAAACATATTGAGATTGATCGACACTTCATAAAAGAGAAGTTAGATGCTGGAATCATATGTCTCCCTTTTGTAATTTCAAATCAGCAAACTGCGGATATCCTAACCAAAAGCAATGAAGCACGGACACGATACGAGCATCGGATACGATACGTATCCGATACATAGATATGTTACTAATTAATTAATACTAGATACAATACGTTTAAGATACATATATAAAAATTAAAATTAAATATTTAATTAAATCAAAGTCTTCGTAACAAAATTTTAATACATTACTATATTAATGAAAACTATTAAATCTAAAATATTAGAATAGTATCAAAGTCTTCGAATCAGATTTTGAAGATGTTGTTGATATTGTGATGCTTTAAGAATTTTTAATGAAAATGTAAAGGATGAAGAAGGGAATAATTAAAAGGGCACGGTTGCACACTCTATATAGAGTACTTATAATGGGATTTGAAAAGAATATTGATCATTGAAAAGTTTTAATAAATGGCAGGATTAAATATCAATAAAATTCAAAAATAAAAATGGAAAGAAAATAACTTTACTATTAGAATTGTAATGAAAAATTGAAAATTGATAATAAGAATTGAAAGGAAGCGTGGGATTGAAAATAAATGTAATGATGATTCATAAACATCATGATTAGTATAATAAATTTTATATATTGAAAATTGAAAAAAAAAATTATGGAGAAGTGAAATGTTTCTTGAAAAATTGAAATTGATAAGCCAGAAGTAAACACTATAAACTAATGGAATGATTACAACAGTAATAATAAAAATTATTAAAAAGAAAAATAATTGAAAAATCACGTATCGGAACGTATCAGAGCGTATCGCCTCCGTATCGAAATATTTTTTAATTATTTTTTAAATAATTAGTTTTGGATACTCCTCCGATATGTATCGCGCCGTATCGGAGCGTATCGGCGTATCAGATACGATTCAGCAGCATTTTTGAAGTATCCGTGCTTCATTGACCAAAAGTTTGGCAAGACCAACCTTTGAACATTTGATAGACAAATTGGACATGATAGATATCTATGCACCAACTTGAAGGGAGTGTTGGAAAATATCTTCAATACATGCATAGGAAACCTCGAGGAGGAAGTGTATATAGAGATTCTGCAGAATACGATTCAACTAATGGAGGGAACAAGGTATGTTGAATGAGAAAGGACGTATATGGGCTCAAGCAATCTCTTCTCTCCAAGCATAAATGTCTAGAATATCATGCGAAGGAAGTGAACATGAAGAAGACATACTAAAATATCAGTATGCCCTTAAAGAGATTTTATTAATTAACGGAGCATTAACAAAGCTAATTACTATATTTGTCAAGTGTTTTAACATTAGTTGACTAAAAAAGATGCACAAGGTATGAACTTCTATTAAATAAAAATGCATAATCTAGGTGATAGAACTGGAACTAGGGATTTATCAAGAACAATATCGCAGTAGGAAATTCCTCTCTATGTTAGTATGAAATTTTACTGATTTTACTGAAAACACTTTACAGATTTTCGTAGAATCTGAAACCTCCCAAACATAATTCTAATTCATAATTAATATCTAAAATACATTTTCTTATTAGTAGAGATTAATTTCCCACCGACAGCTTCACTTCTAACTGCTTACTGACAGTTACACAACTGTCAGTTAAAGGATAAAACTGTTGTGAGGAGTTATGACCCTTTGTAAAAAAAAAAACTGCCCTCTCCTTATACCGCAGAATACTAGAAAAATATAAGTGATGGAAAGATAAAGAGAGAATTTGAACAATTCCAGTTAAATTGTTTTTAAGCAAATATTGTTGCTTTGGCTCCTAACCATATTAATGCATAATACAAGGAGAATGGATTTTTGAAGTTAATAATTGGATGCTATTTTAGAGAAAAATATCACTCTGAAGAACCACCATAGAATTTTTTACTAAAAAGGATCACATTCAGTTCTTAGAGCTCCGAGATAGAGTGAAATAGACAGATATGGGTAAACAAGATTCATAAGCTTGAAATTTATACCTCGTTACGTAATTTTTGGAGTTCCCTGGTGGACATAGCACAGAATGACATGTCCCAACTATTTGTTTTACTCGACACCTTACTATCAACAGAAATAAACTCCAGATAGACGCTTGCAACCCCGTCTGCCAGAGCTATCACTAAATCTTCCAATATGGAAACGCCATGGGTAGCAAATATACTGGAATCATAACAACTATCATCCCTGACAAAAAAAGGATGACTGGTGAGTATCTTAAATCAAAAGACAACACTGGAAATGAATTTAGAAGTTAACAACAACAACAACTAAGCCTATTCCACTAAGTGGGTCAGCTACATAGATTAAACTATGTCATAATGTTTTGTCATATATCATATCTCTATCCAACTCATTAATCTCTAGCTCTTAATAGGTTATAGTAGTTTTTCTAGGCTTTCCTCTACCTCTATTGATTTGACTATAGTCTACATCTGATCTACTCTCCTTACTACATAATCTATAGATCTTCCCTCTACATGTACAAACCACCTAATTCGAGTTTCCACCATTTTTTCTAAGGTGTTACCCGAACATTTCTCTAATGTTGTCATTTATTATCCTATTTTGTCTAGTCTACCACACATCCTATGCAACATCCACATCTCTGCTACGTTTATTTTATTCTCGTTTTGGTTCTTTACAGCCCAGCACTCCGTCTCATACAAGATTGCTGGTCTTACAGTTGTACGGAAAAAAATCCTTTAGCTTGAGTGGTACACAAGCTGGGATAAAAGGAGAAAGAAGTGTTACGTAGTCGACGGTCAACTTAAAATTTAGTCGAATCACTATGACAAGGATCAAATATGAATTATGAAGTTAAGAAAAAAGGAAATTATGAGATGACATTGGACTCAATAATAGGTTAAAAAGAAATAAAAATAGTTAACTACTCCTATATAGACAGAAATCGCTCATTCAAAAATCAAAACAAGTTGCTTTGTAAACCAGGCAACAACAATATTGTAAACCCAAACTCTCAAAATTATGAAGTGGCTCATATATCGGATATTCCTTCTGATAAATACCACTCTTTCCTTTATTTCTGGCCTAAAAACATATTTTTCAGTACAAGATAGCACGAGAAACTAAAATTTTCTCTGTACTTTGGTTATGTTCCTATGAGAATAAGCAGAAAAGAATAAGACAAATCTCTCATGACAAAAGAACAATTATTCTACAAGTTTTGTGCCCACGGGTAACACACCAAAACTGGCAGTTAAGTTAGTTGAAAAGCATTCAGTCATAGACTAGATACCAGAGAAAAGATGTGTAAAATATCTAACGATAATGTAAATGCCAAGAGATAATCAGGCAAGCATACTCATCAATTAAATTATTCATGCTTCATACATAACAAAATTAAATTAAAATGGGACCAGAAAAAGTCATAAAAGTGCAAGTAAAAAAAATTACCTAAGCAAACCGAAAGTAAGATACCAAAGTAGTTCTGAATACAGATCCTTCTTGCCAGACCTTGTAATGTTCTGTGCAATAGCGTTATCCCCTTTCACTTTTTCAAGTATCAAAGAAAGAAACTCCTAAGAACAATTTCCAAGAACTAAAATCAGTACATATGAAGCATTTAATAATTTCTTAATGATTGTCATATCATGTATGCAAGACAATACAGGCAATTTAATAAATCATGTGGTGAATTATCGGATATGTACTCAATACTTTTTCTTTTCAATTTTCTCTATCAAAACCATTTTAGATAAGAATTACAATGAGCCTACATTACTCAAATTCACGCCAATCCAAACAAAAATACCAGGTTTGCTCATTGTTTGCTTTGCGGCGAAATGAGAGAAACTGCTGGCCCCTCTTTCAGTGGAACTTTGCTCATTGTACTTTAGACTTTACAAAGAAAAGTGCAAAGTTATATTCCTTTGTCTCATTATGTCATTTTAAGAATGTTAATTTGTCTCAAAATACTTACGACTTTATAATATCAAGAAAGTATTAATTATTTTTCAACAATACTACATTTATTGGTATCTCAGCCCAGTGTTGTCAAATTTCAGCCATTGTGGCGCCATGGTGGATATTGGTGGCGGTTTTTTGGCTCTTCGCTGAGAAGGATGGAAGCACCACAACGCCATATGTCGGGCTTTATTGCGGAATTTTGGCGCTCCGCCATCGGTAACACTGTCTCAGCCTACATACTATAACTAATCCATATTATCTATCTATCTAACTACCACAATAAAGCATTTTAGTCAATAGAACTTATTTTATCATTGCAATTATTATAATAAATGATTTACTTAAGATGTGTGCATTACCTTAAATGACAAGTAATATGAGACAAAGGGAGCAGTTGTTTGGAAACTCATAACATTGTCAATCGCAGACAGCAGAAAATAGCAATTTGTTAAAATTTCGCTACACAAGCTATTTGACAACATTTTGTATTAAATAGCATATCACGGAATAATAGCGCTTTGTCCAAAATCCGCTACGCGGCAGCGGTTTAGCGCCACTATAGCTGCTATTTAACAACACTAGAAACACTAGAAAATTGAACGATTGAAATCATATTAACATTTATTATATATGTGCATGTAAGTTATCATTAACTCATCCATTGATTTTCCAATCAATATTATAACTCTAAGAATCAACCCCTCACAGATGAAAGGTAGGGGCTGCTTATAATATACCTACTACCATGGGTTTGACCTTCTACTAAATCACATCAGGGAAGGAGCTTTATAATACCGGGTTTCCCTGTCCTAATAAAACTCTACAATTTTCTCTTTAAGGTGCATTCACCATTTTTGAGAAGCCAAACCAGCTTACTTTATACAACTTGTGGAATTTTCTTGAAAACCTGAAATTAGAATATTATGAAAACGGGATTTATCTTATGACTTAATAACCTGGATTTAAGAAGTTCAATATACATAAGATATCATCCCATACACCTAGCTCTTAGAAATTTATAGTACTCAAATCTATCCAACCTAATTCAGCAACTTACTCAAATGTACTAGTACTAGTTGAAAGGCCATAAATTTACAGATATATCATATATGCCCTTTATAAAATTACCTTGTCAGTCTTGCCTTTTACTAGGAAAAACTCCTTTTCCAGCCATTTAGCACAGATAGAATGACAAGATCTTTGAATAACTTCAGAAAAAACTTTGAAAAGATCATCCATACCAACAGATCTGGAAACACTTGAGTTATTATTAACCTGGATAAAAAAGTAACAATTAAATACATGCTAGAATAATTGTAAAAATAGCTTACACCAACTTATTCACTTTGGTATGGATTTTTTAGTTAGGAAATGAGTTAGAAAAAAAAAACAGCAATGAAATGTACAAGGAATCAAACTTTTGGACTGATTTTTAATTTCAAGAAAACCAATTAATTTTAAAGTCTAGTAGTTAAGTATAAAATTGTCCATTGATTGATATACTAGACGGAAACAAGTAAAGTAGTAAATGAGTGGCTGGGATATTACCCAAAACATAGCATTCATTAAGATTTCTTTCGAATAAATTTTGTAAAGGTATGATATCTAAGATATACAGAACCAGAAGACATTTCAAGCATTTATTGCATTCCAATTTGTCAAAATTTCAAATTATACCAAAATAACATAACATGTGTATATGAAAAACAATGAAAAGAGAAAATAAAAACAATCCCTGCCTCTTCCTCAATTTGCAGAAAAGCAGCCCAAAGTAATCTTAACTTTGGACCCTCGGCCACGGCATTTAAACTCAAGGGTTTTTTTGAATATTGAAGGACGGTGTCCCCCGCATAAGCCTCATTCTCTAATGCCTTTAGTGAAATCAAAAGTTTTTCTCTCACCACATCTAATACATACTTTGACTCAACTTGATCATTTTGCTTCGTTGCACTGCAAAAGGGACAAATGTTCTCAAGTAATTAGAGAAATAACAATCATCTCTCTCCAAAAAGTTTAACAATATTTCTATCCGCGTATATGATTAAAAACAATTAAACCTTGATATCTTGACCTGCTTACCCTTACCTACCAGAAATGTCTGAGCTCTCACGTAACGCATTTTTAATAGATTCGATCTTTTGATCACTGGTATAAGATTTTTTAATAGGAACTACTCCGGCCATATAAGTGAGCAATATACTTCCCATCAAAAGAACCCGATTAACAACAGGCACCAAACTAGAGGCTGTTGAACCATCAAAATCAATCAAAGCTCCTATGCCATTGCAATTTAAAGGGAATGTCCGAAGAGAGTGAGTCATTTTTAAATCTGGAGCCCTAAATACACTTGGCTCGTATGTTTTCTGTGTTGAGAAGTGGAAATATTCACATCCATTTCTGGAATACTTTCTGCAGCAAAAAGTAAATATTCAAACATCAGGCCATCAAATTCGCGATACCAGACATAAAAAAGCAACAAAGATCACCACTAGTTTTATAAAAACAGGAAAGTCATACTTCCTATCTATCAAAACTATGTATTAAGAAAACAGGGAGAAGTAACAGAATAATCAATATCAAGTGTACTCTTAGAATCTTAGTAATGACAACCAACCATGCAAGAAAATGAAATTTCGGTTAACTGCAAAGTACTATACCGTACAAATAACAAGAAAGCATAATTTTCAAAAAATAAAAAGTAAGAATATTCCAATTTTTGCCCTTGGCTTTTAAAAAGTCAAACAAATAACAGGGGATAATTCTACAAAACAAAAACCCATGACCCATAGTAATTTCAAACCTCATCAAACAATGTGATTTTATTTAATTTAAATTTAAATTTTCTAATAATTAAACACATCGCATTTTCTCTTAACAAATTTATTACTCTAAATTTACTTTGTTTTATTAATTGATCGATAATAAATATGACCATAATCTATACAGCAGCGTTATCAAATTTCCCCGCCATGGCGGTTTTTGGGCTCACCGCAATGGTAAATATCGGCCACTATTGCGGGTTTTTCTGCCATAATCCACAATAACGGCGCCGCAAAGCGGCCGTTATGGCGGGATTTTGGCTCTCCACCATGGACCGCCATACATAACACTGCTATACAGTGTTCAATATGATGATCATGTATGTAACATTCTAAATGATTCAGACAGTCGTAAGTAGGTATACAATTTAATAATAAACATTTGCTTATAATTTTAATATCACATATTGACATACAACAACAACAACCAGGTTTTATTATCCCACAGTCAGCTACATATGGATCAACTTCCATGATAATGTTCTATCCAGAACCATGTTTTTATCCAAATCATTAATCTCAAGATCTTTCTTAATAATTTTTCTTCTAGGTCTTTCTCTACCTTTAGCTATTTGACGCTCTCCATCCTATCAACTCTCTTTACCACAGAACCTACATGTTTTCTCTCTAGATGTTGAAACCACTTAGTCTATTTCCACCATCTTTTCTTTTCTACTATAGGTGTTACTTCAACACTCTCTCTATTACTGCCATTTCTAATCTTATTATGTCTAGTCTTACCACACATCTAACGCAACTTCTTCATCTCTATTACACTTACTTTATTCACGTGTTGATTATTAACCACCCATCTGCCCATACAACATTGCAGGTCTTAACACATGAAGGCATTCTAACTATAAAAAACAATAGTAGCAATGATGATGAAATGAAACCTTTGAACATTCTTGAAATTTGTAGTCTGATGAGAGAACCCTCCTCTTACGGTAAAAGGTCCTCTCGGCGTATGCAGCTTAAGGCAGAATGGGGAAGTCACACATTCCGCCATCAATAACTCCTTACTCCACAGTCAACGCATTATACAGCACCTACACGCGTATTTGATCACCTACAAACACAAATTGAAAACCAGAAACATCAATAATCAAAAAGCATGAAAAATATGAACACAAGATCCAGTTTAAAAAATGCTCAATAAAACTAAACCTAAATTGAAATGAATTCAAATTGAGAACTAGGAAGAATCACTATTCGTAACATAGAAATTGTGAAGAAGAACAAAATGCTAATTCGAAAAGAAAATAGAGAAATTGGGAATTAGGTCAATAGCATACCAGTGGAGAAAAGGAAAAACGAAGAAAAGTGAAGTGAATTGAGTTTGGCGGGGAAAGCAAAGGGTAGTGATGTGAGAGAATGAGAAGAAGATTGGATTGGTTTTGTGCGTCCCTGATTCGTTTCTTCCTATCACTGTTGTGTGTTAACGGCCCAATTTAAGGCAACTTTTTAACGTGGAAAATGTTGTGAAACGCCCATTTTAGAAATGATTCCTCTTCTCATCCTATGAAATTCAAAAACTTTCACTTGACACCATATCAGGTTATATCTTTCAAATTGAGTCTAATTAATCAACAATGAATTGTTTTTTGAAATTAAAAAAAAAAAAGTGTATTGTACTCTATATTTGTGGATCTATATGCTTGTGCGGGATTTAAGATAGTTATGGATAGCTAGTTAATTAGTAGGTGTTAAGGTTTGATGTTGACATGATTTTGATGATAATTACACTTGAAGTCAAGTAATTATTGAAGTTAACTTAAACCCTCAAAGATGTACTATACTATATCACTTATGATAATATGGTTCATCAAGTTATCCTCCTAAATCAAGTAAAAAAAATTTCAAAACCATTGTAGCTCAACAACTCTTAAGTGAAGACTTATGGTTTATTGATAACCGGTGATTTAAACTTTCAATATCTCTTGTTAAAAAAAAACTTTCAATATCTCAGATGATGATAAGTAATATAGAAATATCTCATGAGTCATCAAGAAGACTAAAGTGATGCTAAAATCAAACATAAAGATACCAAGACTTGAAGCTTCAAAGAAAGAAAGAAAATGTGAAAGCTTGTATGATCGTGTATGTTTGAATGATTAGTAGTGTCTTGTAAATATGAGAGGATATTTTTGAAAGTAGTATGGCTAAATCTCACACACACACTTAAACCATTGAGAGGAAAGTCAAATGTAAAACCATGATTCGATTTAGAGGATAGTCAAATCAAAACTCTGATTTGGTTCGAGATCAGTCTATGCAAATTCTCCATTTGGTGTGGAGAATAACTACTTCAAGCTCTGTTTGTTGTTTGGTTGGAAGTTAGCTTGAAACTTCATTTCCTTGTATAAAGGAATTCGTAGACTCAACCTTTTAAAAATCTCAAGCAATAGTGGATAATATCAAGATCAAATTCTTGGGAAGAGAAGTATATCACTTCATTAGATCAAACCACTATAATTCTATGGTGTTGTTTTCTCTTCTCTTATCTCTTTTTTTTCCGTTTAATTTCTTTACTTTGAATTTTCGCTTCATATTACTTTGAATTTCCGCTTCATACATATTGAAATATTTTTTTATAAAATGTTTTCAAACTCTAATTTCAAAAAAGATTTTTTAAATTAACGACTTTTAAACCTCCACAATTCTCCTCATTTATTGTGTATGAAGTCATGTGTATAATAAATGGCCTCGAAGTCGGATTTTTATTCAAATAGTAATCGTCTCACGAGGAAGATGACTTTCACCACAGTTTATAACAAGAGAAATTTTCTAAACACACCTCCACTATCTAATGGTGATAGATTTAAATTATGAAAATCTATATTTAAAATACTTATTCAAAGTTTCGATCTTGATCTGTGGAAAACTATAATCAATATTTTGTTTAACCCTACTGACTGTGTTAATGGTGATTAGTAGACAACCCTAATTTTCTTAGAACAAAAGTAGAAAAGAGAAAATTTGAAATTGATTTCAAAACTAAAGTTTTTTTAGTCACGTCTTTAGATGAAAATCAATTTTCTATGTTCTTAATTGTAATTCCATCGAGAAATGTGGGGCACTCTTGAAATGATCTATAAAGTTTCTCTATGCATTGAACAAAAGGGATATGTTGGACCCGAGACGCACACAAGAGGGGGTAATTTGTGTGGTTTTCAAAAATATGGTTTTGCAAACTTTTGGCAAAGTAAATCACAGTTTAAAATCATTTCAAATGATAAGCAACATAAAGTTAAAAGTTAAGGGACGAAGAAGGACACAGAGAATTATAGAGGTTTGGTCAAAACTAAATGATCCATTCCTCTCCCCAAGACTTGGTCTTGAGAGTTTTCAATAACACTTGAGAGCTTTTAGTGTGAAATGCTCACGAACTCTCTTATACAAGGAAATGGTGGTTGACCTTTAATCAAATATTACAAGAAGATGGATATGGGCTTTTCCATCTTTTCTCCAATAAATTATTGAGATTGAAGTGGTCATTCTCCCTTACCAACTGCGAATTGGATCAGTTAGTCTCCTTTCCACGAACACAAACCTTGTAGCGGTTAGTCTTCAAGTTCGAAAGTAACCGAGCTCAATATTTTTAGTTTAACTTGGTAATCAAATAAACTTTAAGATTTTAACCAGGTTAATCTCAAACCAGAATTGATTTTAATAGGATAAATCATAACCTCTAAGATTTTAACCAGGCTAATATCAAACCTATGAAGATTTTACTATCAACTAATATTTAATAAATATTGGTTTTACCGGCAAAGCAAGAACCCAGGAAAGATTATCACAATAGGTAATCTTCAACCTAAATAGGAGTTGATCACACAATCCCCAACAAAAGCTTTTATCTGGTTTAGCTTCAAACCACATATTTTATCCCTAAATAGATTGCATTTAACCAAGGTGTATAAATAACATTTATTTGGTGAATTTTACAATTCTACCCTTTTAGAATTACATTGATATCCTCACTCACAAAGGACTTTTCTCACAAAAGGATTTGGTTATATTATCTAGTGAGTGGAAGTTAAATAAAACTTTAGAGAGAGGGAGAGTGGGAAGTGTTAAAACACTTTTCTGGATAATTTGAAATGATAAATGAGGCCTCTATATAGGCAGGAGGAGTGCCCAAAACAGAATTATCATTTAATTATTTTTACTATTGGCTAATCTATTAGCATTTTAGTCTAATCGATTAGATTATGAAAAATAGTCGTTGGTGGTCATTCTAAAAGGAAAGAAAATATATCTATTAGTTTCACTTTATTAAGGCACTGTCTAAATAGCTTGGAGCTTAAGTTTGAACTAATCTATTCGATTAGCAAAAGGACTTAATCAATTAGATTAGTCAAGCTATTTCCACTACTCCTAAGTCATCTGACATAATTTTAAGACACTTTTGAAAGTGTTTTGTCTTGGTTAAGTTATTTGAAAAAGAGTTTGAGTGTGTGTGTGTGTGTGTGTGTGTGTGTGTGTGTTTACTTATAGCCATATACTTTTATGGAAAAGCCTTTACTTTTACAAAAGGTCACTCACTTACTAACCTGGGAGATTAACTGCTTCTACAAGCCCTTTGCCAGATATTATCTTATGTGTTAACACTTAAGATTAATTGAGGCTTTAGATAATGCACATTATTTGCCTTCTTTGAATAGTTAAGTTCATCAAACCATTTTACTTGGGTTTGTACTTCTAACCACATATGTTTGACGTATCATCAATTGTCTTTATGATTGACCTTATATGTGCCTTTATAGTTGTCATAATCAAAAGGTGATGTCTTTATTAAAGATATATTACCTGTAAAACAAGGTTCCACATAATGAACACTCGAGACAAAGAAGATTAATGCTTATTTCACAAATATTTTCCAATCCTTAGAAACTTTGGAAATGATGTTAGAGCCTTCGTCACTAACAATATTTAATAATTAAGAATTAGAATCGGAAACCTGGACCAATTCTTAAATCAAGATAAGAGAATGTATAATTTTTAGAAAAAATCCAAGAAGGAAGAAATAGTCGAGAAACTATATGAGTAGATTCAACCGTTAAAGAATGAATGCGTGAGTTCAAATTTATAAGAATATCTAGAAAAATCATCAAAAAAAACTCATGTGAAGTAGAAAAAACACCTCTAGTAATCTCCTTTGAAAGAACAATCTTGGTGATTAAACGATCCTCAGAAGATTCAACATCCAATGGAGAAACTTCATAAAGAAAAGAATATGAAGAAGAGTAAGTTCCATATAATTGATTCTTCGAAAGAAGAAAGGAGAAAGAAGTCTCAACAAGAAACATGTTCAAAGACTCAACATCAAAGAGAAATCTCAAAGAATCAACCTTGGTAGAGTCTTCGAAGAATCTTCCTCCAACGAAAAAAGAGCAAGTTTGCCTGAAAGTCTCTCACAAAGAAGATTATTGTAAGGTAACAAACTTATCATACAAACAATTAGTTAAATCAAACATTAAGTCAGTCAAAATTACATGATATGATCGAAAAGTGTAACCTATATATTAAATATTACATTGAGTTTCTAGAAAATAGTAATGAAATGCTTAATTATGAAATTGCTCATATTAGAAACAAAATGGAATTTGTGATACTTATGTCTTGATAAAAGGAACTTAACGAGTTGCATTAAACTCTAAGGGTATGATTGGATGAGGTAATTAAGAAATTTTGAGGAATTTAAAATTTTAAGTAATTAAAATAATTCAATTGAAATTCATTCAATTTTAAATTTTTTTTTGTTTGGATGGAGTATTAAAATGATTCATTGTTAAATTTTTAGGGTCATTTTCATAAATTTTTAACTTTTGGTCCAAATTTAAAATATAAAAAATAGGGACCAATTTGCAATTTTTGAAAATTGAAATATATTTAGGGGCTTATTTGCAATTTTAAAAAAAATTAGGGGTAAATTTATAATTTTTATAAAATATAAGGACCATTTTGCAAATATTGAAAAATATTAGTAAACAATTTAACTTTCGAATTATGGAGCAATTTCAAATTCTTTACTTTTTGAAATTCCTTAAGTTTGGCTTGAATAAAATGTTTCATAAATTTATATCATTTTAACAATTCTCCATATTTTTTATCCAGACAATAGATTTTGATCAAATCATTTTAAATTCCCTCAAAAATTACTTTTCCTCATTAAAATGTTTCATCCAAAAACACTATAAGTAAATTTACTAAGAAGAAAAAAACCTAGACTTGATTCTATCAAATCAAAAGCCTTCATTAAATAAAACTGGATTAAGTTTTAAATCTAATATATCACATAGTAAAGTCTTTAATAGAAAGAAAATAAATCGTCATATTTACAAATGCTCTTACTATAATAGATTTGGCCCTCTGGAGTCATTTTGTTTTGATAAACTAATAATTTTTAAAGGTAATAATCCTAAACCTCTTAGAACGATAAATAAACCAAGATCCAAAAAAATTTGGGTACCAAAGGTTAAAACTTAGTGTGCTTTATATGAATGCTTTGGACCTTTAACGAAGCCATAATGCACAATGAATGAAGTTGAGCAAAGCAAAATTTATTGTACTAATTTTCGCCATTAGCGAGCATTTTTAATGGAATAAATTTTGCTTTGGTAATTTTACAAAAAAAAAACTAGCAGTGTTTAATTGTACTAATTTTTTTGACCCAAGAACACTCACTAATGGGGGATATCGTGATCAAAGCAAATTTTTATTAAGGATGGTGTTAAAAATTATGATTTGTGGTGATTAGTAACATCTTAGTAGGTTAATAAGATAAGTATATAATCGATCTATATATATCATTGTTTTAAGCAACTTCGGTGTCTAACAATTTGTAGAGAAGGATTTACGACAATGCTTTGTCATTACTTCGAAAGAGGGAGGTTTTATCAAAACTACTTGATAATTAAGATAATACACTATTTAGATGTTAAATAATCAGAAAACTCTAATTAACCTTGTAAATAAGTGGTTTATTATTAGTACATTTTTTAAAAAAATATTATTACAAATAAAATGCATGAGTTTCTAACATTTTTGAATAAATTATGCAAATAGGATGAAAAGGGGTGTAAAAAGTAAGAGGTCAAAGCTAAAACCCAACCCAGGACCCAAAAAGAACAATGAGGCTGAAATGCACTAAATAATGGATTAAATTGAGGACCTAATTGGTTAGAAAGATTCAAATTTAAAATCTCCCCTACTCAAAATAATCGGTTAGGGCGTGTAAACCATTGTAACTGCTACTTCTCGGCAGCTAGCTGCATGAATTCAATAACCTAATCAATTAAAAAGATGTTTTAATCGATTATGCAGTAACTATAAAAATGTATTTTATATTCCTCCTTCTCATCTCATTTTACCTTCTCTTGTGGGCTTTTTATTGGAATTTAAGAGCAAATTTCTTTTTATCTCTTCATCATCAACCCATATGGTACCTAAAAGAGTATGCACCATCGAAGCCTCATCCTCCCACCAATATGAAATCTTCTCAACCCAAGAGAAAGAAAATGACTTCAATTGTTAATATTCCTAAATAGAAATCTTTGAGTCTTGCTACATGGTTGAGCAAATCTTTAAATATTGCAACTTTGTTCAAGCTTTCGTGGAGGTCCATTTGAAGAAATTTGTCTTTGAAGTACCCCAAGAAAGATTTCCCACCTTGGTGAGAGTATTTGTGAGTACAAATTCACCATTAGATATTTTACATGGTGTCAAAACTAGGAAAACTTAAAAATTATGTATATTGGACGATATCTTTATGTCTTGTGGCACTCCTTTTCATTAGGGGTCTTAGGAATCATTAAAACCCATTTTGAAATTTATCGAAGTATTGAAAAACAAATTTTTTTCATAAATTTTCTTGAATGTGCTGACACATGTGTATTTTAGGTCGGCACATGTAACTCAGTTTTGAAGTTTGTTGCCTCTTGAGGGCTTGGATCGACATATGTATGTGTGTAGGTCGACACATAATGAAGCTTTCAGAAATTTTAGAAATTTTTATTTTATGTGCCGACATATACGAATTTTAGGTCAGCACATGTACTGCAGTTTTAAAGATAAAACGCTTTGTAGTGCTTCAATGACACATCTATTTTTTAGATCAACACATATAGTAAAAATTTTCCCTATATGTGTTTGATTGTTTCAATTTTCCAATTCTTTTTAACTCCGAAAATCTCCAATTTACACCTGAATTTCCACAACTATAAATACATCATTCGTGCATCATTTCACCTTCACGATACCATAAAAATTTCCTGTAATCTTATGCTTAAGCAGTGAGTATAAGTAAGGAAGTTAGGAAAAAGGGTGTGGGCGTGGTGTCCAGTGACTTTCATAGGAGAAAAGTGGAGGGTTTCAATAAAAAGAAAAATTTGTACGGTGGTGGAAAGGAGAAGAAACCAAAATTTGCATGCCCATAAATTTACATTGATGAAAAGGAGTTAAGTAGATTTAAGAAAGCATTTGTTGGAGTGGTTGAGAATGCAGGCATGACGTATAACATCCAGGAAGCCTTCAATATTGAATGATACTTTAGGGTTAAAGTCAAACCTCTTGGAGAAAATTTGTTCCTGCTAGAAGAGGGTGGAGATTGGGAAATATAAGCTCTAATATCACAAGCCATGGAATGAATAGGTTAGTGGTTCTCAGAGATTCATCTATGGTCACCGGAAGTTGTTGATAACGAAATATTAACCTGGCTGAGATGTTATGTTGTTTCTTGTCATGCTCGGTCCTATGAATTTTTTGATTTGATAACTTGTCTTGTTGGTAAATTAGTATGTTTAGATGATGAGACAAAAGATCAGACTAAGATGGATGTGGTAAGAATTCTGGTGAGGGCAAAGTATTCCTTGGTGTTGAATGAAACATTCAACATTGTGATGAATGCCAATATTTATAGGGTCAAGTTAGTGGAATATATGTATGGCCCAAAAAGAATCGTTGTACCAAGGGATTACATTATTGAAGAAAGCCATGAATAATTTAGTTCTGAAGAAGATGACAACGTGTGGGAGTTATATGGTGTGAAGAAGGTTGGGGAGAGCGCATATCCCGTAGATGATGTAGTGTTCGTTACATTCGAGGCTGGCAATTCAAAAAAGGAGGGTGGCGGTATGGAGGCTGAGGAGGTCGTAGATGGTGATAATTTGTGCATGGGGAAAAGGAACACAAAGAATGTGATTGGTGTAAGTGAAATAAATAAGCCAACATTAAATTTGTTGATTGACAACAGTACAAGTGGTAGAAAAGATAACCCAAGTCAAAACATGAGGGTATTTGGGTATATGTAACTAGTGAGACACTATTGCTACGATCCAACCAATTGGTGGTAAACCCAATTACTGATTGTTCGGACCCAATTTCTTGTACACCTATTGGGCCTTTTTCTGATCTCCCTGGCTCATTTATCATTGTGAAGCCCATAAAGAAAAAATCATTGGATGCTATTTTGGAAACTTTATCGACGCGTGTTACACCATCATACTTCAATGTTTTGTTGTCGTACAAAAGGAATTTGTGCATTACTAAAATCCCCAATTCTAACCATGACTCACCTAAAATCAATACAATCTCTGAGGAGAATGGATCAAGATGCTCATGTGGCCCGATTGTGAGTAACGATTCCACAAATGACTCAGAAGTAGCGATTCCACAAATGACTCAGAAGTTCAACAAGGAAATTCAAGATTTAGGCGTGATGTGGATGGGAATATACCCGCGAAAGTGTGGAAATCAATTAAGGAGTTGGGCGTCAAAAAGGAAGAGGATGACAAGGAGTTTGAAAGAATTGTCCGCAATATAAAAGCTAGGGATATGATGAACGATGTTGTTATGATGAGGATCAATGAATATTGGGACATTCAATATTCGTGGGTGTGGCAATTAACTCAAAATGAGAAGAAATTGTCAAGTATTATCCACACAGAGAGTTGAAATGTGTTTTTACCAGGAATTAAAAATTCAATAGATGGATGTGGGGATTGTTCTCAGCTTGTGGGTTTCATAACTGGCAAAATATAAGAGAGTTGCCACCACTATTTTTTGTCCTAAGGACGTGAAAGAACGGAAAACCCTAATTTGTTTAGAGATTTCTAGGTTTGCGAGTTTATTAAATAAAGAGAAGTGTTAGACACCCTTTATCTCCCTTGTACTCAAGGGGACCCTCTTTAACTCTAGGACTTAACATGAATATTTTATATTTAATTATTGAATTGTCACATACAATAAAGCAAGGGGAAAATTTTGTTTTTTAATAAGTGGACTCGTCATGGTTTTTGAATCATGTGTCTACATATCTTCTTAGTAAAAAATTAGAATTCTTCATAGTTTTGATGTTTGGTTAGTGTTTTTTATAAGATGGTGTAGAGTTTCTTTCGAATGATTTTCAAACTTTGTCTGTGTTTGAAAATTGAGTGATGGTAGATGCAGTTTGAATTTGATTTGAAAGCAATTTTAATAATCCTTTATTGAAAAAATCTTGAGTTTTATTATGTTAGTAAAAAAAGATTTTTTTAATGGGTTAGTTGTTTTATATTTAATCTAAGTTTTGAATTTTTTTGAAAATTAGAGGTAATAATTAATAATTGAAATTAGTGTTTGCAAAACGTATTATGATGTTAGTAAAAATGTTTATTAGAAAAAAGGTGATAAAATTGATATTTGAAAACTAGGGTTAGTAGAAATACTTTTAAAATTAAGATTTGAACCAAGAGTAGTAAAAATTTTACTTATTTTAAAAGAGAATTTTACCTAACCTAAGAAAAATAAATTTTATTATATAAAATAAATAATCTACTTTATATTTATAGAAAATATATAAAACCGAAAATGTAATAATTTATAAAGAATGAACAAAAAAAATTAAACATATTGAAAATTAATTTTAAAAAAAGAACTAAAAGTCCAGGGGGTGCATTTTGTTTAAACATATTAAAACAGGGAGGTGTACTAGTAACTAGCTTGGCCCATGAAGGATTTGAGTCTGTTGGGACATCCTATGGGTGACTCCATGTGTTATGGTGTGGGTTAATGCATCAAGGACGTTTGATCCTGATCGAAAGGTCACCATAAGTTAATTTTGGGACGTTTATCAGAAGTATGCCAAATAAAGGGTTGAGATTGCGTGTTCATTGGGGCGTACGATATTGTAGCGCGTAGGGAGATTGGTCAAGAACCATCCCATCGTGTGGCTAATGAATAGCCATACATCGCTGATCTGTGTAAGTATGAAATGCGCATAAGAGGGGGTGAATTAGGCCTATAAAAAATTTATCGGTTTTATGAATACTTGTTACAATATTTTCTGGTTTGGTGTATGAAAGTATATGAGTGATTCTTTCTTTTCTGATTAAGGTTTTGATAAAAATGATAAATGTAGAAAAGTAAAAAACATAAGGATGTATCCTAGTTCCCCTCACAGATCGAGAGTACTCCAGTCCCATTTCAACACGAAAGAGATTTCACTATAGTTAGAATTATTGTACAGCCTATTCACACCAATGGTGATGCTTACTATCCAACCTATAGGGAGATCAAAGGCTTTTAAAACCTTTAAGATCTAAAACACTAAGTGCAACAAGAACAATCCTCTTCAATGCACAACTTGCTTCCAACAATCCTGGACAACAAGAATACCACAAGTATATATGATTTTTACAAGAGTTTGAATGAAGATGAATAATATATCAATCCCTTGATTGATCTTCTATTTTAATATGACTATTATCAATAGTATAGAAGTGCTCAAGGAATGTATATGATGCTGAATTTTTTTTGAATATCTTTGATAAAGAATGCAGAAAATTTTCAATATGAATTATGATATCAAGTAGGAACACTTGCTTGAAATTTAGAGAATGAGTTATTTGAAAATTGTAATGAAATAGGTGAATTTGAAATATGAAAATATATGGTCTATATAATACCTTAATGCCTCTTTGAAAGTGTATACAATCATGAAAAGATGCCATGATAAAAAGGTGCAAGTCCAAATTCGTGCATGCAATTTTTCAAAGTATTTTGGCACTGGTTCAGTGATGTAACTACTTACTTCAATGGTGTAATCAGTTACATTGATGTAACGTTAAAAAAAATTCAAAAAATTTGTTGAGGTAACTGGTTACTTGGCTGAAGTAACCGGTTACATTACTGAAAGTTTGCCAAAAATATTTAAAACCAGTTCTGGAAAAGTTGAGGTAACCAGTTACTTCAATGAGGTAATCGGTTACACTAAGAAAATTTTGCCTAAAACCTTTATCAAACTTTATGTAACCAATGCCAATTATTTTTTAAACTTATTTATGTATATGTATGAAAATAAATGCACTTCTTGAGCACTACCATATACTAAGGTATGAATTTGGAAGCTTGTACCAGAAATCATGAAGATTATCCATAGCCTTTGAAAGTGAAAACTTGATCCAATGCCTTAGAGATCTTTTGCTCATCCTTCTTTGATCCAATGCATTTTGTCTTCACCAAAACAATAGAATATTTGGAGAAGCTTGATTTTATGTTCTCCCCCTTTTTGATGATGACAACCAATGAAAATTTTGAGAAGTGAAAAAACTTTGTATTTCTTGTTCTAAGGTTGTGCATGCTCCCCCTATGTTGGTAAGTCCCCCTAAATCAATGCTCTTCTTAATACATGGAGAGAGTGATTTGACATATCACATTTTGCTGCACAAGATTTGAATACATATAAGAAATACAAGCACATACATTTTCTTCCCCTTTGGAATTGTCAAAAAGGATGGAGAAAAGATAAAATATAAAAGATAACACAAATATATAATCACATAATAAAACATAATATTGAAACATATTTAAGAGACAACTTAAGTCTTGATCATCACAAAATATAGAGGCAACACTTAGTCTAAACATTACAAGCATGATAAACAACATTGTCTTGAAAACACACAGTAGGAAATAACATAAAAACATATAAAAATATAACATAAAAAGCCTTTAGCCTTCTTGTTCGTCCATGTCCTCTCCAACATCCTCTCTTTGGTCATGGCGAAAGTTTCTAAGTTCATTTAGGATAGATATGGAAAGGTTGTCCATCTGAGTGTTTAGTCGGTCTTCTCTGGAACGCATTGAATGATAGAGAAATTCATTTGTGTAGCCACCTTCGGGAATATGATATGGAGGAGGAGCTTGAGCCAGAACCAGATTAGGATTTGGATTTGGATTGGCTTGCTCAATATGCTTGTAGCTACTGTCATTGTCTAGAAAAATTCCCATATTCTTGTTATCCGCCTTAACACTTACTTCCGAATTTTTAAACGTCATCTCTAACTTTGGTTCCCTTTTTAAGTCAACCTCACAATATTCTAAGATTCTAGTAATAGGCCGAGCATAAGAAACACCTCATTTGAGTTTCCGTTGATAAGCAATTGTGTAGACAAACAAAAAAAGCCCAATTTACTTGAATGCGATTCTTGAAAGCATATATAAGTTGTAAGTCTAAATCATTAATTTGGGAGTGATTAGAGTGCTTAGGCAATAAAATATATTCAATCAAATAATGTAGCATGCGATCACTAAGGGTTAAAGTTGATGAGTACCGATGAATACAGCTTGAGTGAGCTATGTTAACAACCTCTGCTTCCGAAATACGGCTTAAACTATAATAATATGCCCAAGTTTCAAAATGTTTGAAAGGTTCTTCCACACAAATATAGTTTCACTGAAGGCGGACACCTTCAAAAGGTATACCCAAAACAGTTCCAACATCCTCTACAGTAAGACATATTTCTTGTTTCTTAACTAGAGATGATATAGTAAAATCCTTTAAAACCTTAAGATTAACATAGAACTCCTTAACTAAATCCTGACAGATAACACCAAAGTCCTCTATAAAATTTCCTATGCCTTGAGATACTATCAAAGGATGAAAACTAAAGCTTGAGGATGGAAAAGAGGCAAGATTACCATATTTTGCAGGAGTGAGAGGTCTTGAGCTGTAACTGAAGAGCAACCTCCTTGACTTTACAGTTTTGACAGGAATCTCATTGTCAGAGTCAGAGTTTTGATGATAGCTTTCAAAATTTGTTCTTTTCCCTTGGATTTACTTGAAGGTGCCATGGAAGGTTTAAGAGAAGATGAAGTTAGGGTTTGGAGAAGGTATTTTCGAAATTGGGGAATAGGTGAGGAAAAAGTGCTTTTTGCAAAGTGCTTATATGATTTGTGAGGAGAAGAGTGATATAGTAAATGATTTAGGTGGGTTTTTAATGAAAGTTTTATGGGTAAATGGTTAAAAATTAAGTGGGTAGTGTAACACCCCAATATTACCCAAAGTTTAATATGCAAAAATTAGAGTAATTTAAAATTTCGTAAATTCAATACTGAGGCATCACACCTTCAAAAACAAATCACTTTAAACATTTTGCTTTAAAGTATAAATCGCGGATACATAGCATCGTCGGAAATCATAAATTGATTCTTAAAAATCAAAACATCTTCTTTATTAAACTCCCTCATAAAATCATATTTTCATAAATTATGATTCTTATTCACAAAAAGAATAATAATAAAAGAACGACAACAAGACGACATAAATATTCCCCCGAGTGCTACGTATCAGAGCGACACCGACTAACTAACTGACTATAAACTCCATCTTCATAACGCGTTACCAATATAAAGGTAACGACGAAACAAGTAAAGGGTGAGATACTCCAAAACATATAATTAAAGGCATGATAAAGTATATGCATAGTTTTGGAATTATAAAGGGTATAGATTGATAAGTGCATTCTAACACATATCCCAAGACTCACTTACTCTTATCGTCATTCTAAAGTGTATAGTCTACACTTAATCACCTTAGCCTTATCGGCACAAATCATCACAACAACACATAAACTTCCGTTACCACGAAATCGTCATAAGCTAATACATCACTAATTAACACGACAATCTTAAACAACAACATCAACCAACAACGTTAAACGATGCTAATAACACAAGCAACATAAACAAAATCATCACCAATTGGCTAAAGCCCATCGTCGCTTTTGGCATAAAAGCCCATCGTCACAAACATCATCACATCATATTTGCATTAAGCATTTCATCAAGTTAAATCATCGCAAATTCAACATCATCCATCAATTAACAAAAACCTAACGCCAACAACTCAAACATAAACATAACCGACTCCATGAGACACGACTATGTTATGCATGTGGTACCCGTCGCTTTGTCCATAATTAGGAACACTTGGCATAAAAGCCCATCGTCTCCAATGCAATGTATGTGACTCGACAATAAAACAACACAACACAAAAACATCATCATCGCTCATCAAAATTGGCATAGAGCCCACATCGCTATAATTTATCCAAATCAAGATAAATATATCATCGCATCATATTTGCATTATACAAAACGTCACATATAATTTATCATTATCAAAAGTCATGCATTCACAAATCGGAAGCATTTATTAACAACATCAATATAATCATCATGTACAAAGACATATATCATTGCATCGCATATCATCAAGTATTCATTAATTAATATGTCGTCGTAAACGTTATGTTTATTCACACCGCATCATTATCAATTAATTCACCAAATTCCTAAAACGGAAAAATAGTCAAAACATCTATAATCGTCGCGAAGGTCATTCTTAATAACCGACATTAATCATAATCGTCAACATCGAAATCGGATTGTCCATACGTGCTTTAAATCTACTAAAACACAATCCGATTCAATTTTACCGTAAATTGGCCTATTTTGGTTCATCTCGTAAAAACTCGTAATTTCTAAAAACTAACCTCACTACTACGTTCCACACGTCAAACTTAGCTAGCACGTCAATTTTCGTTGAATTCGGAGCAACTTGCTCCGTCGCCGAAATTACCGGAATCAGAAAATCAGAACATAATCTGGTTCCAAATTTTATCGGCTAACTTATGTCTTAGTTATATTTTATTAATACTAACTAGTAGTATAAGGGATTTAGAAAATTGAAACTAACAGAACCCAAATGAGAATTATGCAGGAAACAAAAAATAGAAAAAAACTGAAACAACAAAATTCAAAATTCGTTTCCACCTTCCACACTTAAGGGGACGTTCGTCCCATGGCTTATATACATATGGAGGCGTGGGCCTCAAGGAAGGGGGTGGCCGCCCCACACATGGAGGTGGACGCCTCCCCCATGTATCTCATTCCATCCAATTTTTCCACTTCTTCCCTGCGTTTTTGCTGTTTTCTAGTTTTTCTTCTTTTACAGTTCCATAGTTTTTACTCATTTTTCTTCATTCTTGCAACTTAATTTTGCTAGCCTAGAAATAAATTACCCATAATCCATACTCCTAAATCAACATTGCTAAGTTATTTCAACAATCAACTAACCAAAACCCTATAAATCAACTATCAACTTTTGCCCCAAATCCAAAACATAAACATCAAAACCTAACAATATGAGATGGAGAATCAAACCCCTTACCTCACAAGCTTGGATGATTCAAGATGCTCCAACAAAACTCCAAATCCATGCTTGCTCTTGCTCCTCCTCTTCTTCTTCTCCAAACCCTCTCTTTCTCTCAAGCTCCCAAGTTTCTATTCTTGGCTTTGTTTTTCCAAATGGGAAGAAAATGAGGAAATGTGGTTTTATAATGTTGTTTTCTTACTAGTTATCCAAGTTTCTATGTTTGGTTTTGGTATGTATGAATGGAAGGAAAATGAGGAGAAATGGTTTATAAAGGTATTTCTACTAGTAAGCCAAGGGTGAAAACCCAATCCTCAACAATTGCTCCTCACACCCCTAACTTACTAATATTATTAATTCAGTTAATTAAATAATTCCGGGGAATTAAATATCGGATCCTAATAATATTTTACCGAACCGAACGGAATAAAAATCAGATCGAACAAAACGTCGCCAGATAAATTAATAGATATATTAATTAACACAAATATTCTCGTCGCAAAATAAATATCGATCGGTAATTCAAAAATATTAGCATAATATAATATTAATTAAAATAGGGCGTTACAGGTAGTAATGAGGTAGAGAGAGAGAAGATGGAAGAGTAGGTGGAGAAGAAGAAGAGGCTTTGACCATAGTAAATAAGTACAAGTAAAAGCAACAAAGTAAATTCAACTAAATTTATGTTTTTTTTTAAATAAAATTTTTTCTGATGACACAACGAGGTAACCGGTTACATTGACCAGGTAACGGGTTACATCAATAAACAGAGGCCAAAAACATTTATGGAAAACAAAAGTTTCAGTGAAGTAACTGGTTACTTCACTCAGGTAACCAGTTACTTAAAAAAAATTGAAATTTTCTTAAATCAATAACATATAGCCACAATATTTATTGAGAAAATGCTTATATAAACACATATATCAATAACAAGACATGTTCAAGCAAGATGTAAACATATATTAATAATACAAATATGTTATATAAAAAAATATAGATGAGATATTATGAAATAATTAAATTCATGTACTGATTTTAGATGTCCTTTTCATCAAATATTCCTAATTCTCGACAAATTTTGAAGAAAGGATCTCGAGCCAAAGGTTTAGTGAATATGTTTTTTAGTTGGTTATGAGTATCAACAAATGTAACTTCGACATCTCCTTGAAGCACGTAATCACGAAAATAATAATATTGAATATCAATGTGTTTGATTCTTGAGTGCATGACCGGATTCTTTGTAATATTGATTGAACTTGTGTTGTTGCGTCGAAGAGGAATGCATCCAAGATCGAGTCCGTAATCATGGAGTTGTTGCTTAAACCAAAGAATTTGTGCACAACAACTACCTGCTACTATGTATTCCGCTTCAGTCATGCTAAGAGCAACACATGCTTGTTTTTTACAAGCCCATTATACTAATGCATTTCCAAGAATGTGACAAGTACCACTTGTGCTTATTCTATCAGTTGTACAACCTGCATAATCCGCGTTAGAATAACCAATTAAATTGCAAACACTACCTTTAATATACCATAAGCCGGCATTGGTTGTTCCTTTGAGATACTTCATGATCCTTTTTACCGCCATGAGAAGTGATTCCTTTGGATTTGCTTGAAATCGAGCACAATGACAAACACTAAACATTATGTCAGGATGACTTGCCGTCAAATATAATTGTGATAACTGGTTTTTTTCAAAATCTATTTTTTTTAAAACAATGAAGTCGCCACCTAATTTTATATGTTCCAAAGGAATGGGAAAATATAGATAAAACCCGCGAAGAAGGATAAGGCGGTCTACATGACCAAAAGGTGTGGATCCAGGAGTCGGTTATGCAAGGGGAAGGTATCCCCTCATATCCACGTAATCGATGGAAACCATTCAGTTCGTGTGTGTTTAAGTGAATTTTATCGCAATTTTTAAAAGGAGAATAAGGGGTTTAATTTATTATTATTTTGAGTTTGTCGCGGTTTCAAAACCTTGTGCCTACGTATTCCCTCGTGAAATGGGAAAGTCAAACCTCTGTAGTTCTTCTAAAAAATGTTTAAGTTACTTGTGTTGATTTTAGAAGAAATATTTTGTGCGTTTAGACATTTCAAATGCTTGAACTTTGACTTGTTTATTTTGTTTAAAAAGCTAAGTCTTTGTGTATATTTGAAATGGCTATTGCACACTCTTTGTAAGAAAAGAGTTTGATAATTGCATATGAGCGAAAAAAAGACTTGAGTGAGTTGAATTAATTTTAGGTGGGTGAAAAGTACCAAACAATAGGACTAGCATCTTACGATTCAAATACTAGAAATCAGAGGAGCACTGAGGCTCAACGAGTCATCTATCATCCCAAAACGTTTTCTTATGAAAAAGGTGAAGTGAAACGAGGTTCACGTTATTAAATTTGAGTATTTAAACAATTGTCTAGCGACAACGATTTAAATACTCGAAGTTTATTTTTGCGCAAGTCTTTAAACAATTGGTCTAGCAACCAAAGATTTAAATACTCAGAAATTTATTATAAAAATGTTGTTGAAAACTCACTCGACATTGGATCGAGGTTTATAACTTTGATTTATGAAAGTGTTTTAGCGTTTGGTTTATGAGAAGGTGAGAAATGGAATCGGGTTATGATTAAACAAGTATATGCACTTAATTAATCTTGTGAGGATAAGTGCTCCTACCCCCAACTATGAAACCCTTGTGCATGGATAATTGGTATATGGACCAATGTTTATTCGGGTTATGATTAATTGATGCAAACTAGGACTTCGATTAACCTTGTGAGAATGGTCATGCCCATTCCCAACTATGAGACCCTTTAGGAATTTGACATATAAGTCAAAAGAGATAATAGAATCAAGTTTGTGGAGTGCACAATTGTGAATAATTCATACAAGCATGCAAGAGGCGAGTAAATAATTAAGCACACAATACACGTCCAAATTCTGTAAATAATTATTAGAATAACAATTTTATTTTGATAAAATTAATTAATAGTTTAATCAATAATATCGAATGAAATTGTGCTAGACTAATAATTATTTAATACAAAATAAATTTTATTTTCACGTAAAATAAAAATTAAATAAAAATTGAAAAGAGGTAAGGATTTAGAGATAGCCTGTTTTGAAGCTAGATTTGGGGGTGTAGATAAGAAGGGAAATCACATAGTGTAGGCTCGGGATGTTAGGTAAGGGCATAAATAATTGGCTAAGCTCAACGTATCGGATGAAAGCCGAGTAGAAGTCCCTACATCACATGAGATACAAACAAAACCAACAACGCGAAGAAGCTTACAAAGCTCAAGTATCGATTATTGACCATTGCACTTTATTAAATTAAATTTAGAATAGATTCATGTAGGAATCAACTCTAAGAAGACAAAAAATATATTTGTGTTCATACGCATTCGAAAGTCGAATCGAATTCAAAGTTCGAAATCGCAACACAATGAAGATCATTACAATATAATTTGAATTTATTTACAAATGAATCGAATAAAGTATATAAAAAATAAAAGTATTATGTAATTATATATTTACATTACTAAACATAAGAATAAAAATACTAAGTATTTTGTATATTATAAGTAACAAAACTAGATATTAAATCGAAATAGTAATTCAATATTAAAATGCTAATGAACACGTGTAGATGTGCTACTTGAAAGTGAATGCTTTGAACAATCCTTGGATGTATTCACAAATAACAAACTTGTTACTAGCATAAGTGAGATAAAATTGAAATGAAATGCAATTGCAATAAATTAGAACATGGTTAGCAATCAAGATTATAAAATCGAATGAAATTTGCATGATACAATATAAATGAACGGAAGAGAAACAAAACAATCAAATATTTGAATATTTCGACTCATAGACGAACTAAAAGCAAAGAAAACTCAAGCTATAATCCAATTGAAGTTCGAAGCAAGCTAATATTAAAGCGAACGAAACTGGGCAGCCGCCATCAAACTTTCAAGACAAATTTTTCAGCATAAAAAGATTAATCCAACTTCAAAATCGTCAAGCAATCCTCAGGTTAATTTGTTACATGATTAAACTGAAGAATCAACACCATATAACAAGCTATTTCATTTCAAACAAATTAAATCCAGAGATAACATCAATACCATAACTAATTTATTTTTACATAACTTGTATCACATGACACTTCTCAACAGATTTTAAGCACAAACAGTTCAACACAAACATTATAACAATATCAACATCAGCATCATGTACATATATACAATCGAAAAACAATGTCGAAAATTACCAAAGACACTCAGAAAGTTGAAGTTGATGTGTATGGTGGAGGGAATTTGAAGGTGCTAGGAGAATCGGGTTGTGATGCTATTGAGCTCAATGACAGTGAGAGATGAAGAAATTGGAACGACGGTAGTAGGAGATGACTGATGCTGAGGAGCGGTTTGCTGAAGATCTATGGTGATAGTTTTTTTTACAAAATAGCGAGGGGAGCGTCTGAGCAAGCCGGGGAGTTATTCTGGTGATGTTTGTGACACCCCAAATAATTCAATATTTAAAATAATTAAATTTTTTAATTATTAATTTAATTAGAGTTTAATTATTAATATTTGAATTATTGGATTTAATTGGTTAAATAAATGAAATGAGGAGTTGGGAGTGTGAGGAGTAATGGGGGGTGTGACGAGTAAAATCCTCTATCCATCCTAATTATTATTTTATTTTATTTATTGGAATAATAAAAGGAATAATAAAAGGAAAAAGAAGGAAAAAGAGGAATAGAAGGTTTTTCATCATTCATAACATTGGAGAAGAGAAGAGAAAGAGGAAAAGAGTGAAAGTTGCCGGAATTCGAAGAACTCACAAGGTAAGGGGTGGTTTCGATTGATTAACATGTATTATCGATTTTGATTTCAATAGAATTGATCATAGTATGTCAAGAATCTCAATTTAGTAATTCTAGGTTTTTGTAGAATTATCCCAATTTGTGTCGGATTGTGTAGAATTGAGTGAATTGTAGGTTATAGAATCATTAGGAATGATCAGAGTATGTTATATTGCATGTTACTGCTGTTGGATTGTGTAATTATATTGTGTTTGGATGTTAGATTCGTGTGGGATTGATAGGAATTGAGTAGGTATGCATAATGCTGTCAAAACTGCATAATTTTGGTTCTGCAGGTCGTAGGAACCGGTTCCCAGGTGGGAGGAACCGGGTTCCTAGTATAAAAACCAGAAGAGGAACATTCTAGGTTGCTGGGAACCAGTTACTCCTGGGGAGGAACCGGGTTCCCAGTTCATCTTTTAAAAAGAAAAATAATTTTCTTCTGGGAACCGTTTTCCTGCCTGGAGAAATCGAGTTCCCCATACATTTTTCCAGGGGGCGTGTTTTTGAACTTTGTGGGAACCAGGTTCTCCCTGGGAGGAACCGGTTACCACTGTTACGTTTTGAAAAATTCCAAACTTCAAAAATTCATAACTTTCGAACCGTAAGTCTGTTTTGAGCACCGTTTTGGACGTTGTTTCTTAAATTTAATGTTCTATTTTATGAAAGGAAGGAACTTTCTGTAACTTGAATTTATTTTGAAAATGCGTCGAATTCCGATTGAGGTGGTTTGTTATTCAATGCATACCGGTGTATATGCGATGTGTACCGTGGCAATTGATTGTATCGAGTTTTGTGAATGGAATACATGTTTATCTTTGTTTGATGTGTGCATGATCATTGACGACATCATGTTTTTGGTTCTGATTCGGTTTATGATAATTGGTGTATTCATAGATTGATTGAATGTTGCATGCTGGTGTTGTGCATGCATATGCATTCTGGTGAAGTTAATTCCCATTGTGTGGAATTTGACTTGTATTGCCAATAACTGTTCTCGAGTGATGATGGGTGGTGAGGTTGAATTCGTGTCCGGGTGATTATGGACGAATCGATGATTACTATATCCGGGTGATGATGGATAAGTGTGTGTGACTTAGTTCACGTTTTGGTACCACATGCATTGAGTCTGCATTTGTATTTGCATGGGATTGTAACATGTTAGGATGGTTTCCAGTGTTACAAGTCTGTTGTTGTTGTTGTTGTTGTGCATAATGAAACGTGTGGTTGTAATTGTGTGTTGAAATCTGAATTATGCTAGAATGGGTGGATTAATATACTTGTGATATTATGTTGTCTGAGGAGCTTATAATGCACATTAATTATGATGAAATCTCACCCTTACTTTAATGATTTCAGATTAAAGTTAGTTGCTCAGGAGTTGGTGAGGATGGCTCTAGAGCTATGTTATTTTGTGTCCGCGTGTCAGTGTCATGCTCTGATAGGTTGTAACACTGGGGAACATTTAGCTGAGAAAATTATTTAGTATTCATTTTTTATTTGAGTTACTTTGGGAATAATTATGATTTGGTTTTATTCCGTTTTGGTTTTATGGTACTTTTCCGCTGTGTAAGACATGATATTAATTTGATTGGTTATTCTAATGAACCTTCCAGTGAAGCATGGCTACTGTTTATTGAGGTTTTATTTTATTCTGAATTGTGACATCCCTTTTTTCCATGTTAACTCTGATTTAATTAATATATTCGTGGGGTATTTTAGAAGGGGTGTTACAATAGTGGTATAAAGCATAGTTGATCGTGTCTTAGAGTCTTTATCCCTTTCGTATGCGACTAGTGCAAGGTAACACTGTTGATACTTGTGTGTTGATGTGATTGTTTTGTAATGTTACAGAACAATGGTCGGAAGAGGTAACGGGAGAGACGATGCTGCTATTGCTGAAGCCTTGGGAATGCTAGCTGGTGTGCTTGGAGGGAATCAGCCGGGAGCTGGCATCGGAGTTGATAGGCAGTTGGGGAATTTCCAGTGGAATAATCCTCCATTGTTCAAGGGCACACATGATCCCGAAGGTGCTCAGAGGTGGTTGAAGGAGATCGAGAGGATCTTCAGAGTAATTGATTGTGCTGATGAGCTGAAGGTGAGATATGGTACTCATATGCTGGCGGAGGAAGCTGATGACTGGTGGGTTGCTACCAGGACATAAATGGAGCAAGATGGAGTTGCACTGAATTAGGCTTTATTCAGGAGGGCATTTCTGAGGAGGTATTTTCCTGAAGACATTCGGGGCAAGAAAGAGATTGAGTTCTGGAGCTCAAACAGGGTAATAAGACGGTGAGTGAGTATGCTTCGAAATTTACGGAGTTGGCGAAGTACTATGCTCATTATACTAACGATGCAGATGGGGGATTTTCCAAATGTATCAAATTTGAGAATGGTCTTCGTGATGAGATCAAGCAGGGTATCAGGTATCAGTGTATCCGAAGGTTTTCTGATTTGGTAGACTGTAGTAGGATTTTGGAAGAGGATCTTGCTAGCACTCGAACAAATGCTCGAGGGTATGTTGATAGGAAGGGTAAGCAACAGATGGATCGTGGTAAACCTTATGATAAGAATAATCAGAGATCCGGTGGTTGGAAGAAGCCTAGTGGGGGAGATTCTGGTTCTTCCATTAAGTGCTTTAAGTGCGGTGAGACGGGACATCGTATGGTAGACTGCAAGAGTGATGATAGGAAGTGTTTCAAGTGCGGGAAACGCGGTCATGTAGCTAACGATTGCAGAGTGATAGTGGTGATCTGTTACAAATGTGGTGAAGAGGGTCATACTCGTCCTCAGTGTACAAAACCCAAAAAGGAGCAAGCTGGTGGTAAAGTATTCGCTTTGTCTGGATCAAAGACTAAGCCAGATGATCGGTTGATTAAAGGTACATGTGTTATTAATGGCATTCCTTTGATTGCGATTATTGATACTCGAGCGACACATTCTTTTATTGCTTTGGATTGTGCTAAAAGATTGAACTTGGATATTTCTAATATGGATGGAAGTATGGTTATTGACACTCCTGCGTCAAGTTCAGTGACTACTTCATTTGTTTGTAGGAATTGTCCTATTATGATTTTTGGTAGAGGTTTCGGTATGGATTTAGTGTGCCTACCGTTAGAACAACTTGATACCATCCTTGGAATGAACTGGTTGGAATTCAACCAGGTTCATATCAACTGTTTCGAGAAGACGGTTATTTTTCCTGAAGAAGCTGGAATTGAAGATGTGACCATGTTGGTTAAACAGATGAATTTAGCTGTAAAGGATGGTGCTGTGGTGTTTATGTTGTATTCTCGAGAATCGAAGGCAAAGAGTGATGAATTGGCAGTGGTGAATGAATTTCCAAAAGTGTTTCCGGAAGATGTCAGTGAATTGCCACCTGAGAGGGAAGTGGAGTTTACTATAGATTTGATTCCTAGAAGTAGTTCGGTGTCGATGGCACCTTATCGCATGTCGGCATCTGAGTTATCGGAATTGAAGAAGCAGTTGGAAAAGTTACTTGAGAAGAAGTTTATTCGTCCTAGTGTTTCGCCGAGGGTGCTCCAGTGTTGTTGGTTAAGAAGAAGGAAGGCTCAATGAGATTATGTGTTAATTACAGGCAGTTGAACAAAGTTACAATCAAGAATCGGTATCCTTTGCCAATAATTGATGATTTGATGGATCAAATAATTGGAGCTTGCGTATTCAGTAAGATTGACCTGAGGTCGGGATATCATCAGATTCGTGTGAAGACGGAAGATATTTAGAAAACTGCATTTAGAACAAGGTATGGACATTATGAGTATTCTGTTATGCCGTTTGGAGTTACTAATGCACCTGGTGTTTTCATGGAGTATATGAACAGGATATTTCATCCCTATCTTGATAAGTTTGTGGTGGTATTTATTGATGACATTTTGATCTATTCAAAGAGTGATGAAGAGCATGCAGAATATCTCAGAGTTGTATTGGAATTGTTAAAAGAGAAGAAGTTTTATGAGAAGTTGTCCAAATGTGAATTCTGGTTAAGTGAAATGAGTTTTGTTGGCCATGTAATTTCCAAGAATGGAATTGTTGTTGATCCTACGAAGGTAGAAGCGGTATCTCAGTGGGAAACACCAAAGAATGCTTCTAATATCCGTAGTTTTCTTGGTCTTGCAGGTTATTACAGGGAGTTCATTAAAGGATTTTCCAAATTAGCGTTGCCATTGACTAAGTTGACCAGAAAGGGTCAAGTGTTTGTTTGGGATGCTGAATGTGAGAAAGGATTCCAAGAGCTGAAGAAGAGATTGACTAGTGCTCCGATCTTGACTTTGCCGAATCCGGCGAAGTCTTTTGTTGTGTATTGTGATGCGTCATTGATGGGTTTAGGAGGTGTGTTGATGCAAGATAAGCAGGTTGTGGCTTATGCTTCGAGACAATTGAAGGTTCATGAAAGGAATTATCCGACTCATGATTTAGAATTGGTAGCCGTGGTATTTGTTTTGAAATTGTGGAGGCATTATTTGTATGGTTCTCGATTTGAGGTATTCAGCGATCACAAGAGTCTGAAGTATCTCTTTGATCAGAAAGAGCTCAACATGAGGCAGAGAAGGTGGTTAGAATTTCTGAAGGATTACGATTTCGGTTTAAATTACCATCCTGGTAAGGCAAATGTTGTTGCGGATGCCTTGAGTAGGAAGTCCTTACATATGTCGATGTTGATGATTCACGAATTGGATCTAGTTGAACAATTCAGAGATTTGAGTTTGGTGTGTGAGACTAGTTTTAATAGTGTGAAATTGGGAATGTTGAAGCTGACTAGTGGTATTCTGGAAGAAATTCAAAATGGACAGAAATCTGATGTTGGTTTAGTTGATAAATTAACATTGATCAACCAAGGTCAAGGAGGTGAATTCCGAATTGACGAGAATGGTGTTATGAGATATGGTGATAGGGTGTGTGTTCCGGATATTGCCAAACTTTGGAAGAGTATTTTGGAAGAAGGACATCGTAGTGGGTTGAGTATTCATCCTGGTGCTACTAAAATGTATCATGACTTGAAGAAGTTGTTTTGGTGGCCTGGAATGAAAAAGGAAATTGCTGAGTTTGTGTATGCTTGTCTGGTTTGTCAGAAGTCGAAAATCGAGCATCAGAAACCATCAGGATTGATGGAACCGTTGTTTGTTCCGGAATGGAAATGGGATGGCATTTCTATGGATTTTGTATCTGGTTTGCCAAGGACAGCGAAGAATTGTGATTCTATTTGGGTTATTGTTGATCGATTGACGAAATCTGCTTATTTTATTCCGATAAGAATGGATTATCCGATGGAGAGGTTGGCAGAGTTGTATGTTGAGAAGATCGTAAGTTTGCATGGTATTCCTTCTAGTATTGTGTCGGATAGGGATCTGGGTTTTAGGTCTAAGTTTTGGACAGGATTGCAAGAAGCTTTGGGTACTAAGTTGCGATTGAGTTCTATTTATCATCCACAAATAGATGGTCAGACGGAGAGAACGATTCAGTCGTTAGAGGATTTGTTAAGAGCTTGTATGTTGGAGAAAGGTGGAGCTTGGGATAGCTACTTGCCATTGATTGAGTTTACCTACAACAATAGTTTTCATTCGAGTATTGGTATGGCTCTGTTTGAGTTATTGTATGGTAGGAGGTGTCGGACACCGTTATGTTGGTACGAATCTGGAGAGAGTGCTGTGATAGGACCAGAAATTGTCCAAAAGACTTCAGAAAAGATTAAAATGATTCAGGAGAAGATGAGAGCTTCTCAGAGTCTTCAGAAGAGTTATCACGATAAGAGGAGGAAAGATCTTGAATTTAGTGAAGGAGAACATGTGTTTATACGAGTTACTCCGATGACTGGTATTGGTCGAGCTTTGAAGTCAAAGAAGTTGACTCCACGCTTTATTGGTCCATTTCATATTACCAAGAGAGTTGGGAAGGTTGTGTATCAGATTGCCTTAACGCCGTCACTTGCAAATTTGCATGACGTTTTCCATGTATCTCAGTTGAGGAAGTACATTGCTGATCTATCTCATGAGATTCAGGTAGATGATATACAGGTACGAGAGAATTTGACTGTTGAGGCATTACCTGCGAGAATTGAGGATCGGAAGTTGAAACAGTTGCGAGGTAAGGAGATAGCGTTGGTGAAAGTAGCTTGGGGAGGACCAGGTGGAAATGTTACTTGGGAGCTGGAGAGTCATATGAAAGACTCGTATCCCGAACTTTTCGTCTAAGGTATGTTTTTGAGGACGAAAACTCTTTTTAGTAGGGGAGAGTTGTGACACCCCAAATAATTCAATATTTAAAATAATTAGAATTTATAATTATTAATTTAATTAGAGTTTAATTATTAATATTTGAATTATTGGATTTAATTGGTTAAATAAATGAAATGAGGAGTTGGGAGTGTGAGGAGTAATGAGGGGTGTGACGAGTAAAATCCTCTACCCATCCTAATTATTATTTTATTTTATTTATTGGAATAATAAAAGGAATAATAAAAGGAAAAAGAAGGAAAAAGAGGAATAGAAGGTTTTTCATCATTCGTAACATTGGAGAGGAGAAGAGAAAAAGGAAAAGAGTGAAAGTTGCCGGAATTCGAAGAACCCACAAGGTAAGGGGTGGTTTCGATTGATTAACATGTATTATCGGTTTTGATTTCAATAGAATTGATCGTAGTATGTCAAGAATCTCAATTTAGTAATTCTAGGTTTTTGTAGAATTATCCCAATTTGTGTCGGATTGTGTAGAATTGAGTGAATTGTATGTTATAGAATCATTAGGAATGATCAGAGTATGTTATATTGCATGTTACTGCTGTTGGATTATGTAATTATATTATGTTTGGATGTTGGATTCGTGTGGGATTGATATGAATTGAGTAGGTATGCATAATGCTGTCAAAACTGCATAATTTTGGTTCTGCAGGTCGTAGGAACCGGTTCTCAGGTGGGAGGAACCGGGTTCCTGGTATAAAAACCAGAAGAGGAACATTCGGTTCTTTGGGCAGTTACTCTGGGAGGAACGGGTTCCCGTTCATTTTAAAGAAAATTAATTTTCTTAGGGAACCGGTTTCCTGCCTGGAGGAACCGGGTTTCCATACATTTTTCGAGTGTGTTTTGAACTTTGTGGGAACCGGGTTCTCCCTAGGAGGAACCGGTTACCACTGTTACTTTTGAAAAATTCCAAACTTCAAAAATTCATAACTTTCAAACCGTAAGTCCGTTTTGAGCACCGTTTTGGACGTTGTTTCTTAAATTTAATGCTCTATTTTATGAAAGGAAGGAAATTTTTGTAACTTGAATTTATTTTGAAAATGCGTCGAATTCCGATTGAGGTGGTTTGTTATTCAATGCATACTTGGTGTATATCATAGTGTACTTGTGGCAATTGATTGTATCGAGTTTTGTGAATGGAATGCATGTTTATCCTTGTTTGATGTGTGCATGATCGTTGAGGACATCATGTTTTGGTTTTGATTCGGTTTATGATAATTGGTGTATTCATAGATTGATTGAATGTTGCATGCTGGTGTTGTGCATGCATATGCATTCTGGTGAAGTTAATTCCCATTGTGTGGAATTTGACTTGTATTGCCAATAATCGTTCCCGGGTGATGATGGGTGGTGAGGCTGGATTCGTGTCCGGTTGATTATAGACGAATCGATGATTACTGTATTCGGGTGATGATGGATCAGTGTGTGTGACTTAGTTCACGTTTTGGTACCACATGCATTGAGTCTGCATTTGTATTTGCATGGGATTGTAACATGTTAGGATGGTTTCCAGTGTTACAATTCTGTTGTTGTTGTTGTTGTTGTTGTGCATAATGAAACATGTGATTGTAATTGTGTGTTGAAATCTGAATTATGCTAGAATGGGTGGATTAATATACTTGTGATATTATGTTGTTTGAGGAGCTTATAATGCACATTAATTATGATGAAATCTCACCCTTACTTTAATGATTTTAGATTAAAGTTAGCAGCTCAGGAGTTGGTGAGGATGGCTCTAGAGTTATGTTATTTTGTGTCCGCGTGTCAGTGTCATGCTCTGATAGGTTGTAACACTAGGGAACGTTTAGCTGAGAAAATTATTTAGTATTCATCTGTTATTTGAGTTACTTTGGGAATAATTATGAGTCGGTTTTATTCCGTTTTGGTTTTGTGGTACTTTTCCGCTGTGTAAGACATGACATTAATTTGATTGATTATTCTAATGAACCTTTCAGTGAAGCATGGCTACTATTTATTGAGGTTTTATTTTATTCTGAATTGTGACATCCCTTGTTTCCATGTTAACTCTGATTTAATTGATATATTCGCAGGGTATTTTAGAAGGAGTGTTACAATGTTAGTGATGCCATTGAAGATATAAGATAAAGGCGTGGAATTGTGACGAGGGTGCGGTGGTTAGTGATGGATGAAAAGGGTGTGAGAGGGATAAGGGAGTGTGGGGAGGAGAAGATGAAGTAGTAAGTTGTGATAGAGGTTACAAAGGGTGATGGTGGTCGTTAAAATGGAAGGAGAGAGTTTATGGATAAAGTTGGTCGTTGTTGGTGTGTAAGGCGGATGTTGTGGCTAGAGAAGATGAAGATGCGATAAGGGAGGCGATGAGAGATTGAAGGTCGTGGGTACGATGATGGAGGGTGAGTTTTAGTGAGAAACTGATGTTTGAGGGTTCTGGAAGATGGATGAAGAGCGGTGGAGACGGTGGAGGTCGTGAAAATAGGGTGAGGGTGAAAAAGCAAGGTGGTGAGAGGTTTGTTTGAAGAATAAGGTGGTTAAGATGGGGTTTTCGGCGGATAGGAAGTGGGTTGTCGGCAAGGTGACGAAGAAGATTGTGAGATGGGGGTATGAAGGTAAGATAAAGAGTATTGGAAATGAGATGAAGGTTACAGATGGAGTGTGTTATCATGGTGATGAGTTGTGGAAGATGATGGTGGGCGTTTCGGATCATGACTCCTCGTTTCTTATACTCCTTTGAACAGTGTCAAAGTTACAACATATATACACAATAAATTAGGTTAAAGTAATTATCATAATGCCTAAAATGACCCTAATGATAAAATGGACTCTTAAGCCCAATAGGGTAAAAATTAATTTATCCGAAAACATTTTTGTTTTGATTTTTGGAGATAAAAAATGGACACTTAGAATTGTCAAAAATCATAAAATTTGGACAATAAATTATCAGAAAATAAGAAATGAGCACATTAAAATAGACTACGGGTCTCAAAGATTAAAGAAAAATTATCAAAATGTTTACAATTGAAATAAAATGATAATAAAGAATATCCGACTTTAAAACGCTCACGATTAAAAACGAGACTTAAAAATGTATCAAAAAATTAGAAAGCGCACCTTTTCATGATCTACACGACATGTAGATTCATAAAGCAGTGAGTTAAAGGTGAAAACTTAAAATATTTTTCCCGCTAACTTTCCACACAGTGTCGAATCGCTTTTAACAGTCTGTTTATAAAATCAAAATATCAATATCATCGACATATAATCAACTTACCACGATGCAAGAAACATGTAGAGAGATAAAAATGCATGAAGTAAAATAACAGTTATTTTACAACTACGAAGCGATCACAATTTTGGTTTAAATTGACTTGGTCAACCTAAACACAACTAGCGATGCAAATGCGATGAATGGAAATCCTTCAAGTCTTGTTGAAAGAGAAGGCATCTCTTGACGATTGCTAAAATGCAAGTGGATACTCCTCTAGGCTTTTCCTTTGCTACTCACTCGAGAGCCACACCATTCAATGATTACTCATATATCGATGAGCAGTGCATCACGAAAGATCTTCCTCAACCTGTATTTCTAAAGGTGGCTAGTGGTAATCTTGAATCAATTCAGAGGAATACAGTGTTCACTTCAAGTTTAGGCAAGAGAAGAGTTGATAAGCCAGTGATCAAATCTCCACACATAAGAAAGATTCTAAGTACCTACAAGGGGCCGTCATCTGATATGTCTCCCAAGGATCTACTTCAATAGTCGTTGCTTGTTTCTCCCCGAGACAATATGAACTAGAGTCAGAATCGTAATGGAAGGAATATGACTCGCTTTGATCCTATTCCCATCACATACACTGCATTGTATCCATACTTGGTCCAACGAGGTTTGATTACAACAAGGTCTTTAACTCTTCCAGATCCTCTCCCAGTCGGATTTAGGTTTGATATTCATTGTGAGTTCCATCAGGGAGCTGCCGACCATGATTTAGAAAATTGTTACCCACTGAAGGCTAGAGTACAAGAACTGGTTAGAGGACAGGAGATAAATTTTGGAGATCCTCCACCAAATGTTATCAAGAATCCGTTGCCAGGACAAAGTGGCTGAAGAATGGGTCAAAGTATCTCAAATCACCTCCTAAAGCTAGTGTTTCAGACAGGACAGCTCATCCTTGTTGCTGATTAGTCACTAGGCCATGTTTCTTTTCCGTTTGCATTTTCCCTTGTTTAAGTTAAATTGTTGCTTTCAAACTTCGTTCGTACTTTCATGTTAATTTTAATGAAATGAGCATTACACTATTTTGATTCAAATCATTTACATTTATTTCTTTAAAAAAAATATACCTCTTGTTTACTTTCTTTATCAAACTTTTGTTTATGCAAAGATTGGAGGGAGGATAATGAAAACAAGATACCCATAATTGTTGTTGGTATGATTTCGAACAAAACTTTGCTGATGATATATATGCATTGTTTCAATCCCTTGTTCAACCCTTTGAGCCTAGAAGTGGAGTTTCTTTGTATACGAAAAACTCGCAATTTTAACCTGGGGTAGTGTAGTTCTCAGTTAATTCGGTTGTGAATTCATTCAAGACGCCTTTCAATAGAGGTTGTATTCAATCGAGTTTCCTTCGCACACATCAAATAAGTGTCGAAGATGTCCTCCAAGTCATAAGGAGACAATGATGGTTCTCTGTAATCATGAAAGTCAAGCATTCACTATCTTTCCAATAAATATATATCAAAAGAAAAAGCCGCTAAGTTAAAACTAAAAGGCAACTTAGGCAACAAACAAGGGCATCCTGTTGACCGTAATCTTAAACGGAACGGTTCAGGAAAAAGTTAGGGATGACAAATTCAAACAAGAGTTGACAAAAGTCCTCAAACAACAAATGTTGCAAGAAGAAGTGACTATTATCTCAAAAATTCCTTAGCTTCTGAGCCATCGTCATTATTCTCACCAGTACAAATCCAAAGTCTCTTGGAACCTGAATGCACAATCTGAGTTAACTGAGTGTAGGACTGAAGAACATTACGAAGTTTGGGTTGGGCACAAATAATTTTTGAGCCTTTATCCTTTGTTTCTTAAACCGTGAACCAGACCACGTTACAACCCTCAAAAGACCTAATTGAAGCCAGGTTTTTTTGAAGGCATACTACAGCAAGGTTGTGTAATATGAGTCCTAAGGTTTTTGCAAATCATTTGTCTTGGTATCATACCATTGCTCTCTCTTTCACTTTAAAAGTCTTAGCATCATTCTGAAAATGATTTTGATTTCAAAACTTTTGCATGAACTTTTCATTAAATTTACCATGTTTGAATAAACAGTTTTTGCTTGCAAACAAGATTTCTTCATCAAGGTAGTTCAGTCGGTTGAGAAACTTGGATCAGTGATCCTATCAAGGGCAAGTATTTTCTAGATCCATTTATGAACCAGTTCCAGATTTGTTGCTAGGTGCAAGTTATTTTCATGATTGATTAGCCAGAAAAATTTTCAAGACCTATATTGGGGCAATGTTTTCCCTCAGTTATTTTCAGAACTAAAGCCATGATTAGTTTATCACCATCAATGTTTGACTTAAGACATGATCAGTTTATTTTTCAGCAGTCAACTAAATAAATTGGGGCAATCCCCAAGCAACTCTTCAGTCCTTCCTCCAAGGATCATCATTTCGATATAGTTCACAAGTGTGTTAGAAGTGTTTCTCAAGACATTTTCTCTCCAAGCAGAGTTGGCAGTGTTCTCTGTGTTGAGGAATCCGAGTTCCCATCTTACCTCCACAAAAGAGTCAAGCTCAGTTGTCATAAAAATATGCATCACATGCATATATCATTCACATATCATGCATAGCAAAATTCATATATCATGCATAGCAAGAGTGTTTTATCCTCATTTGCATTTCCCGAGGTCTTATTGCACTCAACAGCTTACCTTGTGGTCAAACCCAACTTACTTGGTACATACCAAAACTGATGTTTGTTAGTTTGTATCTCTTTTCGTCCAATAATATTCTTTGTTATGTTACTCCTCACTTTTATTCAACGCCATTGGATGTCACATTCCCTAGGGTAGCGTTTATCACCTCGTCCATTGCCATTTATGCATGTTTATCTCTTTTCACTCTAGTGCCATTCCTGGATATTTGTCTCTTTGTCTTCACCAGTGCTATTTCTAGATATCTTGTTTCTTTCTTCATCCAAAGCAGCTTATTGGATGTCGTGGTTTCCTTTTTTCCCTCATCTAAAACAGGTTGTTAAATGTTGTGGCCTTTCTTCATCCAAAGCAGGCTATTGGATGTCATATGTCTTTCCATTCGTCTAAAGCAGGTTATTAGAAGTTTATGGTTCTTTCTGTCCAGTTTCATTTCTGGATGACTTTGATGTAGCTTCAGATTTGGTCCCATTCCATATCAAATGCTTTTCTAGATGTATCTGATTGTCTTTTCCAGAGAGGTTTTTCCCTTCATCCAAAGTAGATTATTGGGTGTCATGGTTTCTTTTTCGTCTAGTGCCATTATTGGATGACTCTAACGTATCTTCAGATTTAGTCTCATTCCACATCTAATGCTCTTCTAGATGTATCTGATTGTATTTCTAGAGAGCCTTTCCCTTCGGCCAAAGCAGGTTATTGGATGTCGTGGTTTATTTTTCGTCCATTGCCATTCCTGGATGACTTTGATGTATCTTGAAATGTTTTGATGTATTTTCCAGAGAGTTTATCACCTCATGTAATGCTATTCTTGGATGTCGCCACTTACCTTTTCAAAGTTTATCTCCCTCTTCACAGATATTTCTGGTTATTTCTTGTCACCCTGACAGATATCCAGAATGCTTTTGTTTTTCCCAACATGTTTTCCCACGTCATATCTCTACCACAAATTTCCAATTTCAAGATCTTCCAATAATTACCACATAGTTTGCCTCATATCACTCATCATTCAAAAATATGTAAAAAAAAGGAAGAGTCAGGCATTCATCTCATTTCATTCACGACATACCCATTGCATCTCAGGGTAAAATTTCTGGGTTCTTTAATATTTAATTATCTTCCACTACAATTATATGAAGCCTGGACATCTTCATATCATCTAGTTGAAGATATTTAAATAGGGGCACTTGTTGTACCCCAACTTTTACCCTGATATTTTCTCATTTGTATATTTGCATTTTGCGCGCTTTGCATTTGTTTTTAATTAATTTTTTGTTGTTGTTGTGAATTTAAGAATAATTTTAGAATTAGATTTTTATTTGTTTTTCATGAATATAAAAAATGGATGTTTTTATTTTATTAAGTTCTTTAGTTTAAATATAGTTTTAGAATTATAAAAAGAAGTTTTTGTATATATAAAAAAATATTTAAGTTTAGTTTAGTTTTAAAATAGTTAATAAATTTTTTTAATAAAATAATATATATGCGCATATTTAAATTTTATTAGTTATATATTTTTTGTTATAAATTAATAATATACAAAATATCTAAGGTCGAGGGTTCTTTTGGTCATTTGGCAAAACGGGATAAGGTTTGTGAGGTTATTATAACTAGCCAAGGGTGTGAACTATAGAGGGAGGAGGACACAAAAAAAACAGAATGAGATCTAAAAAAGAAGAAGAAAGGAAAGAAAACAAAAATTCCTCTTCATTGCTTTTCTCCTTCATCATCCGTTCATACCTCACTGTTCCCTCTGAACTTCCTCCGTCGCGTCGCCTTCATATTCCCTTCATCCCTTCTGAAAATCACTCCATAAACTTCATCACCATCCGCTGAACTCTCCCTCTTCACCTTCCCTCCATCATCTGCTTCTTCCATAAACTCATCTCCATACACTATTTGTACACTTCCTTCTACCACCCTTCATCAGAACCATTCGACCCTAATCAGCTCCGTCGACCACTTCAACTCACTGCCATCCTCCGCCCGTGTCTCTCTCCCTCATCCATACTCGGATGTGATTTCTCCAATAACTTACTGCATCTGCAAACAACAGCAGCATCCGCTCGATTTCCTTCAACATCAGTTTCGTCACTTTCGGTAACGTTGACATTTTTGGTAACTTTTTTTATCTCTTTAGCTCTGAGGAACCGATATAATGTTGTATTCAAAGTCTGTGATGTGTTGTTTTGCCTTTATGTCTGTTCTATTGCAATGACGTGATAAATAAATGCTACAAGTTTGGGTGAGCGATATCATGTGGATCGTGAATATGTTGGTTCGATTGTCTTGCCCTTTTGCAATTTGAAACGATGCGACACTGAGAAAATGCTTTGTAACTTTGAATGCGATAATTCTGTTTGAGTTTTGAGCTTGTGAGTTGTGCTAAATCCTTAATTTACGCATAATTATGTCGGAATAGGATGATAGCGTGAGTGTTTTGTTTTGATATTTGATTGTTTGACAATTGTATCTATTTCAATGAAGGTGGCGTTTCGCATTTATTCGCGTAGAAACTAACAGAAACTATGAGGATAACTGTTGGTTTTCTATTGTTGCATTGTTCATTTTATTGACGGTTTTGATACAATTCAAGTTTCGAATTCAAAGGTTAATCGATGATGGCACACCTTTGTTGATTTCTATTGGTTGTGATTGTCGATGTTTGTATAAGTTTCGATAAAGGTGACCTTGTTTCCGCGTTTATTCACGTAGAAACTAGCCGAGAAACTGTTGGGACAGGCGTATTGTTGTGTTATTCTCATTTTAATGTCAATTGAGATTGTGAGTGAAGCAACTTTTGGCGTAGTTTGGATGAAGGTAACGATAATACCGCGTTACTCGCATGTAAATCTAACCAAGAGATTATCGAGGGCAGAATATTGTTTATTTAGTATATGAATTTGAGCGAGAAAGTCGTTTATCTTGAGTAAAGTCGATTGATTGGTGGCTGCCCGGATTTGTTCGATTTAATCTTAGTTTGCTTTAGTGTCAATTCTCCATGTTTCGAACTTGAATTGAATAATAGATTGAACTTCTTGTTTTTCTTTAGTTCATTTGTTAACGAAATATTTGAATAATAGATTGTTTAGTTCTTCATTTTTTCATGTGCATGATATCATATAATTTATTTCAATTTTATACTTTGTAAATAATAACTTGTTCATTATTTCTTTGGTTTCAATTATAATCGGTTGCTTATTTCTTCTTTTATTCATGTATATAGTTCATACAAATTTTATTTCAATTTTATGATCTTGTAATTACTAACTTGTTTTTTATTGTGTAAGCTATTGTGATTCAAGTTTCCCATTCTATTTCATCTCTAATTCCACTTTCTATTTTCATCTATTACTTATACATTGTTTTAATTAGTTGATGTTGTTAATTAAAATAGATTAATTTACTAATATATTTTTCTTAACTAGATTAATTAATTTAATCGATGTTTAATTAATAGATTCTTCTCTTTATTTTATTTTCATCCGCATTCGGAAAAAAATGTATCCCGCTCCCTTGTTGCGTTGTAATTAATTTATCGCTTTTTATTTTATTTTATCATTTAATCCCCATTTGTAATTGATGTATCCCTCTTCCCAAAAGCTTGTAATAATTATTTAGCTTGCATTTACTTTATTATTTATTTAATTGTCACTTGCACAAACAAAAAAAAAATCATTTTTAAACTAATATTCAATTGTGAATCATTTTAAACCCGTAAGTCGACAAAGCTTAGAAGCGCCGCAATGACCACACATGCACATATGTACGCTTGATCTTGGGCCTTCCTACAGTGAACCTATTTCGATTAATTGTTCCAATTAGTCGTCTTAGTAGACTAGCCCACTTTTCTAGTACACTTGTAGTTTAATTACTTATGCTTGTGTGTGGCCACCTTGTATGGGCTTTTTATCTATTTATTTACTATTGTATTATTTACAATTATTTCGCTTCTCCTTCATCTCTCGCTCCTTGGTCCACATACCAAGTTTCTAATTTCTATAAGGGTTTCATAGTAGAGAGTAGGCTTGGCTCTTCTCTCGAGATTGATCAAGTTTCATGGCTTGGTTAATCATAACCCGATTCATTCTTTCTCCATTCACCAAGCATTTAAAACACTTTCAATAAAACTCGATCCAATGTCGAGTCTTCTTCTCAAACCTCGATCCAACGTCGAGTTGTTTTCAAAATGTTTTCACAAAAAAAAACTTGGATGATGTTTGTTTAAATTGTTGGATGATATCCCAATGGTTTAAATATACTTGAAGTCTGTAGATTATTGGATGATAGCCCAATAAGCTAAAAATCTTCTATCCGTATCAAAAAGAACTTGAGTGGTATTCGGTTAATTTGTTGGATGATAGCCCGTCAGTTTAATCGAATTTAAAGTCTTTAGGTTATTGGATGATAGCCCAATAAGCCAAATACTTTTATTCACTTGAAACACTTAATAAACATGAAGCTAGTTTCACTTCACTAATTTCATAATAAAGTTTTGGGATGATAGACGATTGGATGAGCTCACTCATCCAGTTTCTAGTATTTGAATCATTAGATGATATCTTAATGTTTCAGTAATTTTCACCCACTCAATCAATCTTAACTCATTCAAGCTTTTTGTGCATCCGAGCACCTTTTACCTTTAAAACCCTTTTCAATATTAGACATGATTAATTTATAATTGAGATGTTCTTCTTCTATCCCCATGGTTTTCGACTTTACCACTTGAGTACTAGAGGCGTTCTCAAACCCTCCCTCATGTTGGTGCGTAGTCCTTTATTCTTTATCACACCTTGTGGACGTTTAGACGAGTCTTCTCCTTTAAAAATGTTGACTTGTCTCTTCATTTAAATTCAATCAACAAACAATCATTTTCTAGCCGAACTATGGCGCTCTGACTTTGCCATTGCACGAGGGAGTATGTAGGCACTAAGTCTTACGATTAAAGGTGAAAAAAATAATAAAAACATTTCTTCTTAATGTTTTCTCCTTTCCCCCTTAGAAGGTCGTAAATTTTCACATTAACACACAAACACACTTTGAAGTAAATGGGTACCATCGAGTACGATGGATGTAAGGGGTACTTCCCCTTACATAACCGACTCCCGAACCTGCATCTCTTGGTCTCGACGACCATTTCTTTTTCTCTCGTAGGTTTTATTCAATATTTCCCTTTTCCTTCTTGGAATAAATAAATATCGATGGCGACTTCATTATTTATATCGAATTAGTAAAAAAAATTGATGGCGTAAACACCAGTCTGTTAGACCTTCGAGAAAACTTTCTTGAAAAGGAATGCCCCAGTATCCTGTATTCTACAACAATACTCTATTGATTGTCAATATTTCAAAGTAGCTGGTTATTCTGATATGGGAATATCATGCCGTTATATAAGCATTAGAGATACTTCAACATCTCGAAATAAATGCCTCGGATCTCACAGTGGCGGACTTTGCATACATGGAGGACATGCCTCTATATGAGCCTTGGAGAGACTCCAACATCTCAAAGTAATTTCTCCAGATCAACTTAATCTACATTTGAATAATGAGATGTGCAAACATAGGGAAGACCTACCCCAAGATGAGCTTTAGATAGACTTCTACGTCTCGAAGTAATTGCTTCAGACTAATTGATTCTTGAAACAAACACTTGCTCCAATTAAGAGAGACTTCACCGTCTTGAAATAACTGCTTCGGATCAACAACATATAAGCAACTAACTTGCTGGAACGAGAGCTTTTTGGAAGATTTCAACGTCTCAAAGTAATTGCGTCGGATTGATTGGAACTGAGTGATTAGTTCTGTAGAGATTGAAGAAAAATGCACCAATTTATAGCCTTAGAGAGACTTCCATGTCTCGAAGTAATTGCTTCAGGTTGATTGAATCTTGAAATGACACTTGTCCCAAGCTAACTGATCTATGAGAAGGACCAAATTACCTATTGATCGCTCTTTGAGAAGGACCTAATCACCTGTTGATTGCTCATTAAGGACCTGCCCCAGATTGGGAGAATTTTGAGAAACTGAATTTCGACCTGATTGTCTCGAAGTTAGCAAAATTTTGAGAAAACAACTTGTGATGTTCTCAATAGAGTCCTTAAATGTCATGCCTCTTGATTTAACAGAGTGATCAAGTCTCTCTTCTTTGGACAAAGTTAAACTCTTCACTGATGTTTATTATGCGAACTTCTTTAATGTCAAATAATTGTTTTACATGTAGAATAATGTTTATCATGACAATTCTAATGCAACATTTGTGCGTCTTGAAGTTTTGTATGAAAAAATATTGTGATACTTTTTCGTGAGCGAAACACTTTTTAGAGTGCAACACTGAAACTTTTTTTCTTTATGAAAGATAAGACAAGCATATGATACCAACACAGATACTTAGCACGCACCGTAGGAGTCAGTTAAACGCGATCTCATCGCCGTATGCTTTTGAATTAACCCATGATTCAATTAGGACTTTTAAGGGTTGTAACATGGCCTGGTTCAGGGTTTTACAAAAAATGTTTTTTAGGCTCAAATTATTTGGTGCCCACCCGTTCTCTATGATGTCCTTCAGTCCTAAGTTCATCTATCTTGATACGATTACTCACGTCTCGAGAGGCATTTCTGATGGTTGAGGAACCAAAATGAGGTTTCTTGGACATGACAATCACTAATCTTTTTGTCTTTGGTGTTTAACCACACAACTTGCTCTTTGCTGAGAATTTTCATTTGATAATCCTTTCTCACTTTTGGGCATTCCGATTTGCTTTCCCTAAATTTTTCCTAAGTGACTTATTTCCAAGTTTCGACTTAGCAGGACTTTTTCTTTCTTTCCTATCCGTTCTTCCTTTTTGAATAAGTCGTGGATCTTTACACCGTCTTCGATTTGTTTGAAGTGATTGTGACTGTTTGAGTCTTTGGGTCGATGAGGGATAATTGTTGTTGTATCGTCATCTGTTGACCTGCGAGTGGTAACCATTATAGTATTATCCTCTTTTAATGCATACTATTGTTAGACGAAGGTTGACTATTGCGGCTCTGACCTTACTCAACCTTTTGAAGTATAACCATTTTCGTATCCTTAGATGCTCATTCTCTTGATGAGTTCTAAATGCTCGTTCAGATTAACTGAACACTACCCGCCCACAGGTTTAAAAAATGAGGGTTTTTTCTAAAATGAAAAGAAACTCCTACTTCAAGGCTCAAAGGGGTTAACAATGGTTTTACTCCCTTATGACTCCGGTGTTTGGGGATTTGAAATAATGCCTGTACATTGTTAGTAGGGTTCTACTCGAAAGCATTAGACCAGAGACCTGACGTTTTTCAACTATTGTCTTCCTTCCTACCAATATTTGCTTTGGCGAAAGACTTGGTAACGTTGGTATCAAAATGCTCACAAATCAAATAAAGAGTGATAACGAATGGATTGAGTAACATCGAATGAATTACTTCAAGACAAACATACTCATTGCATTAAGATTGAAAAACCAAACAAGTTTCTACATGCAAACAAAGTTTAAACAATTAAACAAGATACAAATGAAAATGCAGTAAAGAAATAAAAGATTGTCATTGTTGAGGAGACTTGAGCTCCGTCTTGACTTGTAGATTCAAATGACTTTCAGTAGTCTTGGTGCTCACTTGAGTATGGGGTTTCCATTCACAAACAAAATCCCTCCTTGAAGAGTCAAGTACTTCTAGTAAATCAACTGTTAAACCTTGGATTTGTAGGTATTGCATTTCTCTGTTGAGTGTCCTACTGTTCCATCGTGATACCCACATCACGCATCATGATCATATCTTGGTGGGAATGCCTTTGGTGGCTTAATAAACTTGGGAACCACCAATGAATTTTGAATCAGATATGGAAGAAGTTGACTGTAAGTCATAGGAATATGATCCAAAGGAGAATCCCTCCTTTCTAGATTATCCCAAGGTACAATTTGATTTTGGGAATCTCGACTCTGAAGTTGAGGAGGATCAAACAAAGGTTGCTGATACAACAACTTGGATGATGGTAATGGAGGATAATGCATCGGTGCTGCGACTAACTTCCCTTTGCTAGAACTTGGGATATCTTTGCTAAAGGATACCACCTTTTTTGAAGTGACCATTTGGTCTACTTCATTGCTGACACTATTCTGTAGAGTCTCAACTCCCTCTTGGTAAGTAATTGTCCCAATGAGTTTTGGAAGTCCCTCGAATTTGCTATCATCAGAATTTGCAACCAAAATGTCCAAGCTTGAGCCATTCTGTTTGAAAGACATAATCTTGTCATCAATTAGCTCTTGAACTTTGCATTTGGAGGCAAAACAATTTTCAGTTTCATGTCCTCTAGAGTCAGCATGAAAAGCACATTTGGCTCTCTCATCAAACCAAGCTTTAGCAATCCCTGGCACTGGCTTCAACTTCCTTGGTATCACAACACCACTTTGAATTAGGTAAGGAAATAGTCGAGAATATGATATTGGGATTGATTGAATTTCCTGTTGAGCATATCGGCGGTAATGCGGGTTAATATGCTGATTTGGCTCCCTCTTCTTTGGTCGGGGAGTAAGCAATGACTATTGGCGAGGAATCTTCGAAGGTGAAGGTCGATGATGACGCTTAGTAGGAGAATTTTGAACTGGATAGTTCGTTACGTGTGGATGTCCTTGACCCATGGAAACACCAGACGATAGAGCGGTAACCAAGTTTGTGGCAATTGGTGTAGTATTGCACTCTTTCTTCAACACAACTTGCAAGAGATCCATGACCAGACTCATCTGAATTTTCAAATGATTAACTTCTACCCTTAAAAATTCTTGACCACGTTGAAGCTCGTCTATAGCCCTTTGAGACATCCTTTGAGTTTTGAACGCGTGTCGAGTTTGATCTTTGGACAAAAGAGATGAAATGAGTTTTCGATGAAGATGAAATGCATGACAATGCATGAAAGAATAAAATGTAATGTAATGGTAATGCATCTAAGAATACAATGTGATGCGATCATATTGATGTTATGCGCAAAATCACATGTAAAGTTAAACGGACAGAGGTTTAAAAAGGACGGTTGGACATGGTTTCGACGTCTACCCAACAATTCCCCACACAAGAAGGTTCTAATGTTTTTTGCTAAATGTTTCTCGGAGTCTCAGATCCCCTTTTAACAAATATTATCATCACGCTAACGGCCTACGTGGTGATAGTATTTCCAAAAGTATAGTCCAAGAAAACAGCTCTTAAAGGGATACTCAAAATACTTTATTTGAGCAGTCGGTCTCGGTTTGGATATCCTAAAATAGTTAGAGTTATAGGTCCTTTGTCCAGAAATTGCTGTCCTGCACTAGCATACGGTGCAACAACCTCCTTAAAAGATCAACTCTAAGCTGGGTCTTCACGTCGATCCACAAGACACGGATGTCCAATGGATCTAAGCTACGCAACCACTCTATCCTAAATGTTACTTAGAAGCTTGGGTATTGGGCTTATCTATGTATCATAACCAACAAGTTCCCAACACAATAATATATATCAATAGGATAATATATAAAACGTAAAGAAGTAATAGGAAATGAAACATTAATGAGCAAGAAGAAAGTAGATAACAATAACAAACACACACAAACGAAACTAGGGTAGTGTAACACGGTGGGAGAACTGACTTTGGATTGTTTTGCGTTTGATTGCAAATGTTGCGGATAGCAAGAGTCGCCATCGACTTTTCTTTTATCCAATTAAGGGAGGGTGAAAAGAACAGGAAAAGACCTTCGTTAGATTCTGAGTACGGGAGTTGGTTATGAAAAGGGAAGGTATTAGCACCATTTCCATCCGTAGTTATCTACGGGCTCTTAATTGCTTTAGATCACTTGATGACTTGCTTTTTGTGTGTGTTTTGAAAAGACTTTGAAAAAAGTCATTTCGCTTTGACTTCGTAATGATTCACGCTGGAATGTATACGAAGTGTTTGGAAATGTTTCGTTTTTTGAAAAGAACTTTGTAATGATTCACGCTGGAATGTATACAAAGCGTTTTTGAAATTTTTTGAAAGTGTGAGGTGTGAAAAGTGTTTTGATAGAGCAAGCAATTACGAGTCTATTACCTACTCAGAACAGTCATTTCCGTGTTATTTTACTTTCCTTTAGAATAGCACTATCCATACCATTAGTTGGTAGGTAACCCTATTCGTTGGATGTAAAGGGACATTCGAAAGGGACATTGGATGGTCATAGAAGGCAACTTGTAGGAGTATCCTAGCACATTCGTGGGACGATCATCACTTTTAAAGGCAACAATCGGGGACTAGATCATGTATTCGTAGGCAACAGGGGACTATGATCTTTGATTCGGAGGGACTATGATGATATGTTCGTGAGCAGCGTGCTAGGATACCTCTACGTTCGAGGACTTGACCATTTATTCGAAAGCAGCGAGAGAGAATACCCTAGGGGGTGCATGTGTGAAAAGAGTGTGTTGAATTCAGATAATTTATCTTGTGATTAGAGTTAGCTATGTTGATTTTATCTTGCCATAGACGCCTAATTACTAACAATTTATATAGGTGCGGAAAGTAAAATTGCGGAAAGTAAAGTGCAGAAAGTAAATCCTACGCTATTACATGGCTTTGGGGCAGTTATATAATTAAGGAGTGCGGAAAGTAAAACCTAGTTAAAACTATTACATCCCATGAGCAGTTACATAATATTGAAAAAAATGCAAGATAGTAAATAAAGGAAAAGAAAACTAGTCCAAACATTTTTTGGATTTTTTTTTTAGATGTAGAAAATAATCCTAAGTCTAATTGATTTTAATTAATTTTTAAGGAAAATTAGTTAATACTAACCCTAAATTAATTAATTAAAATAAGAGAAAAAAATTAGTGGAAGTTGTCTAATTAATCCTAATTATTTAACCTAATTACTAATTTTTAAATTAATTAATAAATAAGCAAAATATTAAAAATATGGAAAATAATGCAAGTGTTGAAACGCTTCTGGAAGAAGCCATCCCAGAAGCTGGAGCTTATGGGAAATCCTTGCTGGAGGCACCCAGAAGTTGGAACTTCTGGGGTTTCTACGCTGGAGGCGCCCAGAAATTGGAATTTCTGGGGATTTCTGCTCTGGAGGTGCCCAGAAATTGGACTTTCTGGGGCTTTCTGTTGGAGACGGATCCAGAAGCTGGAGCTTCTGGGGCGTGGCGCTTTATGATGGGATCCAGAAGCTGGAGCTTTTGGACGTGTTGCTGCTTCTGGGGGGTCCAGGAGCAAGCACTTCTGGAGACTGTGGCTTCTGGAAGCTGAAATATAAAAAATATTAGAATCTCTAGGAAAAGGCAGGGTTCGAACCCGTGCCTTCTGAGAGAAACGCGCGCTGCCTCTTCCATCTGAGCCAACCTGTTTTGGTGTTAGACATATGAAACAAAAAGAATACAAAGGAAATTGATTTTTGGGAACCAATTAATCAGAAAACGCGCATAGGGGTCTTCTTCCCCATTTGAATTTTCAAACATATAGCCACGGTTTTTACCTACAGATAGCTTCTGTAGCTAAATCCCTGCAAATCAAAACATCACGAAATATGCAATATAAATGAAATATGAGGCCATGGATCAACTGGAAATAAGGTTCTAAACACGACGATGCCCTTGGTTCCTTCCAATTTGTCCTAAATAAGAAAACCCTAATCGGAGCTCTCAAACCCTAGCAATGGTGAAACGATATTCCTGGACTTAAGATTCAATTAAACTATGCAGAAAGCTTCAAAGCTTCATCACAAAAACAAAGACATGGTCAAATTCAATTGAATATGCATAAAAGTATGAAAATGATTTTGAGTTCAACGTGTGCAAACCGTGATTTGGATTTCGTGATTCTGGAGGTTTTGCTTACTTGTGAGTATCTGGATCGACTCAGGAGACCTCTAGCAATCGATTACAATGCTTGGATTGGATTGAAGCAAAACTGTGGCTGCTAGGTTGCTTGAATGCCACGGTTTTTTGAAGCTTGCAAGGGTTCTTTTAGGTCAGAATTTCGTCCATTGTGCATGTAGAATCATCATGTATTTATATTGTAATGAATTAGGTCAAGAATTGTAAGAAAATATCATGCCAATCAATGAAAAATCATTTGATTTGGAATCAAACCAAATATTTTCTTTTTGAGCCAATTTCAATCAAATCAAATTGCCAATCTCAATTATTTCGAAATAATCAGATTAAATGGCTTGCTTAGACCTCAAGGATGAGAGAAAATCCATCTTGCACTTAATTTTTGATTTTATATCTTTTACTTTAATTAAATTGGTTTTAAATGAATAAAAATCCAAAATAAATTAAAAATAAAAGATAAAAACGTGGCCTTGGGTTTGGAGGTTCCAATTTAAATAAGGAACATGTTTGAATCAAGAAAAGTTAGGCCCATTTGGAAATTTTTTGATTTTCTAAAGTATTTCTCTTTGTGCACCTCCTCCAAAATGCTCAACTTGCACAATGTGTATCTTGCTCAAATTTTGACATTTTTGGGTGTTTTTGGACTTTTTAGAAAGTTCAAGATGTCTTCTAAGCAGCACTTTTGGTTTCATCTTCATTGAAGTTTCCATGCTCATGAACACTTCTTTACAAAAAGTTGACTTTTAAAAAGGACCTGTAATGTTTTGATCCATAACTTCAAAATGAAGCATTTTCTGCCCATGCTTGTGAGACATGAAGTTGTAAAGAATTGAATTCTCTTTAAATTGAGCTGTGGTGGAAAACTTTCTGATAAAGTATGTGAAAGTTATGCCTGGTCAAAGTTCTGTTGACTTTTGTCTAAGAAAACCTAATTTAGAAACTTTGACTTTTGATCAAATCTTGACTTTTCTTGAGGAATCATGATCAACCCTTGATCAAATGATGAATATTACTTCAAAATATTAGTGTTGACAAAAAATTATGAAGTTTGACTGTATGTTGACCACAATTGACTTTTTGTCCAATACAGTTGATTTTCAACCATCTGAGCAATTGCCTGAGCATTTTTGACTTGTAAGGCTTGAAACTTGACATGGAGATTCTTTGAAGCATATGATGAGGCATGATGAATACTTGAAGCATTAGATGTGCATATTGACTTGAAAATGGTAAAACCCTAGCTTGAGTTGATTGCTTAAGAGAGGATTTGTCTGGTCAACCCTTGTGAAATCCTTGAGTATGGATATGTGAATGTCTTGAGGAGTAGGAGGGAAAATTTTGGGGTATAATAGGTAGACTCTCGTAGATTTTCCCCAGTGAAGTCGCCAGCTGTAATAACTGGTTTTTTCAAAATCTATTTGTTTAAAACAATGAAGTCGCCACCTAATTTTATTTGTTCCAAAGGAACGGGAAAGTATAGCTAAAATCCGCGAAGAAGGATAAGGCGGTCTACATGACCACAAGGTATGGATTTGGGAGTCGATTATGCAAGGGGAAGGTATTAGCACCCCTCACATTCATCTTACTCGATGGGAACCATTCCATTTGTGTGTGTTTAAATGTGTTTTATCACAATTTTTAAAAGGAGAAGAAGGGGTTTGATTTATTATTATTTTGAATTTGCCTATGTATTCCCTCGTGCAATGGGAAAGTCAAAACTCCACAGTTCTTCTTAAAAATGTTTAAGTTGGTTGTTTTTATTTTAGAAGAAAAGTTTTGTGCGTTTAGACATTTCAAATGCTTGATCTTTGACTTGTTTAGTTTGTTTGAAAAGCTAAGTCTTTGTTCATATTTGAAATGGCTATTGCACACTCTTTGTAAGAAAAGAGTTTGATAATCGCATATGAGCGAAAAAAAGAGTTGAGTGTGTGGAATTGATTTTAGGTGGGTGAAAGTACCGAACAATAGAGCTAGCATCCTATGATTCAAATACTAGAAACCAGAGGAGCACCGAGGCTCAACGAGTCATCTATCATCCCAAAAAGTTTTATTATGAAAAAGGTGAAGTGAAACGAGGTTCACATTATTAAATTTGAGTATTTAAACAATTGTCTAGCGACAACGATTTAAATACTTGAAGTTCATTTTTGCGCAAGTCTTTAAGAAATTGGTCTAGCAACCAACGATTTAAATACTCGGAAATTTATTGTAAAAATGTTTTTGAAAAGTCACTCGATGTTGGATCGAAGTTTTTAACTTTGATTTATGAAAGTGTTTTAGCGTTTGGTTTATGAGAAGGTGAGAAATGGAATCAATTTATGATTAAACAAGTATATGGACTTGATTAATATTGTGAGGATAGATGCTCCTACCCCCAACTATGAAACCCTTGTGCATGGATAATTGGTATATGGACCAATGTTTATTCGGGTTATGGTTAATCGATGCAAACTAGGGCTTCGATTAACCTTGTGTGAATGAACATGCCCATTTCCAACTATGAGACACTTTAGGAATTTGACATATAAGTCAAAAGAGATAATAGAATCAAGTTTGTGGAGTGTACAATTGTGAATAATTCATACAAGCATGCAAGAAGCGAGTAAATAGTTAAGCACACAATACACGTCCAAATCCTTTAAATAATTACTAGAATAACAATTTTATTTTGATAAAATTAATTAATAGTTTAATCAATAATATCGAGTAAAATTGTGCTAGACTAATAATTATTTAATACAAAATAAATTTTATTTGCATGTAAAATAAAAATTAAATAATAATTGAAAAGAGGTAAGGATTTAGAGATAACTTGTTTTGAAGCTAGATTTGGGGGTGTAGATAAGAAGGGGAATCACATCATGTAGGCTCGGGATGTTAGGTAAGGGCGTAAATAATCGGCTAAGCTCAACGTATCGGATGAAAGGCGAGTAGAAGTCCCTACATCACATGAGATACAAACAAAACCAACAACGTGGAGAAGCTTACAAAGCTCAAGTATCGATTTTTGAGCATTTCACTTTATTAAATTAAATTTAGAATAGATTCATGTAGGAATCAACTCTAAGAAGACAAACAATATATTTGTGTTAATACACATTTAAAAGTCCAATCGAATTCAAAGTTCGAAATCGCAACACAATGAAGATAATTACAATATAATTTGAATTTATTTACAAATGAATTGAATAAAGTATATAAAAAATTAAAGTATTATGTAATTATATATTTACATTACTAAACATAAGAATAAAAATACTAAGTATTTTGTATATTTATGAATAACAAAACTAGATATTAAATCGAAATAGTAATTGAATATTAAAATGCTAATGAACAAGTGTAGATGTGCTACTTGAAAGTGAATGCTTTGAACAATCCTTGGATGTATTCACAAATAACAAACTTGTTAGTAGCATAAGTGAGATAAAATTGAAATGAAATGCAATTGCAATAAATTAGAACATGGTTAGCAATCAAGATTATAAAATCGAATGAAATTTGCATGATACAATATAAATGAACAGAAGAGAAACAAAACAATCAAATATGTGAGTATTTCGACTCATAGACGAACTAAAAGCAAAGAAAACTCAAGCTATAATCCAATTCAAGTTCGAAGCAAGCTAATATTAAAGCGAACAAAACTGGGCAGCCACTATATATGTACAAAGAAATTTCTTTCAATCATGAACAAAACTTTGTTCGAAAAGATCAAAAGATTCTAAACTTAATCAAAAATCAACACAAAGGGGGAATGGGGTGTATTCTTCGATTCGAGTTCGATGCAACAATGAAACAAACCCGGCCCCAAAAGTTTCTCGACTAGATTCACGCGCGATTAAACACGGCATTATCATTGCCTTCATCGGAACTACCCTCGAATATCTTTCAATCACTAACTTCAATCGAAATTAAAATGAAAATAACACCATAAGATGGTGCACCCAATGATTTTTCGGCTGGATTCTACGCGAATAAACACGAAAACATTGAACCTTCATCGAAAATCAATCTCGCAACCTCAATCAAAAATAAAAATGAGCACATATTATCAAGACATCAAGACATATGTAAAAAAACTGCCATCAAACTTTCAACACAAATTTTCCAGCATAAAAAGATTAATCCAACTTCAAAATCGTCAAGCAATCCTCAAGTTAATTTGTTACATGATCAAACTGAAGAATCATCACCATATTATAAGCTATTTCACTTCAAACAGATTAAATCCAGAGATAACATCAATACCATAACTTATTTATTTTTATAGAACTTGTATCACATGACACTTCTCAATAGATTTTAAGGATAAACAGTTCAACACAAACATTATAATAGCATCAACATCATATACATATATACAATCAAAGAACAGTGTCGAAAATTAGCGAAAAGACACAGAAACTTGAAGTTGCTGTGTAAGGCGGAGGGAATTCGAAGGCATTGTGAGAACCGGGCAGTGATGCTGTTGAGCTCAGTGATGGTGACTAGGGGTGTTCGTGGTGCGATTTGGGCGGTTTTGACGCAAAAAATCATCCGAACCGCGAGAGAAAAGGCATGCGGTTTGGTTTGGTTCGGTTGACTTTTAGAAAAAAAACCAAACCAAACCAAACCAAACTAATGCGGTTTGGTTCGGTGCGGTTGGTTCGATTTTTTACAAATAATTTGTTGAGTCATACATTCACATATATATGACAACATAACTTTGTATTTGGTCATTCATACATGATACACTACTAAATTATAACCAAAAAACTAATCATATTTGGACAATAACTTCTCATTTAATATGCAAAAGTTAGATTAGACAAAAATGAAATAATAAACATAACATAATAGCATAAAACAATATAAAAAAATTATAATAAAACAAAAAAAAGAAGAAATGAGAAATTAGTGAAGATGAAAAAGAAAGAACATAAGAAAGGAGAGATTAGAGATAAAGATGTGCGATAAAATGAAATTGAAAGAGAGAAAAATTGCATAAAAAATAAGAACGTGTAAAGGAAACAATATAAGAGAGTAGATATTAGATAAGAAGAGGCAAGATGTAAGTGGTGAAGATGAAGTGATAATGTTAGGAGATATTTAAGAAGATTGAAAATGAAATCATAACTGTAAAGATGAGAAAATTGTCTGTAATCATAAGGCTAATGTATAATAGATTTAGGTTTGGGTTAGATGCGAGTTAAGTAAAATTTAAGTTGTAACATAATGCGGTTTAGTTCGGTTTGGTTCGGTTTGTAAAATACAAACATAACCGAACAAAATCTTGATTTTGTTAAAAATGACCCAAACTAATCCGAATCAAATGCGGTTTTTTGCGGTTTCGGTTTGGTTTGGTTTGGTTTTGCGATTTTCTATTGGGTTGGTTTGGTTTTGAACACCCCTAACGGTGACTGGTGAAGAAATTGGAATGATGGTAGTAGGAGATGAGTGATGCTGATGGAGCGGTTTGCTGGAAGATCTATGGTGATAGTGTTTTTTGGCAGAACAACGAGGGGAACGTCTGAGCAAGACAGGGAGTTATTCCGTTGATGTTGGTGACGACGTTGAATATATAAGATAGAGGCGTGGAACTGTGACGAGTGTGCGGTGGTTAGTGATGGATGAAAAGGGTGTGAGAGGGATGAAGGGAGTGTGGAGAGGAGAAAATGAAGTAGTAAGTGGTTATAGAGGTTACGGAGGGTGATTGTGGTCGTTAAAATGGAAGGAGGGAGTTTACGGATAGAGTTGGCCGTTGTTGGTGTGCAAGGCGGAGGTTAAGGCAAGAGAAGATGAAGATGCGTTAAGGGAGGCGACGAGAGATTGAAGGTCAGGGGTACGATGATGGAGGGCGAGAAATTGATGTTTGAGGGTTCTGGAAAATGGATGAAGAAATATGGGGACGGTGGAGGTCGTAAAAACAGGGTGAGGGTGAAAAAGCAAGGTGGCGAGATGTTTTTTTGAAGAAGAAGGTGGTTAAGATGTGGTTTCCGGCGGATAGGAAGTGGGTTGTCGGCAAGGTGACGAAGAAGATTGTGAGATGGGGGTAGGGAAGATGAAGGGTATTGGAAATGAGATGAAGGTTACAGATGGAGTGTGTTATCATGGTGATGAGTTGTGGAAGATGATGAATGGAGCGTTTCCAGACGTGCAACTCCTTGTTTTTTCTCCTCCTTTGAACAGTGTCAAAGTTACAACATATATACACACAATAAATTAGGCTAAAGTAATTATCATAATGCCTAAAATGACCCTAATGATAAAATGGACTCTTAAGCCCAAATGGTAAAAATTAATCTATCAGAAAATATTTTTGTTTTGATTTTTGGATATAAAAAATGGATACTTAAAATTGTCAAAAAGGATAAAATTTGGACAATAAATTATCAGAAAAATAAATAAATGAGCATATTAAAATAAACTACGAGTCTCAAAGATTAAAGAAAAACTATCAAAATGTTTATAATTGAAATAAAATGATAATAAAGATTACCCGACTTTAAAACTCTCACGGTTAAAAACGAGACTTCAAAATGTATCAAAAAATTAGAGAGCGCATATTTTCATGATCTACGTGACACGTAGATTCATAAAGCAGTGGGTTAAAGGCGAAAACTTGAAATATTTTTTCCGCTAATTTTCTGCACAGTGTCGAATCGCTTTTAATAGTTTGTTTACAAAACCGAAATATCAATATCATCGACATATAATCAACTTACCACGATGCAAGAAATAAGTAGAGAGATGAAAATACATGAAGTAAAATAACGAGTATTTTACAACTACAAAACAATGCGAATTTTGGTTTAAATTGACTTTCGGTCAACCTAAATGCAACTAGCGATACAAATGTGATGAATGGATGATGCCAATGACCTAATGGAAGCGTATGCAGGTGAATGTGAAACCTAAGTCAGATAAATTAAAGTTAGGAGGGCAAATTTTGGGGTGCGACAATAATAAAGAACCAATTATACCTCGATACTTTGTAATATCATTTGGAATACCGAATTCATCTTGATCAACATATGTACCAGAGCAAATTGGAGTATTCATCACTTTGCAACAATCCGTATAAATTTTTTTCAATAACTCTTTGCAATACTTGGATTGATTGATGAAGATTCCATCTTTTAGTTTCTTAATTGGAAGTCCAAGAAAATAATTCATCTTGACCATTATGGACATCTCGAATTCTCCTTGCATCATCAATGAAAATTCTTCACACAATTCTTTGTTAGTTGAACCAAAAATGATATCATCAACATAAACTTGAACCAATAAATGTTACTTTTGATTTTCTTAATGAACAAAGTTTTATCAACTTTACCCTTTTCAAAACCTTTTTCACACAAAAAAATGCCAAGTCTATGATACCATGCTCTTGGTGCTTGCTTCAAGTTATAAAGAGCTTTTCTCAACTTAAAGACATGTGAAGGATTTTTGAAGTCTTCAAATCCCAGGGGTTGTTTGACATAGACTTCTTCATTGATGTAGGCACTTAAGAATGTGCTTTTGACATCCATTTGGAAAAGTTGAAAATTTAATGAACAAGCATAAGCAAGTAAAAGATGAATAGCTTCTAACCTTGCAACAGGAGCAAATGTTTCTTCAAAGTTGACTCCTTCTTCTTGATTATAATTTTGGGCTACCAACCTTGCTTTGTTTCGAACAATTATACCATTCTCATCAAGTTTGTTTTTAAACACCCATCGGGTACCTATGATGTGTTTACCACTTGGCGTAGGAACAAGTTCCCAAACTCGATTTCTCTCGAATTGATATAATTCTTCTTGCATAGAAATTATCCATTGATTGTCTCATAAGGCTTCATCAACTTTGGAGGGTTCAATTTGAGAAACAAATGCCATGTTTAAGCAAGAATCTTTGAGATTTAATCTTATTGAAAATCCTTGACTAATATCACCAATAATTTTATCAATAGGATGTTCTCTATGAGTTCTCCATTCTTTGGGAAAATCATTGATGTTTGTATCTTGTTGTAAAACTTCTTGTTGATGTTTCGGTGGATTCACATTTTGATCATTTGAAATTTCTTTCGAGTGTAAATCTATAATATCATCATCATCATCACAAACAACTATGTCCTCCTTAGAGGTGTTAGTTTCATCAAAGGAAACATGCATAGATTCTTCAATATTTAAAGTTCTTTTATCATAAACTCTATAAGCTTTACTAGAAATTGAATAACCAAGAAATATACCTTCGTCGGATTTCTCGTCAAACTTACCGAGATTGTCTTTGTCATTGTTGAGAACAAAGCACTTGCATTCAAAATATGAAAATGAGCAATGTTTGGCTTTCTTCCTTTGAAGAGTTCATATGGAGTCTTTTTCAAGATCGGTCTAATGATAACTTGATTTCCAGCATAGCTGTTTACTGTGGAAAATGGTAAACAATTGCTGGTCCTCCCTGAGTCTTAAAACTAAGGGTTACTAGCGAGATTGACCAGTTGATCTCAAGACACGTGCTAAGATTTCTGGTAAATTGCACTACTTCTGAAAGTGAAATTATCCTTGGCCCAGAAACGGTTTCCAGAATCTAGGGAAATAGTGCAATGGCTTTCCACATAGAAGGATTCTGACTATTAGTGACCCGTGACCAACAATTTACGTTAAGAATGTTTTGGTAACTAAGGCTAGTGGTGACTCGTGACCAACAAGTAAATACACAGAAGTGGAATAAAAAGCAATAGAGACAGAGTTAAATGTAAAAAGATTGCGTTGAAATAAAAGTTTGGTGATTCACGTACATCAAAGATTGCGTACTCTTTCTTCCTTTAGCGCGAAATTGAGCAGAGTTTTAGCAAGTAATTTGGTAGTACAAATGAACACACCTAATTCTAAACATCCTAACTTATTTATAGTGATTTACAGAAATAACCGCTAAAGCTATCAACGGTTGAGATTTGATCCTTGGAAGTAACTTCTTCCCATGTTTCAGCCTTCATTTAGAACTCATATCCCACGAACTTCTGAAGCAACTACCCATGATCTCTTTATTTGATTTTTTCCCGCTTTGTGTCTTCAAAGGAACTGCCTTAAGCTTCTGTCCACTTCCTTGAAGCACAAAAACTTCCCAAGTCCACAATGAACTACTTCGACAACGGCATCATCTCGACTAGTTTCCTCTTTTGGCTCAAATCTCTATCGATTCGACTATTATGTAATGTATCGACATAGTCTTGTTTTCTGTAATGCTGTTTTGCTTCTGGTCGACGTAGTTTGGCCTTCTAAGCCAAATTTCTAACTAACAAGCATTTGTTCTGGAACTTCTGACTTAGCTTTGTTAAACATCTCTAGAAGCTACCTCTTTCTAAGATTGGTCTTTAAACTGCAGGGAACTTTGCCTCTGACTCAAGCCCTTAATTCACTTTACAAAATTTCAGTTAACAAAATGCCCCCCAGAGATACCATTTTCGATTTCTCGACGTTGTCGAACATGAGACAATGGTGTCTATGAATTTTCACTTTGTGTCGGCCCAACCGTTTCCACTACCTTAGAGCTAACAACTCACTGCTCCACAGTCTTGTCATGACATCACGTAATCATGAAAACATGCACTTCCTTCTCTTAAGACGTGGGAGCATTTAATGTTGAATCATCATGGCCTAGGTATCGATTTGGCCCCACGCTAGATACTTAATCCTCCTTTACGTGTCCTTGACGGCCACGATTAGAGTCTGAGGGTACCCGTGTTCGCGTTAAAGGTGGCGCGAGGATGCGACGTGAGTTCGGATCTTATGCTAGCGATTTAAATCTTTTGATTTGTTTATAAAGATGCATGAGCATCAAGCTTTATTATTTTCAACACAAGAAAGATGATTTAATGATTATGAAAAGGGAAAATGAAATACCCTCGATTGATATTGGTATGCGTAACGACTAGCGCAAACTAGACATAACGCATTGGGGAGATTCGAGTAAGGGGATTGGTATATAAAGGGAATAGATGGAGCACCCTAAATATATGTAGTTATCTACAACTTTATATATGAATATGTTTGATATGTTGTGTGTTTTTAATTGCTATTTCTATGATTGGGAAAGTTTCTCCTTTGGGATTTTAAGAAGATAGATTATGTGGGATTCTAGGTTTTGTTATTATTGTGCTCGCAAAGATCGTGGATCTTACGCATACATATCTAGTGGGAATCGAGCATTTGTAGCTCGGATCTACAGGGTTCTATGGTTTGTTGGTCTGAGGGAGAAAGAAATTTGCTAGGCAAGGATGAGACCTTGTGCCTACGTATTCTCAAAAGGATGTTGAGAAAGTCAGAGCAATCGTAGTTCCCACTTATGCTAGTGGAAAGCAACGGGATGTTAGTAAGAGATAGACAAATGTCATCTTAATGAAAAATGTATCTAATCTATTTCATCACATACACTTTTGAAAAGTTTGATTGATAAAAATCTTTCATCATAAGTATTAGGTGTTTTGCTTGAGTATACAAGCGTTACCACTTACATGTTTAAGAAAGATGTTTGAAAAAGATGTTTGAATCTTTTAACTGTAAGCATTGGGTGTTTTGCTTGAGTGTACAAGCGTTACCACTTACTGTTAAGAGATGTTTTTGTTTAACAGTTTGAAAAGTTTGAAAAGTTTTGAAAAGTTTTGTTGTATGTGATGTAATGGATGAGATACTTCTTCCATAGAGATGATAAATGTCTAAATCTCTTAGGAGAAATTGATTGGATTAAAGGGATGCTTTTAAGAAGCCCGTGGGTCCTTGTATTGTTAGCCAAGGAGGCATTCGAGGGTCATCGAGGGTCATCGAGGTCCTTGTATGAAGCTCAAGAGGAAGCTATAGGTATGGTGGCTTTGGCTTGAAAGATTTCACCGAAACCATCCTTTTGAATAAGAGCAATTTCAGGAAATTTTACTCATTGGGGAATTTGAAAGTGATTTCATGGAAACCATCCTTCGGGGTTCTATCTTAGCGGGTGATTCTTTGTATTGGAAGCCCAATAGGAGGCATTAAGAGATTTCTGTCTCTTTCATTGTATGATGCCCGAAGGCTAAACTCAATGAGGAGTTCTTTTGAGCGAAGCCCAGAGGAGGCTGACTCAGGGAGTGTTGTCTTATCTGAAGCCTAGCGGAGGCTAACTCGTGGGAGAGTTTCTTTGTACAAAGCCAGAAGGTGACCCATCTTGAGATAAGTTATCTTGTATGAAGCCAATGAGGCTAAACTCAGCGGTGATGAGTTGTCTTGTATGAAGCCTAAACTACAGGAAACCTATTGATTAGTCTAATTGTTATGTTATTATTAGGCAGTTTGTATAAGCAGTGTGTGTGTGATATGTATTCACGAGGAGTTTATGAAGGAAATATAAACAATGCATGATGTTTATTCTGATTTATGGAATATAAACAAGTGTACGTGAAGCGAGCGTTTAAAGCAGCGTAACTTGATTATTCACAAGTTTGAGCGTGTACAAGGAAATGAATATGTACGAATGAGTTTTTATGTACGAGACAAAATGGATGTACATAGGAGAGTTGGGACTTACAGTAAGGAGGCCCATTGATTTGAAAGTAGTTTCACGAATAATGCTCCTTTCAATACCAATGGCATTTAGTGTAAAATGTCGGATGAAACGAAATGATTGATCAAAGTTTATCGTAAAAGGTATCGTATTATGTACAAATAAAAGTATTTGAAAAAGTATATAATGTACGGATAAAAAGTATTTGAAAAAATACATGTTATATACGGATAAAAGTTTGTTTTGAAATATCGTGTTATGTACGGATGAAAGTTTGTTTAAAAATGTTTGACAAAAGTTTGATATGTACAAAGAAATATTATGTACATAAAAGAATGTTATGGGACTTACACGTGATGGAGGCCCATTGGTTTAAAAGAAATCTTGCTCAGGAGAAACCTTCCTTTAGAACCAATGGATTCGGCATAGAAAAACGAATGAAAACAAATGAAAGAAATTTGTTTACGTTTGAATATTAACAATGATAATTTGAGTATGTACAAGTAAAACTAAATATGTACATAAAGGGTTGGGACTTACACCATAAGGGTGGCCCCTTATCGATCGAGAAATTCGAGAGAAAGCGAAATCAGTTTTATCGTTTTAAATCGGATTGATCATGGTAAAAAGATGCAAGTTTGATGAAATGTTTTAAAAAATGATTTGAAAATGTTTTGAAATGTGAGGTTCATTTATGAGAAGTTTTGAAAAAAATCGGAAGTCGAAAACTTGAAAAATTCACCTTTTAAGGAGGTTTGAAAAAGTGTTGAAACATCGTTTTATTTCGATTAAAATTTAATCGATGAAAGTTTTTTGGATTTTTTTGTCGTAATCATAAAATATATATATTAAATGACAAGTATGCAAAAAATCATCTCAAAATGAGAAGTTTTGATTGGTTAAAAAAATTGTTGAAGTTTGATAAAAAAACATGAAAATATGGAAGTTTTGTAAAAAACTTGGTCTTCTTGGGTTTGAACCCATGACCTTTGAGTGGGACGCGTGTGTGAGCCTTAAGAGCAAGCAAGCAACCAAGCTGAGCCAAGCAGCTGAGTGTTAGTGGATTAAAACAGCGTTGATAAAGAATTGGTTAATTTCAAAATTTAAAATCAAGAACACATGAAGAGCAGCGACACAGGTTTATAGTTTTGATTTTGAAACTTTGATCAAGCTACCATCCTCGTTTCTCAATGGAATTGGACGATGTAAACATCAAAATGACTCGGTTTTGAACAAGGAATACAACATGGTTGTTAATTTTATTTATTTTAGTCAATCATGTTTGAATTTACGGAACTCAAGTACCCTAAAGCGATTTTCAAATTAAATGATGTATTGTTTATGATTCATTGATTTTATTGAGGGCTAATGGTCGTTAGAGTGCGAGAAAAAGATTGGCCAAGAGCTTTTCTCAATTGGTGCAAGGAATATGGAGTTTGAAGTTCGTGTTCTAACAAAAAGTGAGATCGAATTACATTCTAGAGCACTTCGATTGTTGTTTCTTGATTGATTAAGCTCCAACGGCATGTAAGGATGCTCTATGGATAGCCTGCTTGCTCTGAACTTGCTTGAATCGAGCTACACAAGTCAACCTGCACAGTTCAAAAATGGAAACTGGAAATCGAGATTAATGGTGTTACAGTTTGTTGTTCTTGTCTTGGATCACTCCTATGATGTTTATGGAAGGTATATGGATGATCAAAACACAACTTGTTCCATTGAAACCATGAATTCGAATGCTTATGGCAGTTTGGAAAGTTTGGAAAAGTAGAAATGCAATTCTTATTTTCTCTTGCTTTTAGTTTGATTTTAAGTTATGAACAAGTTCCATAGTGATTCTGAAACACATTAGACACCAAAGCTTATCATGTTTTCAATTAATTTTCAAAAATGCTATGTTTGGCAAAATGACATGAATTGCTTGATTTTCAAGAAAGTAGAAAGAAAGCTTGTATTTGTGGAATTTTGGTGTCCATTGAACTTGAAATGTAATCAATTTATAGGCAAGAGAATTCTGAAAAGTTAGGCAAGAAGGACATGGCAATTGGATATTCAAAGAAAGCTTAAGGGGTAAGAAAGGTATTTGCCAAAAAAGGAAACTTCCTTTTTTCACCATGTGCTATATTTTTACAAATTTGATCCAATCCTCTCAATCATTCCTCTAACTGATATTTATCAGTTCATCTATCCACTTGGCAAGGTTAGAAAGCTTCTAGATGAAGAAACACAAAAATGACCTATAATTTGATGTTTTGATCTTTGAAAATCAAGTTTCATGGAGCCTTATGTTTCAATTTCAAAAGTATAGCTAGACTCCATGGATTTGAGAGTTCTTGGACATTTTGGAAATATTTTTCCATGATCTACAACTTTCATGTTTTGAGTTTTTCCAAATTCCAATTGGAACTAGGTGAAAAAATGGCTTGAAGTTTGAAAAAAATGTGAAATTTCAACACTTAGAAATTTTTCTAAGTATAGAAATTTTGACTTTTTGTTGACTTTTCCAAATTCTTTGATTTTTTATGATCATGATGGATCATTTGAAGTATTTTGAATATGGAAAAAGTTTTGTTTTAAAAAATTTGACCAAAAGTCAAAGTTTGACTTTTCTGTGCAGATGAAATTTCATCAGACGTTTCTGAAATTGACTGATGAATTTTGTGAACCTCTGTGATGTTTTGAATCCAGAAATTAGGTCAAGATGTTGTATCTAAGATATAATGACCAATATCTATCTCAAAAATCGAGAATGCCTATGCTCGACCAAAACCCTAATTGGTCGATCCTCGATTGATCTATGAGAAAATGGATATCGAGGATTGAAGGCGATGATTTGATCAAGATAGATCAAATGGGTGAGAAAATCTCAAACCCTAATTGGTTAGCTCTTGAATCGGATGAAAATCGATGAAACCCTAATTTTGACACATGAATGCTATACAGATTAATCTTTTTGAGCTGGTTGTGCAACAATGCAAATGTATGGTGGTATATTAGGTCAAAATTTGGGGTATAACAGAATCTTATTTAAGTTTCTTTAACACGAGAGATGAAGATGAATATCTTCGTTTTGATAGGTGTAAAGAGACTTAAATATCGAGAATCATAAAATTTGGACCTAAGATACCAAAAATGCGGATGATGCAAAATGATTGCAAAAGTTTTACCCAAAGGATATCAAAGAAATGACATAGTGAAGGAATTTTGTGAATATGTCCCAGGGAAAGAATGATTCACGAGAATATGTGAATATCTGTTTCGTTTTGGGAAACAAAGAGATTACATCGACCTTGTGACAATGTTTAAGGTAAGTGGAAATGATATTACCAATTATCGACCTTGTGATATAGTATGGTAATGGGTTTTGAAGATGTTACCAATTATCGACAAAGTGATAACTATAACAAGGTAAATCTTGGGAAATGAGGTTCTTTGTGTACTCGACTTTGTGAGTAAGATAGTGTTCTATCCGAGAATGAGCGGAGAGAAAGAAGTTAATCAAGACATTGTTCCCAACGAGGGATAATCTCAGCTGGCGAATATGATAGAGAGAAGAAAATGCATTTCTCTGTTTGGGGACTTTGCCGGGGAAAAAGGAAGACATATCCTTTTTGTTTGGGAATACTCCGTTGGGAAAAAGAAAAAGTATCTTTTACATTTGGAGATATTCTCTGGAGCAGACTTGTACTCGTATGAGTAAGTATGATTTACACCAGTGATTTGGAAGCAAACATTTTGAGAGATGCAAAAAATGCAATGAATGATGCTATTATGTATGAATGTCATGAATGTTATATGCATGCTAACAATACTTGACAAAGACACTAAAGGGATATTTGGGAAAAGGACCGCGTCACAGTTCGAACAAATACTTGGTGAAAATTGCGATAATGGTGCGAGATATTCACTAATGAAGAATTTGAGTTGCATGTTTACACTTTCGAGAGGTATTTTATTGGCAACTTGATCGGGATTCTTTTGGATAAGAATACCGTCCTTTGATGATTTCGATGAGGAGAAGGCTAACATGTGATTGGCGACTCAGGGATCGAAACACTCTTGGAGAAGCAGTTGAAGTTATTTCCGTGTTCATAGTTTCAAAGGAGAATTTTGCTTTTGTTTCAAAATTTTGAAGTAAAATTCATTTTAAAACATTTTAGTTTCAAAAGTGATTTTCACAATAAAAGCGTTATTTTGCAAAGCAGAATAAAGTAGGAATTGCAAACAAAGGCACAAGGCTCAAATTTATTGAATAGAATGGTAATCGACCAAGGCGTGATTCCATGAACTATTTACAAAAGTTGGAAATGATAATTTATTAGGAAAAGGCTACATTGAAAGCAAATAACCATACCATCCTAACAACTTTGAATTCCAAGTGCTTGTTGCTTGAAGAGTTGATTGAAGATCCGTTGATGGAAAATTCTTCATGTGGACAAAATCTGGTATTGCGATTACTTTGTCATTTTGTATCCTTGTTTTGCCTAGATCGCCTTTTCGGTTTCGATCTATCGGGATAATTACATTTATTGTCTCTAATTTTTGCTGGATCGCCTTTTCGGGTTTTCAATCCAAGGGCGCTCATTTTGCCTAAGCCGCCCTTTTCGGGTTTCGACTTACCGGTGTTCTTTTGTTTTTAGACAAAGTATTTCTTGTTGCGTCGGCATTCACGAGTCTGAGGTTCATCGTCGTCCATGGTTGTGAGAGTCATGCACCGCGAAAAACTTCTTTTGACGATGTATGGGCCTTCGTAATTAGGAGTCCATTTGCCCTAGAATCATTTGAAAAGAGAATCTTTTTAAGCACGAGTCGCCTTCTCGGAATTCACGGTCGGACCTTTTGTCAGCTTTCTTCATTCTTCTTTGATAGAGTTGTCGTGACACGGAGGCGGTCGGCGCTTTTCTTCAATTAAGTTCAATTGGTCGTATCTGCTTTGACACCATTCGACCTCGGATAGCTTAGTTTCCATGAGAACTCTCATTGGCGGGATCTCAACTTCTACGGGAGAACCTTGCTTCCATGCCGTATACTAGAGAAAAGGGTTGCCCTGTTGAAGTGCGTCTTGAGTCGATACCCATGCGAGCAAATGGCGACATTCGTGCCGGTCTTTGTAAGTGATGACCATTTTACGGATGATCTTTTTGATGTTCTTGTTGGCGACTTCAACGCCGTTCATCTTTGGCCGATGGGAGGCGAGTTATGATGCTCGATCTTGAATTCCTCACAGTTCTTTCATCATTTTGTTGTTCAAGTTTGATCCATTGTCGATAATGATCTTACTTGGAATTCCATATCGGCAAATGAGGTTGTTCTTGATGAACCTCACAACCACTTGTCTTGTGGCGTTGGCGTAAGATCTTGCTTGACCCATTTGGTGAAGTAATCAATAGCCACCGAATGAAGCGATGTCCGTTGGGCGCTTTTGGTTCAATCATTCCAATCATGTCAATGCCCACATGGAGAAGCGGCCACGGAGAGGAGAGAGCGTTGAGTAGAGTCGGAGGCACATGGATCTTATCTGCGTAGATCGGCACTTGTGACATCTTTTGGCGTGTTTGCGACAATCGATTCCATCGTTATCAATAGTATCCACCTCTTAAGATCTTTACGGACATTGCATGCCCATTCGAATGGGTTCAAAGGACCCTTCATGCACTTCATGGATGATCGTGTACGCTTCTTGTCGTCGGCGCGAGAACCATGTCGAAGTTTCTTTTGTATAGAATATCTTCATTGAGGAAGAAATTCACGGAAAGCCTCCTTAGAGTTTTCTTATCCTTGTACGATGCCGGTGGGTACTCTCGTGTTTGAAGGAAGCGTTTGATGTCGTGGAACCACGGCTTATCGTCGGCTACATTGTAAACACATATGCGGGTCTTTCAAGGCGTCGATCACGAATTCTAGGCATATCATTCCAATCATTGACTTTGAATAGGGAAGATAGAGTAGCCAGGCGTGCCATCCGATTTTGATCTCGGGGATATGATGCGGTTCAACTTTGTTGAAGAAAGTCAACAACCGTCTCGCATAATCTCTGTAAGGAATTAGACCAAAATGATGAGTTTCATACTTGTCTTTGATTTGATTGATCACAAAGGTGAGTCTCCATATATATCAAGGATCTTGATCCTTAAGTCGATAGCTTCTTGATACCCATGATGCATGCTTCATATTACGCTATGTTGTTGGTGCAATCAAATAGCAACTGGCGGAAAGCAGGATATGAGAACCCTCGGGAGTGATGATGACTACCCAATTCCATTGCCAAAAACATTCTGACTCCATCGAAGACTAGGCCCCATCGGGATTACGGATCGGTCCTTCTCAGGTGTAGCGGTTCGTCACAATCTTTCATCTTCAAGTACATAACATCCTCGTGGAAATCAAACTTGAGAGATTGGTATTCGTTGGTGATAAGCCAAGTGATCGACAAGAATGCTTCCTTTAACGCTTTACGGCGGTATTGGATGTCATATTCGAGATAGTAGCATTTGCCATCGGCGATTCTCCGGTTAAGCGGGCTTCTCAAATCGTGCTTGATAGGATCCATTTTGGATATTAACCAAGTCGTGTGATTGATCATGTATTGGCGAAGGCGTTTTGAAGCCCACACCAAAGCCTGACATGTTTTCTCGAGCATGGAGTACGAGTTTCACGATCTGTGAATTTCTTACTCGGGTAGTAGATGGCATGCTCCTTCTTACGGTTTCGTCTTGTTGTCCAATCATGACCCATGGATTCTTCTAATGCAGTGAGTATATGATCAATGGTCTTCCTTCCTTTGGAGGGATCGGTATTGGTGGTTCGGCGGTATTCTTTGATCTTGTCAAATGCTCTTTGGCAATCTTACATCCACTACCTTTTGATCTTTGGGAGAAGCTTGAATATCGGCCAGGTGGTCATCGAGAGATAAATGCGGAGATGTAATTCAACCGTCAGAAATCCTCTTACTTGCTTTTCGTATGTGGTGTAGGCATTTCTGAATAGCCTTGACTTTGTCGGTCGACTTCAATTCCTCTTTGTTGACGATGAAACCTAGGAGTTTTCTGATCTTACCCCAAAGGTACATTTGTTAGGATTCGATGGATGAAACTTCCTTAGTCGTTGAAACAACTTTAAGAGATAGTCTATATGTTCCTCTTGATTGGGACTTTGCTATCATGTAGTCCACGTAGACCTCGATCTCTTTGTGCATCATATCATGAAAGAGAGTAGTCATTGCCCTCAGGTAAGTTGCTTTGCATTCTTTAATCAAATGGCATTACCTTGTAGCAAAAGTGCCCGTGGCGTGATGAAGAGGTCTTCTCCATGTCTTGAGCCATTACGATCGATTATAACCGGAGAAACCATCCATGAAGGAAAAGGCGTTGAATTTGGCGATACTATCCACTAGCATGTCGATATGCGGAAGTGGGAAATCGTCTTTGGACTAGCTTTGTTCGGATCTCGGTAGTCAACACACATTCGACCTTTCCATCTTTCTTGGATACGGTACTATGTTGGCTAGCCATTGAGGATACTCGAAGTGACAAGGAAACCGGTCGATTTGTTTTGGACTTCCTTTTAATTTTCTCGACCATTTCGGGATGAACTCTCCTCGATTTTGTAGCTGGCGGACATTACGGTTTTAACGGCAAGTGATGCTCCACGATCTTTGGTATCAAACCGGCATATCTTGGTAGGACCAAGCGAACACATCAACGTATTCTTTGAGAAGATCTATCGGTTTGCTTTTGACACTTCTTTGTTGAGTGAAGCTCAGATATTGACTTCTTTTGTATCTTCCTCGGAACCCAAGTTGATTGCTTCTAGAGGTTCTTTGTGAGGTGAATGATCCTTTCCTCGTGCTTTAGCGATCTAGAAATTTCATCAGGATCTCTTCTTCACTTCTTCTTGACGACTTGAGAGTTTCAAAGTTGAGAGGCGTGGAGTTCTTGCTTTCAATGGATTTGTCCATTTGTTTAATCTGCATTTTTGATTTATGTTTGATTAAAAAGTTTTTATCATCATTTTTTTGAAAGTTAATGTGAAAGTGTTGCGATTAATTTTTCATTATGATTTTTTTTGAAGATTTTTTATTGTTATTGTGTTTTTAGGATTATCATTTCGGAAAGGGTAAAAATGAAAATAAACACGAGAGTGGAAACAAAACAACACATTTTATTTATGTTTCACAATATGAGCAGGCCTAAAATACAAACTCATTTGTCTTGGGCAATACAAAGAGAATTATTTAAAAGCTAAACCTATAAAACATCTCTTCGCTTTGGGCGGCGAGTTCAAAACAAAAGCAAAGATAAACTACTTAGAGCTATGAACATTAGTCCTAACTAGCGGGTTTCCAATAGTGACGAACTCCTTGGAAGTCGAGGTACTCGGGTAATTTTCCGCTTGGTTTAACCCTCGAGTAAACTTTGATTCTTTGGTGACGGGCTTTGAAGACTACGGACAATGGCCTTTGCCTTTGGTCTTGCTAAAGCAATCTTCTTGATTAACGAGATCGGGAAGTATGAGAGATAGCCTTGGTACTTCTGTTGATCTTTGTGTTGAATCTTGGGGATGTTCCTTCCGGTCTTGGAGTGAAGAGACTCGTTGTCGTGACACTTTCCATCGTATCTGAATCATACTCTTGATCTTGATGATCATGTTGATGTAGTGGTAACGAGGATCGGCTTGGTGAAATCCACAGGCGTGTTGAAGCAGAGATCTTTATTTGGGACCTCGATCTGTTGATTAGTTTGAGAAGGCAGTATTCCTCTTACGATTGACTAGGGTAGTCAAAGTCATCACCCATCGTGGGTTGGATATCTTCAATCCGGATTTTGAGCTTTACGTAGCAGTATTTCACCATGTAGTCGTATTTGCCACTTGGTTCTCCCAGGTATCCCAAATTCGGCGGGGGGTGGATTTTCATGTTCTTTGCGAGGACATGTCTTTGAATTGATCGATCGGTGCATATGATTCCTCTTGAGACACATATTCGGGGCTATTCAAATAAGTGCTCCATTCTTGATTCGGATGGATCATCTTCATCCTCTTCAATGGTTACAACATTAACCTCTTGCGAGGGTTTAAAAACCTCCACTATGAAATACTTCCTTGATCGGGAAAGTGTTTCATCTTTACATTTTCTTTGGAGGATACGGGTGTGAACCCAGTCAACTTTCATTTCATTCTTGCGGGTTTGATAACTTGTCCCGTCCTCGAGTATTGCCATCTTTCACCATTTGCGCTTCTTTATCTGAAGAGATAGATGATCTATTTTAGTAGATTCATCTTCTAAGGATTTTACGGGAGATCGGCGCTTCAATGTCATGCGATGATGAAGGGCTGGATAGATGACTTACAAGTAAAGCTTGTTCACGGTGGTCACCAACTTTCCATTCTTGAATTTTAATTTCGATGGAGTAGAAGTTCATCGTGGATCAAGGTCTTCCTAGCAACTATCTGCGGTGATACGTCCATGACTTGGAGCGTAATTTTGAAAGTGTGAGGGCGATTGTCATTGGGAGATCAACTTCCCCGATAGCGACTTTCTCGATCCATGAGCTCTTACTATGATGTCGTTGAACTTCATTGGCGTTCCTTTGTAAGCTAAACGAGCGAGCGTCGTTTTTGGCATTACGTTTAAAGATGAACCTGTATCCACCAATACATTGGATAGGGAATCTGAATGGCAAATCATCGAGATGTGCAAGGCCAAGTTATGATCTTTCCTTCTTAGGAAGCTCTTCGTCACTAAAACTCAGTTATTGCGGTGTTATGTTGGAGCGATCCTCAAATTGATGCAGTCACATCGTGATCCACATAAGCTGGTCTAGTACTCTCATCAAAGCTTCTCGGTGAGCTTCAGAGTTAAGGAGTAAAGACAGTATTGAAATTTTTGAAGGAGTTTGCATCAATTGGTCTACGACTCGATATTCGCTCTTCTTGATTAGTTTCAGTATCTCGTCAAAGTCTGAGTTGATGTTGGTTCCATCGGTAGAACCAATGTTTGTACACAGGTTAACAATGGGAATCGTTGCGAGTTCTCGGAGGATATGTTAACTTGGTTTTGTTTAACAACGGTGAAGGCGATTTTGGTGGCAATGGGCGTGTACTCGTCCACTTGGCGTTACTCGTCCGATTTCCGTTATATTGACATTAGGTGGAAGTGTAGGCATGGGTTTCTCCTTCCATCCTCTATCAAGGTTGCATTGTCTTGGTAAGGAATTGCTCTAGTAGGCTATGCGGAGCAGGACCGGTGGGCAAATCACCAAAGGAGATGTTGGAATGTTGGAACCAGCATGCGCGATCTCCACATGCTCGGGTATGTTGAAACAAGGGATCTGGCGTTTACTTGAGTTTTCGAGTTGATATCGAGACTAAAAGCTCATGCGAAAATGCCTATTTTATTTACGTCATGGTCATCTCGGTTTACGTAGATTTGTAAATCACCGATGTCTAACAAATCTTGAATATCTGCTCTTATGGTGGGACATCCATGGATATTCTTGGGCAGATATAGCAAGGCATAATTGTGCTTAGTGAAGGTACTCATTTCTTGTATGCTTCATGAAGATGCACTAAGTTTCCTTTGACTAAGTTTACATACGTGACAAGGTACATGCGTATTCCTTAGCATTAGATTCTTGAGTGTCCACTATGGTGGGAAGTGGATTGGCTTGCACATTCGGACTTGTGTTTACGAAGGAAAGAAGATTAGCCTTTACTAATCTACGTATTACGCCTTGAATGCTATGCAATGCTCAAGGTCATGGCTGGTGCCCTTGGTGAAAAGGGCAAGACATGTCGACTTTGTACCACCATGGTAGTTTTTCGGGGACGGGGTGGTAACCTTGTTTGTATTAGATTCCTTTCTATCGGTCAGGGTAAAGTTACGTATGCGTCATGGGAATTGGGTCGGCCCAGGTAACCCAGGCGTCGGTTTTGGTTGTGAAGCTAGCGAGCTGTTGGCGGATTGAGTTTGTTGACTTTGTTGAAGTGCGGAGCAATTCACGGAATGTGTTGACGATGGGCGCTGGCGGCTACATCGTTGTTGAATGACATTCTTGCGTGGTTTCCCTCGGGATACCATTCCTCGTCATGTTCTTTTTCCTTGGGAAGCGGTTCCAACTTTCTTGGTATTACTAGAAGATCCTACTTCCTTGGTTGGGCGTCTGTCCAGAACCCCTTCTTCTAGTCGCATTCCCATGCTTACCATTTCATTGAAGTCTCGGGGGCGCTAGCGATCATTCGCTCATAGTAGAATGAGTTTAGAGTATTCAAGAATACCTTAGTCATCTCTTTCTCTTCCAAGGCGGGTTGACTTGGGCAATTTCCCTCCATCGTTGCATATTCCTTGAATGTCTCTCTTTCCTTTTGAGACATGGGCGGAGTTGATCCCTATCGAGAGCCATATCAAGTTGAACTTATATTGTTGTCTGAAGGCTTTACCTAAGTCGTTGAATGTTTGGATATTCGTCTTGTCTAAACCCATGTACCACTTGATGCGGCACGGTGAGACTATCACGGAAGTAATGAATTAACGGTGATGATCCTCATTTATAGACATTTTCCTAGCATACATTGTAAGATGACTACGAGGACAAGAATTCCCTTTGTACTTTTCAAAATCAGGATTTTGAATTTGTGATATTTTCACACGAGGACTAGCGAGAGATCACAGGCGCTTTTCCCAAACAATTCTTTCCCTTGAATCGTTTTATCTCAAGCATTTTGAGGAGTTGTTCTGGAGATTCTCCATTGAACCACGGCGTTAGTGCTATTTCTGGAGTGTGATGAACTTCTTCGTCTATGGTAGTGTGCACTCTGAAGAGTTCAACATGATCGGTTGAGAAACCGACATTGTTACTTAATGGAAAAGTTATTCCACGTTGTGGAGTGAGCGTAGCATTTTCTTTGCAAAGTAGGTATTTCAAGCGAGGTTGTTTGAGAAGTCGGTTGGCGAACTCAATGCAGAAGTTAAAGGCATTCCCATGGATAGCCTACGGCATCTTTGAAAGGTGAACTCTTGCGACATTTGGCCAGTAGTAGTATCCTCTGAAGTTGCTATTTGGTTATGGTTTCGATCTTGCTTGTTGACTTTCTTGTTGTGGGCGAGTTGACCAAAGATGTGAGTCTTTCCACTTCTTCTTGTAGCGTAGTTACCGTACTACGGAGTTCAACGTTTTCTTGCTCAAAATTCTCCATTACTTTTCTTCTTTTGATGCGGTGTCAAATGCGTTCGAGTTGGTGCGGACGCGATCGAGAAACTCTAAGGCAGCGACTTGACAATTTTCTATCGAAAAGCGGGTTCAAAGCGTGAATGATTAGACTCTAGATGGTAGACTTAAATGCAAAGTATGATGCATGAATATGATTGTAAAGAAAAGAAATTTCAAAGAATTTATGCTAAAGAGATATTTACGGCAAATATTTGGATGGAAAACACAAATTTTATTGATTAATGAAGGAAGATTACAACAATTGTTTTTGTTGGAGCATTGCTCACACAAATGATACAATAAATGATAAAATTACAAACTAAATTAAACTAATTAAACATCTTAGTGGATGGCGATCAAAACTTGATCGACTTGGATTTCCTTCCCATAGTGAGCTTTTAGTTTGGCTTTCTCGACTTTTAGCTTGCTAATGACTCTTTTCCACTCGTTGGGAGCGGGCTTGTTGGTTGTCATTTCCTCGAGCTTTCTTTTCCTTTCTTTGGCGTATTTACGGATGGCGTTATCCTTGGCGAATCTTCTCATCTTTCTCCATGAGCCATTCATCACGGAAGTAGGCGTCTTTTCATGATCTTTGACTTGCTTCTTGAGCTTCTCATTCTCAAGGTTAGTCTTAAGAATTTGCTTTCAAAGCTTCCTTCTCAAACCTTATCGGGTCGAGGCTTCTTGGTATTCTCCCACGGCTTCAGCGGGAAAATTTGTTGATTTAGAAGCGGCCGAGAACATGGGATCCTCATAAGCGTAAGGCATTGAAATTCCTTCGCTCTTTTCTTTATCCAAAGTGTAGGTTTCGGGGCTACACAATTCTTTGCCTTACCTTTTCCTTTCTTTCGGATGTGATGCCAAGCTTTAATCATCCTAGCTTTCAATCCTTGGGAATCCTCTCCTTCATGATAAGTAGCTTTCTCTTGTAAAGCGGGAGGTTTACGAATTTCGTATCCGAGTGACGTTTTGCTAGGAATGGGTTGTAGTTGATTCCTCCTTTCGTACCAATGAGGAGTGCGTTGGCAAATTCTCCAGACTCTCGATGATTTCCATCTCATTGTTTGCCAAGGTATACCAATGGATATAAGTCATTTATAAGAGACATGAGTCTTCTTGACCAATGCCACTCGTCTTTGTTTTCGCGGAAGATAGGAGATTTAGGCGGTGTGAGACAATCCATTTGAAAAGCAGTACCGACACACGATAGTTCCGTCTCCTTGCGATTCCTATGATGAATAGAGGCGTCGTGTCACCAAGCGAGTGGGAGCAGGTTTCCAATCGAGAAAGATCCTTATGGCGTTGATATCAGCGAAATTTGGGACGTTGAAACAACACCAATCCATAGAGGTAAAGCTAAAATAGCTTCAAGGCTACCATACTACAACGAGAGAACTTGAGGCCTTCTCCATTAGGAACTTTGAAGTTAGTCCTAAGAGTTTTCCTCTGGTAGTTAGGTTTTGTCTATCTCGGGTTTCTTTAAATGAGTCATTGTTGCAATGACTTGTGACTTAGGAATGGCTTCAAACCATTGAAAGGCACTTTGTCGATCTTGAGATTCCTAGGATATCGCATACTCTTCCAAAGTAGGCATCAGTGATAATCGGGGAAAGTGAAGCGGCGATAGGCGGATCGTAGAAGCGAGCGAAGGTTTGAGAAGTCCTTCATCAGCGTTAGCGTTCAAAGAGTTAAAAGAGTTCCATAGCGTTTTACGAAATCAGAAGGATCTTCTACCAAGGATGCTAACTCTTTCAACTTTCCTCGTCGGGAATCCTAAAGCGTATCTTTTGGTGAATCTTCCTCGGCGTCCATCACTCTAACCTAAAATATTTTACAAAGAAAACATCTCTAAATTCTTTGGAAATGGAAAGAAAATGAAGAATTTTTTGTTTTATGAATGAATGAATGCATGAATGCAAACATGGTTAGTAGTTATACACACGGCGGCGTTGAGTCACGAGCATGAAGCCAGCGATAAGAATCAGCGGTTAAGTTCTAAGGGCTTATTCATACGTGAATCGGGTTCTCACGATAATCTGAGCTCAACACTCCCCTTCAAAACATTATTGGATTTGTTGAATACTCGATGGTCCAATAATATTTTCAAGAAACTACTTTGATCGTAGTATCGCATGACAATTACTCTACTTACAGAATAATCTACGCACTACATCCTAATGGCGGGGATGGTTTATGTGTTCTGATCCACTCGACTTCTTAAGTTCCTCGAAAATCGGCGTCTTCGCAATTACTAGCTAAACACAATACCCTCAAGACAACCTCCACTGCTGAAATATTAACCCGAAAGCATTGAGCGCTCACGTATTAATACCTCCACCTAGATCTTAAAATGTTTCTTAAATCCGGGTTAGGATTTCTTTCCATCAAGTGAAATCATGAAACACACAATAAAGAATATATGCAAAATATGAAAAGCTTATCCCTTTCGTTTCTTTTTGAAAACAAAAAAAGCTTGGTGCTCTCGGGAGAATGCGTTTTCTTTTTGAAAAATCAAAGTTCAGTACTCCCAGTAGTCGCCATTTTCTGTTCGCGTTAAAGGTGGCGCGCTGAGGATCTGACGTGAGTTACGATCTTACAGTGCATAGCGATTTAAATCTTTTGATTTGTTTATAAAGATGCCATGAGCATCAAGCTTTATTATTTTCAACACAAGAAAGATGATTTAATGATTATGAAAAGGGAAAATGAAATACCCTCAATTGATATTGGTATGCGTAACGACTAGCGCAAACTAGACATAACGCATTGGGAGATTGAGTAAAGGATTGGTATATAAAGGGAATAGATGGAGCACCCTAAATATATGTAGTTATCTGACTTTATATATGAATATGTTTGATATGTTGTGTGTTTTTAATTGCTATTTCTATGATTGGGAAAGTTTCTCCTTTGGGATTTTAAAAACGATAGATTATGTGGGATTCTAGGTTTTGTTATTATTGTGCTCAAAGATCATGGATCTTACGCATACATATCTAGTGGGAATCGAGGCATTTGTAGCTCGGATCTACAGGGGTTATGGTTTGTTAGTGCGGGGAGAAAGAAATTTGCTAGGCAAGAATGAGACCTTGTGCCTACGTATTCTCAAAGGATGTTGAGAAAGTCGGAGCAATTGTAGTTCCACTTATGCTAGTGGAAAGCAGCGGGATGTTAGTAAGAGCAGACAAATGTCATCTTAATGAAAATGTATCTAATCTATTTCATCACATACACTTTTGAAAAGTTTGATTGATAAAATCTTTCATCATAAGTATTAGGTGTTTTGCTTGAGTATACAAGCGTTACCACTTACATGTTTAAGAAAGATGTTTGAAAAGATGTTTGAATCTTTTAGCTGTAAGCATTGGGTGTTTTGCTTGAGTGTACAAGCGTTACCACTTCTTGTTAAGAGATGTTTTTGTTTGAAAGCAGTTTGAAAAGTTTGAAAAGTTTTGAAAAGTTTTTGTTGTGATGTAATGGATGAGATACTTCTTCCATAGAGATGATAAATGTCTAAATCTCTTAGGAGAAATTGATTGGATTAAAGGGATGCTTTTAAAGCCCGTGGGTCCTTGTATTGTTAGCCAAGAGGAGGCATTCGAGGTCATCGAGGGTCATCGAGGATCCTTGTATGAAGCTCAAGAGGAAGCTATAGGGTATGGTGGCTTTGGCTTGAAAGGGATTTCAGAAACCATCCTTTTACGAATAAGAGCAATTTCAGGAAATTTTACTCATTGGGAATTTGAAAGTGATTTCAGGAAACCATCCTTCGGGGTTCTATCTTAGCGGGTGATTCTTTGTATTGGAAGCCCAATAGGAGGTACATTAAGAGATTTCTGTCTCTTTCATTGTATGATGCCCAAGGCTAAACTCAATGAGGAGTTCTTTTGAGCGAAGCCCAGAGGAGGTGACTCAGAGGGTGTTGTCTTATCTGAAGCCTAGCGGAGGCTAACTACGTGGGAGAGTTTCTTTGTACAAAGCCGAGAAGGTGACCCATGTGAAGCAACTCGATTTTCAAAAATCATTTAAATGAATTTTCAAAACACAATGAAATCGCCACCTAATTTTATTAGTTCTAGAAAGAGCGGAGAAATATAGATAAAACCCACAGCGTCGGATAAAGGCGGTCTACAAGACCAAAAGCATGGATTCGGAATCGGTTACGCAAGAGGAAGGTATTAGCACCTCTTCGTCCATCGTACTCGATGGGACCCATTTAGTTCGAAATGTGTTTGTGTGTGTGTAATCGCTAATTTCTAAGTCATGAATTAATAAAAGAAAATGGATTTGTTTGTTATTATTTTGAGTTTGACACGGTTTGAGCGTGCCTACGTATTCCCTCGTGCAATGGGAAAGTCAAAACTCCGTAGTTCTTGTTGAAAATGTCGGATTGGTTGTGTTGATTTTAATTGAAATGTTTTTGATGACGTATGAGCGGAAAAGGAATTTGAATGGTTTGAATTGATTTTAGTTGTGGATGACAAGTACCAAAATGTTGGGCAACCCTCAACGATTCAATACTCGAGATTGGTGATTGAGGTCAACCGATCATCTCTCATCAAAATCTTTATTATGAAAAGAGTGAGGTGAAACAAAGTTCACTTTTATTAAGTGTATGGAATAAAGTATTTAAGTCATTGGGTTACCCTCTAATGGCCCATATACTTTACATTTAATTAAATCGGGGCTATCCTCTAACGATTTACTTAAATACCATAGTACCATGTTTTTTTGTTTTATAGAAAAATTGATTTTTGAAAACAAATTCAATTAATTAATTTAATTTGAAAGTGTTTTATGGGTTTGATTGATTTTAATTGTGGATGACAAGTACCAAAACGTTGGGATATCCTCTAACGATTCGATACTCGAGATTGGTGATTGAGGTCAACCAATCATCTCTCATCAAAATCTTTATTATGAAAAGTGAGGTGAAACAAAGTTCACTTTTATTAAGTGTTATGGAATAAAGTATTTAAGTCATTGGGTTACCCTCTAATGGCCCAAATACTTTACATTTTAATTAAATCGTCGGGCGAACCTCTAACAATTTAATTAGATACCATATCACTATGTTTTTTTGTTTTGTAGAAATTGATTTTTTGAAAACAAATTCAATTAATTAATTTAATTTGAAAGTGTTTTAGGGGTTATTAGGAAAACAAGCGAGCCCATACAAAGTGGCTTTGTGTATGCTCCTAAAAGTGAGACTAGCGTGACACTAGTATTCTAAGCGACCGATTGGAACAATCGATCGGATAGTTGTCGTAGAAAAGCCAGGACCAAACTATAAATATGTGCAAGTGTGCATTGTGTATGTTTACACCTTCTTGATGAGGAGCCCAAGAGGAGGCTATGTGTTCTAATATGATAAGCAGCGTGATTAAATGGTAATTAGAACACACAAGGAAATAAATCCTAAGCTATTACAACCAAATCGAATTAATTTGAATAATCAAAATAGCTTCTATGTGGTGCAAGAATTGAACTCCAAGTAGTCTTCAAAATTGGATAAGGCTTGACGCATCGGATGAATACCAAATGAAGGCTCCTACATCACTCAAGATACAAACAAAAACTATACGAAGAGTAGATACATTTGCGTTCAAATTCATTCGAAGGTTGAATTAAATTCCAATTCAAAATCGTAACACAAAAATAATAATTACAATGTAATTGAATTTATAAAATAAACCAAATAAAATATATGAATAAAAGTAGTATGTATTTACAATATTAAATATAAAATAAAAATACTATATAATTGTATCTACAATACTAAATTTAAGCAATAAAATAATAAGTATTTTGTACATTTAAAAATACATTCACTAAATATTAAATAGAAATAGTAATTCAAAATAAAATAAAATGCTAATGAGAGTGTAGATATGCTAAAAGAAATTGAATGCCTTGATCGATCCTTGGATGTCTTCACAAATAGCAACCATGTTAGTAGCATAAGTGTGGAATGGAATTGAAATAAAATGGCAACAAGATAAACATGGTTAATGAGCATGATATTAAAATCGAATGCAACTTATATGAATGAATGAGCAATTCAAGAATTTATTCATGATTATCGATTCACAAATGGACTAACCAAATAATTCGTGCTACTAATCAATCGAAAGAAATTTGAATTCTAACGCATTTAAACCACACAAGCGAAAATCGGGCAGCCACCGTCATCTTAAGAAATACTCAAAATTCCACTTAAATCAATTAAACTACGAAACACCATCGCTATTGCAACCAAAACTCCATCGAATTCAAATTGAAATATAATCAAAACCACATTAACCATCCATTCAAATGGATTCAAATCAACATGTCATGAAATTAAACTCGACAATCAAGTTTTAACAAATAAAAATTCGGGCAGCCACTACATATATTCAATTATGCTCCATAAACTCGTTTCAAACAACCATTCGACACAAAAAGAATTCAAAGGCATCACCATAGGTTCTCGGTCATATCATGCAAAAGTAAGCATAGCAATCGAGACCATCATCGAATCGGATACAAGTATCGTTCACAACTAGTAAAAATCCATAAAATGATGCTACCATCAATTAACATTTAATTCAAACTTGAATTGCATTAAGAAAATATCTTTCGAATAAAATGAACAAAATAAACACGAAGCGATGAAACACGAATGGCTGCCCTCATAGTTTCTCGGTTAAGTCTTACATAAATAACGCGGCGTAGACATTGAACCATCATCGAAACCAAAATGGAATCCTTATCTCAAATTCAATTGAAACTAAAAGATAGAGTAACATAAAAGCAATGTCTCAACGGTTCCTCGGCGAGTTTCTACGCGAATAATCGCGAAACAAACTTACCTTCATCGAAACTAACATGAATATCACTCGAACACATACTACAAAAATTAAAAGCGAGAATAAGGCGGTGTACCAATGGTTTCTCGGTTAGGTTTACGTGAATAAACACGGCATCATCGTTAAACTTTCATGAAACCAAACTCGAATATCGTTTCACAACTTCAATTGAACTTAAAACAAAACCACTAACATAGTATCAAATAACCTCGAGGTGTTCGACACATTCAAGATTCATAAAGTTTAACATCGATTTACAGCGGCACAACAATTTAATCTGTTAAAAAGCAAGATAACAGTTTAACGAAATAAGAACTTACGCAATTTTCACATGATACTAAAACCAAACAAGCTTAACATTAATGACACGGGCTATACGTCAAGGTTTCGACCTGATTGAAACAAGTAAATCACTTGCATATGCTAATGTTTCTAACCAATCTGACTCATGCCATAAAATATGAAACAGATCGTATCATAACAATTAAAAACAATTGCACATTGGTGCTACTAATACCATCGTTTCACAACAATTTCCACATCATAATAATTCCAATGCGGTGGCGAGATATCGAACTTACCGAAAAGACAAATTGTTGGCGGTGGTGGAGCTAGCAGCAGTAGGATTTATTGTTCGTAGCGAGCAGAGACAGCGGGCTGTGAGGAAGTTGGAGTTGAGATGAGTGAGGCAGTCGAAATTTATAGAGGTATGATGTTGGAGAGTGGCGGAAGGGATGACACGGTGAGGTTCTGATGAGAATAGCCAGGTTCGGAGAAAGGGGTTGGCGATGAATGGAGGTTGTTAGTTAGGTGAGGTTAGGGCGGAGGGTTTGATGAGGAGGCAGTATCGGCGGATTGGGATGAGGGCAAGGATGAAGGTGGGTTTTGAGATGGTTGTTGCAAGCGAGATATGGGAGAGGAAGATGAGAGTCGCGAGCAGACGGAAGAATGGGGTGTGACAAGAGGATGAGATGAAGGGTTATATGAGAGGAGATTGTGATGAGAAGGAGCGGAATGTGAAGTAAGTGCGAGAGAAGCGGGAGATTGTTGTTTGGTGATGAATGGCGGTGAGTCTTGGTGGGAGGACGAGAAGAATACGGAGCTGTTTGAGATGTAGTGGCAAAGAGGCTACGATGAAGGTGAAACGGAGAGCGGAGAGGTTATGGTGGTCGAAGGAGGAAACGGAGGCTATGACAGCGTACGAATGGCAAAAAGAGATTGGATGATGAAACAGAGTTTTTTTATTATAATTTTCTGATAGCCTCCGCCGTTTTCATTTTTGGTTTTCAATTTGGCCTCCTCCCATTCCAACAGTAAATGACAATATATATACACATAGAATTAGGTTTAAGTTATTTTTTTAAAATGCCAATAATGCCCTTAATGAATAAATGGGCCACAAAATTGGATCACCTAAAAAATAATAAGCCCAAAGATATTTTCTGTTTGATTTTTTGAAATAAAAATTAGACACTTAAGATTGTTAAAAATGATAAAAGTTCGGACAATAATTTATCCGAAAAAATAAACTAAACATATTAAAATAAATTACGGGTATCAAACATTAAAGAAAAATTATCGAAATATTTAAAATTGAAATAAAACGATAATAAAGAATACCTGATTTTAAAACACTTACGGTTAAAAACAAAACTTCGAAATGTATTGAAAAATTAGAGAGATCACATTTTCATGATCTACGTGACACGTAGATTCATAAAGCAATGAGTTAGAGACGAAAGTTTGAAATATTTTCCCGCTAATTTTTACATACGATGTCGAATTGCTTTTAGCAGTCTGTTTGTAAAATCGAAATATTGATATCATCGATATATAATCAACTTAAAACGATACAATAAACAGGTAAGAAGATAAAAATGAATGAAGTGAAATATCGGATATTTTATAACTATAAAACGATGCAAATATCGATTTAAACTAACTTTTGGTCAAATTAAATACAACTAAATGATGCATATCACGGTGAATGAATGATTTAATGTCAATGGCCTAATGGACGTATGCGAGATGAGCGTGAAGCCTAAGCCGGTAAAATCGAGATAGGAGGACAAATTTTGGGGTGCAACACCATCTGAGGATAAGTTATCTTGTATGAAGCCAAGAGGCTAAACTCAGGTGATGAGTTGTCTTGTATGAAGCCCAGCGGAGGTTAAACTGGAAACCTATTGATTAGTCTAATTGTTATGTTATTATTAGGCAGTTTGTATAAGCAGTGTGTGTGTGTGATATGTATTCACGAGGAGTTTATGAAGGAAATATAAACAATGCATGATGTTTATTCTGATTTATGGAATATAAACAAGTGTACGTAAACGAGCGTTTAAAAGCAGTAACTTGATTATTCACAAGTTTGAGCGTGTACAAGGAAATGAATATGTACACGAATGAGTTTTATATACAGACAAAGATGGATGTACATAGGAGTTGGGACTTACAGTAAGGAGGCCCATTGATTTGAAAGTAGTTTCACGAGGAATAATGCTCCTTTCAATACCAATGGCATTTAGTGTAAAATGTACGGATGAAAGCAGAAATGATTGATCAAAGTTTATCGTAAAAGGTATCATATTATGTACAAATAAAAAGTATTTGAAAAAGAAGTATCGTGTTATGTACGGATAAAAGTATTTGAAAAAGAATATTGTTATGTACAAATAAAAGTTTGTTTTTGAAATATCGTGTTATATACGGATGAAAGTTTGTTTAAAAATGTTTGACAAAAGTTTGATATGTACAAAGAAATATTATGTACATAAAAGAATGTTATGGGACTTACGATGATGGAGGCCCATTGGTTTAAAAGAAATCTTGCTCAGGAGAAACCTTCCTTTAGAACCAATGGATTCGGCGCATAGACAAACGAATGAAAACAAATGAAAGAAATTTGTTTACGTTTGAATATTAACAATGATAATTTGAGTATGTACAAGTAAAACTAAATATGTACATAAAGGGTTGGGACTTACACCATAAGGGTGGCCCATTATCGATCGAGAAATTCGAGAGGAAACGAAATCAGTTTTATCGTTTTAAATCGGATTGATCATGGTAAAAAGATGCAAGTTTGATTAAATGTGTTAAAAAATGATTTGAAAATGTTTTGAAATGTGAGGTTCATTTATGAGAAGTTTTGAAAAAAATCGGAAGTCGAAAACTTGAAAAATTCACCTTTTAAGGAGGTTTGAAAAAGTGTTCAGAACATCGTTTTCGGCTCGATTAAAATTTAATCTGATGAAAGTTTTTTTGGATTTTTTTGTCATAATCATAAAATATATATATTAAATGACAAGTGTGCACAAAATCATCTCAAAATGAGAAGTTTTGATTGGTTAAAAAAATTGTTGAAGTTTGATAAAAAAACATGAAAATATGGAAGTTTTGTAAAAAACTTGGTCTTGCTGGGTTTTGAACCCATGACCTTTGAGTGGGACGCGTGTGCCAGAGCCTTAAGAGCAAGCAAGCAACCAAGCGAGCCAAGCTGAGTGTTAGTGGATTAAAACACGCGTTGATAAAGAATTGGTTAATTTGAAAATTTAAAATCAAGAACACATGAAGAGCAGCGTAACACAGGTTTATAGTTTTGATTTTCGAAACTTTGATCAAGCTACCATCCTCGTTTCTCAATGGAATTGGACGATGTAAACATCAAAATGACTCGGTTTTGCACAAGGAATACAATGGTTGTTAATTTTATTTATTTTCGATCAATCATGTTTGAATTTACGAGACTCGAAGAACCCTAAATGATTTTCAAATTAAATGATGTATTGTTTATGATTCATTGATTTTATTGAGGGCTAATGGTCGTTAGAGGTGCAGAAAAAGATTGGCCAAGAGCTTTTCTCAATTGGTGCAAGGAATATGGAGTTTGAAGTTCGTGTTCTAACCTGAAAAAGCTGAGATCGAATTCTGTTCTAGAGCACTTCCAGTTGTTGTTTCTTGATTGATTAAGCTCCAACGGCATGTAAGGATGCTCTATGGATAGCCTGCTTGCTCTGAACTTGCTTGAATCGAGCTACACAAGTCAACCTGCACAGTTCAAAAATGGAAACTGGAAATCGAGATTAATGGTGTTACAGTTTGTTGTTCTTGTCTTGGATCACTCCTATGATGTTTATGGAAGGTATATGGATGATCAAAACACAACTTGTTCCATTGAAACCATGAATTCGAATGCTTATGGCAGTTTGGAAAGTTTGGAAAAGTAGAAATGCAATTCTTATTTTCTCTTGCTTTTAGTTTGATTTTAAGTTATGAACAAGTTCCATAGTGATTCTGAAACACATTAGACACCAAAGCTTATCATGTTTTCAATTAATTTTCAAAATGCTATGTTTGGCAAAATGACATGAATTGCTTGATTTTCAAGAAAGTAGAAAGAAAGCTTGTATTTGTGGAATTTTGGTGTCCATTGAACTTGAAATGTAATCAATTTATAGGCAAGAGAATTCTGAAAAGTTAGGCAAGAAGGACATGGCAATTGGATATTCAAAAGAAAGCTTAAGGGTAAGAAAGGTATTTGCCAAAAGGAAACTTCCTTTTTCACCATGTGCTATATTTTACAAATTTGATCCAATCCTCTCAATCATTCCTCTAACGATATTTATCAGTTCATCTATCCACTTGGCAAGGTTAGAAAGCTTCTAGATGAAGAAACACAAAAATGACCTATAATTTGATGTTTTGATCTTTGAAAATCAAGTTTCATGGAGCCTTATGTTTCAATTTCAAAAGTATAGCTAGACTCCATGGATTTGAGAGTTCTTGGACATTTTGGAAATATTTTTCCATGATCTACAACTTTCATGTTTTGAGTTTTTCCAAATTCCAATTGGAACTAGGTGAAAAAATGGCTTGAAGTTTGAAAAAAATGTGAAATTTCAACACTTAGAAATTTTTCTAAGTATAGAAATTTTGACTTTTTGTTGACTTTTCCAAATTCTTTGATTTTTTATGATCATGATGGATCATTTGAAGTATTTTGATGATGGAAAAAGTTTTGTTTTAAAAAATTTGACCAAAAGTCAAAGTTTGACTTTTACGTGCGGATGAAATTTCATCGGGCGTTTACGAAATTGGTGATGAATTTTGTGAACCTACTGTGATGTTTTGAATCCGAAATTAGGTCAAGATGTTGTATCTAAGATATAATGACCAATCTCTATCCAAAAAGTCAATTCTTGCTCAAAAATCGAGAGAATGCCTATGCTCGACCAAAACCCTAATTGGTCGATCCTCGATTGATCTATGAGAAAATGGATATCGAGGATTGAAGGTGATGATTTGATCAAGATAGATCAAATGGAGTGAGAAAATCTCAAACCCTAATTGGTTAGCTCTTGAATCGGATGAAAATCGATGAAACCCTAATTTGACTGTGAATGCTATACAGATTAATCTTTGTTTGAGCTATTGGTTGTGCAACAATGCAAATGTATGGTGGTATATTAGGTCAAAATTTGGGGTATATTTCTGAACCCTTTGCCTTTTCACATTTTCATTCTTACGCCTATAAATAGTCACTCTTCTCCTTTGTTTCTCTTTTCTTCTACGTTCCCATTCTCTAAACAGCAAAAACCTAAAACGAACTTCATCTTCTTCGCTCCAAACCTCCGAACCAAACGGTTGAGAACCAACTACAACAAATCCTAACCACCTGTTTCCTTCATTTTTAATCGTTCAAAGTTTTTGGTTTTGCATTTCAAACCTAAAGAACAACAATTTTTAGGGTTTTTTCAACCTCATTCGCCATTTCCATCCGGATCCTTTAAACCCTTCCTTAAACCCTTCCAACACCTTCAACTTCAACAATGGCAGACCAAGATGTTGTTGCCATCGCTCCCGCCGCCAGTCTCCAGCTTCGCCTAATTAACGGCAAACCTTACATCCCAGAGCCACCACTTTCTAAGGATAAAACCAAAATCTGGCAATCTCAGGTGCTTATTCCCTTCAGATTGGATGATGAACCGTATGCTTTTTTCGGGCCATTACCTTCGGGTGTCCCTTCTGAAATTAATGTAGACGATGAGGGTGCTTTATTCCCCACCAGCCAACGTAGTTCTCCATTAATCACTTCAATAAACCCTATTTCATTACAATTTGTTGATAGAAACTTCTGCACTGCTCCTCCCCTGTATTGCCCTAAATTTGGGACTTGGATGGATAGGTTAGAGCATCATAAAGGTCAACAATGGAAAGCAACGGGCATCTATGACCTATTGCGACTTTCCCGTGTCGGCACTCCTTACTCAAGTGGCATGCTATTAGCTGCCTTGTATTTCTGGGAAGGGTCTACTAACACTTTCCACACAAGGTGTGGTATGATGACTCCCTACACTACTGGATGTAGCTGCTCTAACAGGCGTGACACCTGCTGGTGTCCCGTTCAACTTCTCTGACCACAAAGTCATCCCCATCAAATTCGACGTTGGCGAATCAAAGCATCCAACTTATAACAACTTAATTTTGCACCATTGCTGTGACACTGAAGAGGTTTCTGATGAAGAACACGTTGCTTTCCTAACCCTCTGGCTATCTCGCTTTGTGTTTTGCTCGAGGTCAATGCAGATAGCTAAGAAATTTGCTCATCTAGATTCAGCGCTGCATAAAAGGGAGAATGTTGCTCTAGGCCAATTAATTTTGGCCTCTTTATACTCTTCCATGACCGACGTAGTCGGCCAAATCAAAAAATTTGACCTCACAAATCCAAAAGAAGAAGAATGTACTGGTGCATGGACCCTTATGGCTCCTACAACTGTGGCTCAACGCCATATTTTTTGCTGATGTGAAGCCTTTTTGACAGAAAAAGGTTTCAGTATCTCAAGACAGAAGCGGGGCCTTATGGCCATGTTACCTTCCCCTGACTCCGACTGACAAGACTTCTCCAGATGACAAAGTATTCAAGATGCTTTTCAACATAATGTTGACAAGGGAGGATTTTACACAGTCGATGGCTCCTTTTGCTGATGGCAAAAGTGGGCCAATATGGCTCACTGAGTCCTTTCCTCCTGTCGAAGAGAGACATCAGAGGAGATCTTTGGTTCTTTGGAGACGTTTTTTGACTCCTCAATTTCTGTCATCTGCTATCACTCAAATAACTCCTTGTTTGGCATCTTATCAGCCCAACTTGGTAGCTAGGCAGTTTGGACTTTGCCAAATTGTACCCAAATCGTTGTATCCATCCCATGAGTTTCTCATGGAGGTCTTAGATGACCAAATCTGGGAAGTTGTCAAGGAAACCATTGGCACCTTATGGGAGCGTAGAGCCCGCTTAACTTTACTCCTTTTAAGCCAGCCTTTTTCTACACTCATGAGTTCAAGCTTTGGTGGCAATCATATCTTGTCACCTTCATAAATGATGTTGCTGGAAAGCTGAATGAGCTAACGGTGGCTTTTGATGTTTTACAGGGAAAAGGAACAAGATGTAAGGCAATTCACATTAAAGAAATACAAGCATTCCAGAACTTCTTCAAAATGGTGTACTTGCCAAACAATCTTCGCCGAACCATTTCTGATGCGGCTCGAGAGCTAAAGGAGAAGGTGATTGGGAAAATTCCTCATCTCAAGATTCCCAGTTACGCGAAAGACAAATATCTTTACGCACTTCACTTTGGAAAAATCAAATTTCCTCCTTTACTGACTAGCCCTTTGGCTCTAGCTTTTCGACCACCATTTCCAGACTGGTGGTATGTCTCTTGGTCGAACATTCAAAATGCTTACAAGAAGAAAGCCGACAGGGTGGTTCGACAAAGTATTGGTTGCACACCTACTCAGGCATTCTTCACATTGACCTTAGATATGTGAGAGAGCTTGCTGTAGTACCCAAGGGTAACCACTTTTGGAAAGTTCTGTTTCTTTCGCAGTTTGTCTGATATTGTTATTTGATTTGGTTTCTTTTCTAGCTGTACCTCTGCCACAGGTGGTTGCCCTAAGGCCAGAAGCTGCTGCTGTCGAAACCCAAAAGAAACTGTCGACCAAGCATGCTAAAACCCATATTGCAGGGGGCCCTTCACAATCCAAGGTACGTTTTATTCACACTTACATGTATCCTTCTTGTTAGACACCTCACTAATACTTGATGTTTTCACAGTTCATACCCATCCACACTCTTTCTGATGATGAACCCATTTCTGCCTCTGTCAAGAAGGCTGACTCTTCTTTAAGTGAGAATGTACCCATTTCGACGTCTTGTATCTTATCCATTTACTAACGTCTTGATTTCTTTTGTAACAGAGTCGAAAACACTCGGTGGTTGTTGCTCCTCCACCACATCCAAAGGTCAAGCGGGACAAAGAATCGACCTAGTGGGGCGCGAGGTAACGTTTCATCACATTTTGATTGCTTTTGATAGAGAATTAAAATTCCTCTTCTGAACCCATCTTTATTTTTGCAGCCACCACCTGATGCTCAATCTCCTCACCCCAAAAAATCCAAAGGCCTCAAGAAAACTGCATATGCCTAAATGAAGGCAAAATCAAAAAAATAAAGGGAAGGTTCGGGAATGAGGGCCAATGAGGAAATGGAGCCGGCGGTCGATGATACCGCTAATCACCGGTGGCGGTAAAGTGCTCTTGACTACTTGTCATGACGCCTTACTTTCACATCTGGTTGTAATATCATAATAAATACAGCCATTGTTACTCCAGACCCCACACCTGGCCCTGATGTCAACAAGGAGACAGTAGAAGAAATTGCCACTTCTCATGCTGGAGATAATGAAACGCGTATTCCTTCACCACCACCACAGGTATTTCTTACACCCTTTAGAGTGTCTTTTTACTTGTAAAGTTATACCTTTCTGACATGATGTTCATTATCTCCTCAGGTCGAAGATTCTGAGCCACAACACAGTGTGCCAGAATATACTCCCCTCTTAGAAGTTTCTTCTCCTCAACAACAACCAACCCCCCACGCAACAGCTGGTGAGTTTGTTGAACTTGCCACTTGGGATTCTTACAGTGGCTCTGATTCAGTCACTAGTCCTATCAGGCACCACGCTTATTATTCGACCAGTTCTGACTCTAGTCTTTTTAGATTCCCTGTTGTAGGATTCAGGGGTTCCTCAAACTGTTGTCGAAACCATTCAGATTCAGAATTCTCCTGAGAAGGACAATGCTGTTGGCCCTTCTGGAGTAAAGGATTTTACCGTCGATATGGAAGTCGACGATGTCGAGGCTGCTTTGGCAAGGTTGAATCAATTCATGAATCGGCATGCTACTACTTCAGATTTTGACCATTCTCAGATTCATAGTGATAAGCTAGGACCTGAGGCTACCAAAGTCAAGAAATTGAACGACCTTATCCGTACTCATGCGTTTAATCATGACTTGCCTCATGCACTGCGTGAAGACTCATCTCTTGGTCCTAAACTCCTGGTTGCTATCACCCAATTGAAGGGTCTTGAGACCTCAGAATTCTCAATGCTGATGACAGCAGCCTTTGAAAACATCCTTTCTCCTCTTCTGGCCAACATTGCTCAAACAAAGAGGCGAGCAATGGTCGGCGTAAGCGAGCAGCGGTGAGGAAGAATGTGGAGGTGGTGAGAAAAACCACAATGAACGTCGAATAGATAAAGACTCGCATTAATTAGAGGCGGCAAGAACAGAGCCCCAAAAAGAAAAGAGCTACTGAAATACGCAGCCAAATTGCCGAATTGACAAAAGAGTTGGAGCTTGTCGAAAGACAAGACAAAGAGATTGACCAAGCCAACATTTCTGATAAAAAAGAAATGCATTAGTTGGCTAAAGATGCTCTTATTGTTAGTGATGTCACGACTCGCGTCGAAGAGGAATTGCACACTCTCAAAGCCAAAGATGACGGACTAGGTGATACTGCTGGCCGTCTTGAGAGTGATTTGGGCAGTTTCCAAAGGAAATTTGGCAACTTCTGATTGATGTAGTCTTTAAATGTATTTGTTGTGGTTTTTATTCCTTGTAACCTGAATTCATATTATTTATAAAACACCATCTTTTCTGGCATTCTATTATTTGCACAATTTACATCTGGCACTCTTGGCATCCTCTGGCAAACTCAATACAGTCTTTCAATATTGAGGGCCAATATACGCCTGTTCGCATCAACAACCATTTCATCTTGTGTCCAGCTTGGTGTGTACCACATGCTCCACTATGCACACTCGACACAGCCACATATGCCTCACTTTCTCCTAGGCACTTAAGTAATACCCCTTCGACAGTTTTCTTAAACAGTTCATTTTCAATCAAAACAAAACTTAAAGCGCGATACTTTATTTTACAATCTGTCGAAGCCGTTGGCGAACGCAAGTAATTGACCAGAGGTTTTCACCAGTCACTATCTTGCCCATTATCAATTGCTAAAATTTCAAAATTTTCTACATCTA